>CAHIKZ030001220.1:232500-761435 GCA_903632075.3 Acanthosepion pharaonis
TTTGATTTTAGGCAGTTGTTCATTTATCTCAACACAATCTTTTTTTTTTTTTTTCCGTATGATCTAAACAGAGGGTTGGGGCGACCATCAAGTCAGGGAGCTACGATTATATATAAATATATCACATCATTTTCACAGATGTGATGTGTGTGTGTGTGTGTGTGTAATATCAGAAACCCAAGTAACCAAGAAAAAGAAAAATAAGAAAGGAGATTTGTTTATTTTCAGAAATGGGGAATTGAGAAACAATTAGAGTATTTGAGCATATATATATATATATAAATATATTTAATTTTGATGAATTAAATAAAATAAGATTTTTGAGTTAATCGCGTATTTTCCATCGCTGCCAGTAAACTGTGTTCGTATCCAGAAAAGTAAAATTTCAAATGCTGATTTTCAAGGCAGACTCTTTCCATTTATCTCAACACAATCTTTTTTTTTTTTTTTATCCGTATGTCTCTAAACAGAGCGTTTTAAGTTGGGGCGACCATCAAGTCAGGGAGCTACGATTATGAATTTGCACATTAAATATAGTTCACATCATTTCTCACAGACGGGCCCCTTAGCGATGAGCAGTGCTGGCTAGTATGAGCTGCAAATCAGGGGCCCTAAGAATGTATCAAGAACCCAAGACTAGAGGGTCTCTAGTCTTGGGTTCTTGATACAACTAAGAAAAAGAAAAATATAAGAACAGAGGAGATTTGTTTATTTTCAGATTTAATGGGACTCCCTTGAATTGATTTGAAACAATTTAGAGTATTTGAGCACCTCTAGATGGAGTGGCTCCTTTACATTCAAAGAGCCCCATTTAGATTTTGATGCATCTCTTTCAAATAAATATAGATTTTTAATGAAACTTTTTTAGTTTTGCATAATTTTGTCTAATTTACTCAATTTTTGCTCATTTGTACACTTCATTGAACACAGACATTTAATAAGTGCGAAATTGCTCAATATTGTATAAATTAGACAAAATAATCCAAAACAAGATAAAAATTAAAATAAAGAAAATTGTGTAATTTTGAAAAAAATATCTAATATATTTAAAACTTTGTAATGTCTATGAATCTTGTTTAAAAAAGTAAAAGATTTATAGTAAAACTGTTTTTGTAACTGCTCTAATATTGTGTATGTAATTCTTTCTTAATATAATTGTTTTCAATTTTTGCATATTAATTATCACATAATTTCACTATTAACAGATCTAACCTACATGATTTATAAAAACTAACTTGGCTATTTGAAGGCGACAATTTTAGCAATAAATATAGTTCATTTTTTTTTTTTTTAGTTGAGACGATGTGGGATCGCAAGGCTGTAGCAAGTTAGAATTTTCTTTCTTCATTATATTTTTTTTTTTTTTTAGCATGCTTTACTAGTGAATTTAAATACTAGACTTTCAGTGTAATACAGGACCTTCATTCTAGATACATTTCTGTAGCATGTAAAGCTTGGATAAAAATATCATGAAGTTGTTAATGAAATAAATTGGATGAGTCCTAAAATCATTAAAATTTTTAGTTTTTAAGTGTTTTACACCAAAAAAGCATCATCTAAAAAATATAACTTATATTTTTTTGGACACAAGAGACGAACATACCTAATGAAGGGCCAACGAATTCTATTAGCCCAAGGCATTCTTCCAGGGCAATTCTTAAGGCCTAAATCCGGCTCTTGTGATGAGCCTGATCCTATTTCTACATTATCTGGCTTTTATATTGTATTAAGCAAGTTTATTTATTTGTCGTTTTTTAGACAAATATTCTTGAGACAACGATTTTGTTTTTTGTCTCTATTTCCCATATAAATATCATCTGTTATTTCCCTAATTGTTATAAAATTCTGCCATTGAGAGAACAAAAGTCGAATTATACAAACTTTTATTATGGAGATTTTCCAATCGTAGCTTAGATGTGGCACAAGGCCGAAAGTATGGGGCACCCAGTGAGGATCGAACTCACTATTCAGTCGTAATTGTTCTAACAAGACGAGTTTGCTAACCATTATACCACGCCGAGGTGCCCTTATAGTGATTTTCCAAGCATAGCTCAGATGTGGCACAAGGCCGAATGTATGGGGCACCCAGTGGGGATCGAAATCACTATTTAGTCGTAACTATTCTAGCAAGACAACTTTGCTAACCATTACACCACCTCGAGGTGCCCAGCTAACTTTTTATTATTTTATAATAATACTTTACTAATAATTCAGTTATTATATTAGTTCATAATAATATTATGGCCAGAAAAATGAAAACAATTCAATTGTTAACAACATTGAAAGCCGTTACCATCAATAGGTAACAATTACCAGCTTTTTGTTAAAGATAATAATAATTAAAACAAAAAAGTATAAACTTACCTGTGTAGTTTTGAGGTACATCTGGTGGTATTGTGACTGGTTTGTCGCTGATTGAACCTTCAACAGTGCACCCTTTCCATTCGTCTTCCCATGAGGGAATACAGCACTTTAATCTGTATGAAAAAACGCCTTTGTTTCGACACAGGCCACTGTAGGCTCTTCCATTAATGCAGAGCGTATATAAGCTTGGGTTCCATACATTCGGCACCCACTGCACTTTACATGACCAGCAAGGTGCTTTAGGCCGACAAGATACTATAGCTTCAGAAAGAATGACCCCATGCTGACTCAAAGTTTGAATGATAACAAGGACAAGACCCAGGAGGTAAAGAGTTGGTACCTTCGCGAAGGACAAGCATTGACACAGATGAGAAATTGGGAAGTCGTTTGAGAGTGTAGTTGTTTGACGCGCAGTATGCATGTCTAATGCTATGTGTTTTGTTCCGTTCAATCGATATAAGAGACTAATAGATTGTCAGAATGACAGATAAAGTAGTAAACAGAGAGATAACCGGAGAAAGCGAGGGAAGTGTGTGGCTTCCGGTAACGACCCCACCAAGGACCAAAAACTGAAAAGATGTCAATGTCACTAGCAGTAAAAAGAAGAAAGGAAACATTATCTGGTAAGCAAACGTGGAGGAAAGAAGACGAGCAGAAAAAAAGGAAGAAGGAAAATAAAATAAATCGAAGTAAAAAAAAGTGAAGAAAAAAGTAAGGTGAGAAAGAAAAAAATTAAGAAAAGAAAGAATAAGGAAAAAAACTACCATGAATAAAAGTTCAAAATATTGAATAAAAAAAGGAATAATCAGACTGCGTAAGGGGAGTCAAACTAAAGAAAGAAAGAAAGTTTAGTAAAAGTAAAGAACATTGTAAGAAGGGAGAAAAAGGGGGGGAAGAACGACTCAGGTAAGAGAAAATGAAAAGAGAGAAGTTGGAGGTATAAAAAAAAAAGATAAAAAAAGGAAAGTACATGTAAAGAAACCAAACACAAGAGTGGGTTATGATGGGCGTTCAGTAATAAAGGCCTGATGACCCGCGATCCACAATCTGGGCCTTTTGATTCACTGTATAGAGAACAAGCCGAATGTTTGCCAAAGGAGACGCCGCTCCATTTTAGACTTGAGTCATGATTCTGCGAATATGTTTATTCTCTATTTTTTATTTCTTTAACAAGCTCATTTTTCTTTTCTTCTCTATGCTAATATTTTCCCAGTAGGTTTGCTTATTAATCTTTTCTTTCATTCTTAGATCCAATGTATACATAAATGTTTTTTTCGTTGTCTAATGTTAATAAGATTTTTTTTCTTGCGCAGTTATTTGTACGTGTGTCTTTTGTACATATGTCTCAGGCTATCGAGTGTGTATGTACTTATTCGTGATATGTGTGTTGTCTGTTATGTTTGAATATAAAATTTTCTCTCATAAGTATGCCGAAATTATATTGTGTCAGATTTTGGTGAGAGTAAAAAATGAAAATTATTTGAGGAACAATTTAAATAATAAATTGGGTTGAAACAAAAGTTCTTAGCATTTTTAAAGTGATTTGTTGCAGACCCGGTAGCGTGCAGTGCTGGTTTAATAGAAAGGTGGCCTTGTGCCAGACACTACACAAAACTACCGAGTCCACAAACAAAGTATAAATGTATTGCGTGAGTGAACATTGAGAGGAAAAGTGGTCATTCAAAACGTGCATAAATAACAATATCAAAAAGATAGCCTGAATAGAATGACAAAAGGCGTCTGGCCACTAAACATATGAAATTTTTATTAAATAGAAACAAGTAGGTTGTCTCGTCATTCGAGATCATCAGAGAAAGTGTTCCGCGCCAAAACAAGAAAGCAAGATGGACAAGGCGGGAAAAAGTTTTATCAGAATGAAAGTTCTGGAAAAAATATGACTCGTTAACACGAGGTGTAGGTGTGCACAAATAGAAAGAGTACTCACTGTGGAATTTCGTATTGTGAGTGTGTGTAATATTTTTTTGGTACAGGTTCAAAGTAGTTAGAATGTTCACGGATACGAGAAGTCTCATTCTTAACTGTTGAAAGTTTTAAAGTTCCCTTGATCATAGACGTAGGCAGGCTCAACAAGACGTTCGCATTACGACTAGAGAATAGTTGTCGAAAAGGTGCAGTGGCGAAAGCTCAGTCGTCTCGGAGTTTTTGGTCGAAAGACAAAGGGAAGTTGTTGACAAGTTGTTGACTTAAGGACATTGAATTAATTGCTGAAAATTTTACATCGATTTGATGTGATTATTGCCGTTAGGATATCCCTGTCTGTATTATGGTTGACTGACGAGGGATAAAATAAGTCAACTTGTTGATACGAAGTTCTGATCACGACTGTGTCGTGTATCTCGACGTTTTCTAGTCGAAAACGGAGAAGGTCCGACCTGCGGGTTACATCAAGACGAGAAGGAGTCTTGGGAAAGTGTAAGGTCGACATGTTGAAATAAGATATTCCGGCCCGCATATGGGTTAAGGGCACGGAATAAATAAGTTGCCCGTCTAGTTAGGTTGAAAATCGAGATGCAGCTGTGTTGGAACGCTGGCGTCCGTGACGTCAGGAAAACGCGCGGGAAAAAATTCAAATTCTGTTAGGCTGACTTTATCAGCAGGTGCTGGTCATCGACCTTCCTTACTCTAGTTAAAAGGCTGTTTACTGCTATGTTTAGCTTAACGAGAGTGGAAGGGGTACAATCCGCGCACGCGCGCGCGCACACGCACAAGTGTCGTAGGAAGGGAGGAAAATTCGCGCGCGCGTAAAATGTAGATGGAATTACTGTGTTATTCCATAGATTTTCTAAGACAACATTTACATTTTTGCATAGATTTATTCAACTATGCATGTGTATTTTGCTTCACTACCTTACGTCATCTCTTTAGACAGTGTAATGAAAACTCGGTGTCCAGTTCGGTTTAATGTGCCTTTATTGAATGTAACTGAATAGACTTGCTGTTTTGGCTAAGACGGCGTGACTTATACAAACCATAAGAAAGGGGAGGTAATCGGGCTGTCTTACCACATTCTCCTCGGCTTTGTTTTCTCCTAGTTCGACACAAAATCATCCAGGTGACTTAGTCTCTTGACAGTTCTCTGGGATTGTCTTGGTGACAGCTGATCTGGGTGTTATGGGAACAGTCGGCCAGAAGTATTTCGTCTCGTATTGTTTGTGTCTCCTTCTTGGAGTGTGACAATCTGATTCTGAAGGCTGATTATTCTGGTGTCGATCTTTGAATCGTAACTATCGAACTCTTTTTCCTCATGAGAATCCAATGGCATTGTGTCGTCGTTACTATCAAGAGGGAGAGATGTTGCTTCAGGAGAGAGTTGCTCCTCCCTTTGGTTTGATAACTCGCCGACAGGGCCCAAATCTTTGAGGGAAACGTTCAATTGTCTCCCATCGGAATGCTGGATGCCCGCATAGAGTAGGTTCACCTGGAGCAGTTCCACCTTACAGGAGAATCATATTTGCTTTGTCGAATGTGGTTTCTAAGTAAAACTACCTGGCCGTGAGAGGCAAGAAGGGAGGGAGATCCCGGTCGAACTTCGCCTTGGCGATTTTAAAAACTTTTCGTGCGGTGTTCATTAGTTCTCGTACACAACAGTGTTCTTATAGCGTCTTTCCAATGCCTAACTGGAAGGTTTTGGTTTTCGAGTGCTAACTGTACGGTCGTCCATATTATGCCATTATATCTCTCACACTGTCCATTTCCTTGAGGATTGTAGAGGTAGTCCGGCTTCCGGCCACTCCCTGTACCAATAGGAATTTTCTTAGTTGGTCGGACATAAAAGAGGTCCCTCGATCTTGTAGAATAACAATACAATAAACAACACTTACCGGCGTAAGAGTCCCAGCTAGCGTCCAGCTGGCAGACAAAAATAAAGCAGGTTGTAACTTAATACAAACCCTGCAAACTAACTGAGGAATCAAGCTGGTATTTATATAGAAATACTTCCACTCAGGTACCAGCAGCCAATCACAGCCCAAGCAATGGACTATCCCACTTTAGCATAATGAGATGCTCCATTGCACCATAAATAGCTCTCTTTCTCAATGTTGAATTAGTATTCACTCAGCTTGCTCCACAACCGAGTGTTTATCTTGACCACGTGATTGCTCGACAGATCTGTATGAATATAAGCTGAGGCTCCGAATATTGAGAACAGTGAGCAAATACAGTGTATGACTGTTGTTGCACTTATATCCGAAAAGGGAAAGACAAAAGGGAATCGCGAGTACCCGTCAACGATAGTAGATATTTGTTTCGGGAATTAGATGAAAGAATGCCCTTAAAGTCCACGCTCAGCCTCTCAAATGGCTGTGTAGCCTTTATCAGGGTTCCCAGTTCGGGTTTATAGAACTTTGGTTTTATTCGAGCGCAAATTTGACAACCTTTTGTTATTTGTTTCCCGTCCTTAACTGTAAAAGGCAAATTCCGGATTCGAACCACATGCATCATCTCTGTGATGCCTGGATGATAGAGTTCGTTATGAACTTTTTGTAGATCTTTGATGCTCTTTATTGATCCATACACTCTTTACAGCGCGTCCGCCGTTGCATTTTCCTTTCTCGACTGATAGAAAACTTCAAACGAAAAACAGGAAAGCTCTACCCTCCATCTCGCCATCTTTTCATTTTTTTTATTTCGCTTGACATCTTGGGATTAAGCATAAAAGAGACTGACTTTTGGTCAGTGATTAATTTAAAACAGTGACCAATCAAGAAATGTCGCCATTTTTTAGCGCCTCGACTATGGCATAAGCTTCCTTTACGACAGCTGAATGTTTGCGCTCAGATTTTGACAATGTTCTGGAGAAGAACGCTACAGGGCGCTCGGATTGCCTTAACACGGCAGCTATGTTGTAGTCGGAAGCATCGGTCTCTACTTCTAGGGGAATGTCAGGATTCACCAAAGTGATGGCTGAGTTAGCAATATCTCTTTTAACCTCTAAAAGAAGGACAGAAGAAGGTAAAGGTAATTTGATAATTTTCGTAAGTGGATGTATTTGTTCAGAAAAGGTGGGTATCCATTGAGCGAACATACCCCTGGTTCGTCGCAAAGCGGCTATGGTGTTGGGAATAGGTAGTTTTAGCAGTGGTTTTAGGCATTCAGGGTCTAGATTCATGATTCCCTTACCCGGACAATATATCCAAATAGTCTGATGGTTGTCATAGTTGGGTGTAAGATATTTCTTGAGAGCCGCCAAAAACCGTTTTAGGTTGCAATTGTGGTCGGCCCAGTTATGGCTGCACACTGTCACACTATGTAGGCAAATGTGCCTTGTAATTTTTCTTCAAGAATTATTTTATCGAAGAGCCTCTGAAAACTGAAAACCCCGTTAGTGACCCCAAACGGAAACCGTCGGAACTGATAAATTCGTCCGCGGGCTTCAAAGGCCCTATAAGGCTTATCTTTATGATCTATAGCTACTTGATGGTAAGCACTCAGGTCTAACATGCTAAATATTCTGTATTTGGCGATCTCGTTTATCATCTCGCCAATAAAATGTATAGGGTATGTATCCAGAAGGGTATACCAATTTATAGTTTGGGAGCAGTCTATTACCATTTTTTTATTATTATCAGAGGACGTTGATACTTGTTCTCTCCATGGTAATCTGCTTTCTACAATTATTTCTTCTCTTAACATTCTTGTTATTTCTGTTTGAATAAATGTTTTGTCTTCAAGAGAATAGTTTCAAGATTTGGTGGCCACTGGTTTACAATTTCGAAAAGAGAGCGGTACTGTATATTTATAGCGGCCAAGCGACAGATGTTCAAAGCCGGTTTAGGGCCCCCAAAAAGGAGATTAATACTAGAATGCTGTTTGAGGAAATCGTAGCCCAGTGTGACATCGTAGCACAGATTTGGCATCACGAAAAATTTGGTGTTAGTATAGTTAGTTTGATTCAAATCTAGGTCGGCCAAAATGAATCCTTTAACCTGCGAAGATAGTGAAGCGTTCGCCGTAGCCACCTGACTATTACAATTACGATTTTAAATGTTTTATTTTTACCGTTAATATAGCCTTTGAAAGACATTTAGTGTTTGCAGTTGATATGATACTAAGAGCATTCGAACCAGATGGAAAAAAACCTTGATCGACAAACCTTAGAGAAATGTCCCTTCCTCCCACACATGTGGCATTTAGTTTCCCTGGTGAGCAACACGTCCGGGGTGTAGTTTGAAACCACAAAAATAAAATTTTCGTCTGGCTGCAGCACTAGCAATGTATGCAGTGTCTTCCGGAGAGCGAAAATTTTGAACTGGTGGAGTGGGGAGGGAAGCAGAAACGAAGAAATCTGTCGTAGAGAACTGTCTTTTTCCCTGCTTGGGTCGTTTGAACTGGTCGATTAGTAAGAGTGTGGGTACTTAATGCAGCCCCTTGCAGCACTTGTTTGTAGGTATGAACAAGATTGCTTTTCTGCCATCTCCAAGGTAAGTGTCTGCTCGCGAGCAGTAGCTAAATCTAGTTGTTTATTTTCTAGCATTTAGGTTAAAGGTATTTGTCCATAATTACTTCCAATAAACTGTAATGAAAATACGGAGTCTAGTTCAACTTAATATGCCTTTAATGAACGTAACTGAAGAAGCCGTTTTGCCTAAGACGATGTACAAATCATAAAACAGGGGAGGTAATCGGGTTGTCTTACCACAACGTCTGATTTTACCTAAAGTGCACGTAACTGTTTTTTATTTAATTTTATTTAATTTATTTTAAACAAGGTTTAAATATTGTTTTTTTTTAATTTTATTTATAATTTTCATTATTATTTTTATTTATTTATTTATTTGTATCAATATTAATATCCCTACAGCATCACCTTCTTCGGATGCAGATCGTCTTTTGGGGTGGTCAACACTGGATCATTTCGTTTTCCTGAGACCATTTCCGGTCCATATTTTTTGTAAACAATACATTTTCTATCGTCTGTGATCGTTCTTTTAAAAATGGTCGTTTTTGTTGCGTTTGAGCAGATAATTGCAGATGGAAATGCCGTCCATGAAATCTTTTCCAAGTTAAATCGTGATGCACCCAACGCGGAGTATCTCTGCGATGTCCCGTGTAGTGTGACGTGAATTATTTTCAATCGGCGTTTCGGTTTGGTCATCATCAACGATTGCAGGCCTGCCAGAATGTTATCGGATTTTCAGATCAAATATTATATTTCTGAAACACATTTTCAGCTATGGCACCGTCTCCATAAACGGTGCGTATCTTCTTTTTCTACTGTTTATACGGCCTTTTTTTTTTTTTAAACATTCCAGGACAAAAGAGCATCAAATAACAAAAATGCATCTCATTTTCTTTCATTTTCCCTTTTAACGGAGAATCATTTAAAATCGAATCGTATAGAAAGACACAATGAAATGTCACCTTTCAGAATATTTATATATCTAAATAAATATTTACATTGTTTGGACTGTTGTCATCGTCTTTATTGTCATATTCACAACGTTTCGGCTGTTGTACGGCTTTCTTCAGGTGATATATGTTTGAATTTAGAACCGAACCCTTTATTTCGTTCACCGGGGCAGATTGTCCTAGTTCCACGTGCCATGACTTTTCTACGTTTCTCAGTCGATAAATGCGCAGGTTGAAGTGAAGTAATTTGGTGACTTGACTCAAAGAGTTGTGAGTTCAATACCTGGTCACAGCAGAGGTGAAAAATGACTTGGAGAGTTGAGTTACTAAAGAGAAATAACTGAAACTGAGATATCCAGAAAAGGCATGACACTTGGAACTAGAATAATCTATCCCGGTGGACGAAATAAAGGGTTCGGTTCGAAATTTCTTTGGAAACACCTGATGAATGACATGCCAGACAAGTTGGTGATAATCATAATCTTTCTAAAAGAAATCCATCTTCTCTTTTGAGCATGTCCAAGCTGGCTTTTCAATACAACTGTGAGAGTGACTATTCAAATCGCCCAAAGATATCTATTGAACCAATGATCATTCAGTGTAAGAATTGTAATGGTCTCAGATTCAAGGATGAAGCGGATGGGATGTGCTGTAACAAAGGACAAATAAAGCTGGAAGATCTACTAGTTCATCCAGAGCCATTGCTATCACTTCTGGATGAGAATTTGTAGTGAACAAAACAAGATCTAGATTTAAAATTCAAATGCTAAGCACTGACTCATTGATTTTGTTAGGAATTAAAAAGACTCGAATTTACAAACTTTGCTTAACATACACGCAAAAACGAATCCAGAACAAAACTCGTGAAATTTCACACCTTGATGCGAAATGTCTTTCGGCCAATAGAAAACAAGGAAACATTTAAAAACAAAATTCAAATAATCTTCAATTCTCAGAAACAAATTCTTTTACGGACCTTTTCGCGAGCCAACGTGAAGTTTGTTCGTCGTCCAATGGAAAGGCCCGAATCATATCCGGGAGTGAATTCCCAAATGACCTTTTCAAGCCCCACAAGCAAAATAAAAGACGGGCAAGTTCGCCTGTCACCAGAGAAAATGAGACGAGCGATTTAACACGTCCTTTGACAAATGTCAAGCGATCGTTATTATTATCTCCACCTTTCTCTCTCACCTCTTTTATACTTAAACGAACGGAACATTTTAAGACTGAACGATTACTTCAAAGACATCCCTACCCTACGATAACGCTCATACATACATACATGCACACATACGTTCCTGCCTACGTACACATAAACTCATTCTTGCAAGGACTACTACGAATATTTCGACGACCTTGTATCAACCAAAATACATTAATTTTATTTGTAGAGACCTTGATTTATATGTATATAAATTTGTTGTTTCACTTTAAAATTTGATTTTCTTGTTTTTACCTCTCTTATGGTGGGCTATCTAACTAACAAGGCCAAATCAAACTAATCTGTTTCAACACTCATACACTTCACTATAACTGATAACCCACTATAAATTCATCTGAATCGAAACATTTCATCCAGTACATCAGAAACTACGGTAACTGTTTTGCAATTATCTCATTTGGAGCCAAAGATGCTTCTTGCCAGGATGGAAAACAACTTGCATAATTCAGGACAGGAAATAGTTTAAAAGTCTGCACGGAGTGAGGCTTTTAAGCAAGAATGTCTTAAATTTCAGTTACATGCGAAACGAAATCATGACAAACACTGTTTTAATGTCTTATTGTATTTTTCCAGTTTTCGAATAAAGTGTTGACAGTCTATCTAGAATTCCGAAGACAATACTCAACGCCTTTATTCGAAAATTGGCGAAATAAAATACAAAATTAAACACATTATATTAGTTCTTTTTAATAAAACTTCTTTCGATGAATACTTGTTCCCAAAATATTCCTTATATATATATATATATATATATATATATATATATATATATATATATATTACGAATATATATATATATAAGAATATATATATATATATATATATATATATATATATATTTGGTTGGATAGATGTGTTTTGACCCTGGGTTTCACGCTTTAGCGATCGTCAGTTTGTCTGACGATCGCTAAAGCGTGAAACCCAGGGTCACAAACTCACATCTATCCAACCAAATATGTTAGCTCTATCTCTGATATTGAGCGCTTTTATAATAAGTACCATATATAATATATAAATAATTATACATATATATATATTTATTTATATTTATATTCACTTTTCACATATATATATATATATATATATATATATATACACACACACACAAACAAACACACACACACGCGCAGACATATATATAAATTACAATATATAATGTGAAATAATATATTGCAAAAAGAGGCTGAAAACAGCCGCGCCTAAAAGTTGTGGTGGAATCCACTGAATTGTTCATTCTTCTACTTGCCTGAGGAGAACTTGCGGTTGAATCCGGGTAGTAAGGTAGATTGTATTTTAGTGTTTTTGAATATATATATATATATATATATATATATATATATATATATATATATATATATTATAAAGAAGTAATCATTCAAAAGAATTAATCAGTAAAATGAATGTAATTAATGGTGAAATCACTTCGCTAGATTATCAGATCAATAAAATATTAACTTATTAACGAAACAGCTCTCTGAATGACGCGATCCTTATGTTTAAAATAGTGAGATGGATTAGATGTTCTGTTACAAGTACTTTCGAAGAAATTCACCCATTCATCGTCAGGGATTAATATTGTTTTTATTTCAGGTAAATTCCAGGAAAATTTCGAAGAGGAAAATAAATGTAATTCAAGCCGAAAGATGTTTTTTTTTTTAAAAAACTAATCCACAGTGCAAAATTTCTGGAAAAAAATTGCTAAGACATTACTCTGCTAGACCATTTTGTTCACGTCACGTTAACTGAAAAACACTTATAACAAAAAAAATTGCTAAGACATTACTTTGCTAGACCATTTTGTTCATGTCACGTTAACTGAAAAACACTTATAACAAAAAAAAATTGCTAAGACATTACTCTGCTAGACCATTTTGTTCATGTCACGTTAACTGAAAAACACTTATAACAAAAAAAAATTGCTAAGACATTACTCTGCTAGACCATTTTGTTCATGTCACGTTAACTGAAAAACACTTATAACAAAAAAAAATTTAATGACATTACTCTGCTAGACCATTTTGTTCATGTCACGTTAACTGAAAAACACTTATAACAAAAAAAAATTGCTAAGACATTACTCTGCTAGACCATTTTGTTCATGTTACGTTAACTGAAAAACACTTATAACAAAAAAAAATTGCTAAGACATTACTCTGCTAGACCATTTTGTTCATGTCACGTTAACTGAAAACACTTATAACAAAAAAAATTACTACGACATTACTCTGCTAGACCATTTTGTTCATGTCACGTTAACTGAAAAAAACTTATAACAAAAAAAAAAAAAAGAAAAAAAAATCGTGGATTTGACACATTACTATTTAAAAAAGATTTCTCACTTGAAATATTCAAAAAACAACTCTAGCGTTTCGACACCGCACGTTCCAATATTGTGATTACTGATTAATTCTTTGGATGATTACTTCTTTATAATATTATTTATACTTCACCAAGTAATATATATATATATTCAATATTATAACATATGCATGTTATAATATCACTACAAAAATTGCATAGATAGATATATATATATATATATATATATATATATATATATATGAACAATTTCTGAAGAATTAATGGATTTATTTTAATCCGACATTATTATTACTTCAAATCGAATCCTGTCGGAGGCTACATTTTCGTTATTAACCTTTAACACTCTGCATTATTCACAAGTATTAGTTTTGACTCTGCCTCCCCAGGACAGTAGCCTCATTCTGAATGTCAAGCATGGTGATTTTCACTGTTGCAGGATATAGGGTTTATAAATTAGGAAAATATTCTCCTTAATCTAATGTCTTATTGAATTTTAGATACTTTGGCTTTAAATTTTCTATAATTATCACACTCCTAATTTCTGATAATATCGTGTGTGGACATCCTTATTACAAAAATCGGCATGTTTATACACATACAAAAAAATTCAAAATATTTCTTAAATATTGGCCGTCGTTGAATTGTACTAAGCTTTTCCCTTTATATAAATATCATTATGACAGCATTTTAAACGATTTAAAACTTTGTAAACTATTCTAATTAAAATTTAAAAAAAATGAAAACAATTCTTGTAAAAATTCATTATTCATCGAAAAAATTTAAGACAATGGTGTCCATAACATATCATATTCATAAAAGCAATTAAGAGCTTTTCTAATTAAATAATAACTTGGTATGATTGCATTTCTTATTTTACGATTCATTAAAGATTTTCGGTAACTAGGACTCTTGTTTGAAAGATGATCATTTAAATTCTCCAGAATGTTCTGCTTTTAATTAATATAAAAATTACGTAGCACAAAAATTAATTTCTCGAAATTTCTTAAATTTAAATAAGTGTATATATGTTGGGGAGGGTAATAGATATAAAATATATATATAAATGGGGTAATGGAAGCTGTCAGAAGATAACCTATAAACCTCATAAGTGGTAACCTCTTAACCTCCATGAAAGTATTTGTTTATCTATCGTAATTAGTCATTAAATTAATATCATATGGAGATCAACCGAACACTTAATAAAAGCAGGCGTCTTTATAGTTTAGCATTAACCTTTATCACTGTGTATGTGACTTCATTTGGTGTACAAACAATTTATCCTGCAACTGAAGGTGACTAATCCCTGAACAATAGTGTGTTTGAATTTCATAATTGTGTTGTCATATCCTGCTATGGCAACAGAAAACAAGTTTGAGCGAATTAACACACAGCATTATTTCACTACTTTCCTTTTCATTGCATTGTTTTACAAGGCCCCTCTACTGCACTACTTAATTTCAGTCATGCCCATTTTTTGTTACCATGGCCGGATATGACAACACAACTGCAAAATTCAAATACGCTCTCATTCATTATTTACATTATTCGGACTATTGTCCTCATCTTTGTCGCCATATTTATCACAACGTTTCGGCCGTTGTACGCTCCGGCATTCTTCAGGTGGTTGGAATTTCGAACTGAACCCTTTATTTCGCTCACTGGGGTAGACTGTTCTAGTTCCACGTGCCATGTTTGATGGATGTCAGTGATACGTTGTGATAAATATGGCGACAAAGATGAGGACAATAGTCCGAATAATGTAAATAATGTACATAATACCTCATCTCAGAAATATAGACAGACGCTATCATTCATTCATCTGAATAATTTGCAGTGTCAGGATACAATTTTTGCTTTGCAAACAAAATCACCTCTAGAATGTTAAGAGTTAACAATAAGGATACTGCAATTGAGAGGCCTTGAAAAAGAATGCAGTGGAAAGGTAAATAATATTAATAATGCAGAGTGCTAAAGATTAAAGGTCGCAATTGAAACAAATATGGGCCACTCAAAATAAAATAAGGTAACCCACCAAGGTCTCTCTGTGCACAGGACGACCGATTTGAATAGACAACGAAAGCGCCACCTATTTGATATTATTTTCTTTCATATCTCTTAAATAGAAAATTAAGTCCAGCATTAAAAAAAGGTTGTTTGACCGGTTATTGGTAAACTTAGGTACTTTATAATGTCTAAAAATATTTTCTAGCACATTAATCAATAGTCAACATTTTCTTGAAAAACAGCATCTTGAGCTGGGGCGAAGATGTTAAGAAAAAAAACAAACAAACAAAAAACAAAACAGCAATTACTGCAAAGCAGTTGAGATAACATATCAACTCTCTTTGGGTAATTTAACATCGATTTTTTTATGGTGCACCCAGTTAGAATCGAAATCTCTACTCAATAGTGATGGCCAACTAGACTAACCTTGTTAAACATTATCGTATATTGAGGCACTCTCCTAGAAGGTTTTCACATGAGAGCCTTTAAATAGATTTTCCCCAGTTATTAATATGTAATATTGTAGAGGGCCGTGGGGTGAAGATGTAAAGAACACATTTGGGTTAAAATTTCCTGCTAGCCGGTCCAGCTACATGAGAATGTTGGACTTTGATTCCAAAAGTCCAAAGATGACAAAGAAAACAATCAAGACCGATAATTATATACAAACAAATATATGTATTAACAACAAGTTACAAGCTCATGGACAATTACATTGAGTTTGTATGGTGAATATTATGTGCGTGTATTGTGGTGAGTGTTCGTACGTACGTGTATTGGCATTGTTCTTATTTGTGAAATGCTGTATTGGTGAGAGCTCACATATTGGTATTAGCTGAAATGAAGAAAGAAGAGAAAGAATTACCTCACCTCCACGCGAGGTGGGATACGGCCCAAGACCTGAGGGGAAAAGAGAGATCGAGGAACAAGGTCACCCAGTATTTATAGCAAGGGGAGAAGACTCCTGGTGAAGGATTAAGGAACAAAGGAGGAGCTAACTCCGACAATATAATGTAGTGATTCTGGAGAATCATTTTATTACTTGCAAATAATACAAAATAGATCTCCCGCTTTATGTCCAGTAAGAAGCTTATATTAATGCTAATTTAATGATACAATAAAAATTCCCAGAATATTTTGTTAAATCCTTCATATTATTAGAGTAAGTTGGTTGATTTTATGATATATCAAACATTATAGGTTTATTTAATGTCGAGGATTGAACAGGCATTAACGAAATAGAAATAAAACTGAAAATATTTCTTACCTAAAAATGCTATGTGAAACTGGATATTAAACTAGTTTTTAGTATAAAATCATCAGCTTGCGAAATCACTTGCTTAAAAATGAGCGTTTTTCTTATGTGGGCCCATTACATTGTACGTCTTGTTTCTAAGATTATTTCCCCACTGAATTCCATAGAAATGAGGCTATGGACGTTTACAGGAATGTAGATGTTGACTGAGACTACAATCTATGTCAACTCTGTTGTCTTTATCTGCGCTTCAAGATACGTTTTACTTACGGATGCAGTATTTACGAACAGAGGTGTGAACAAATCAGGTAACTGCACATAATACCTTATTTTAGAGGCGGTACTATATAGAGAAAAGAACTGTCCGGTAGAATTAGAGAAATGGCAAAGTGCGGTGACTCTGTCACTGTATACAAACTGTCAATTCGTATTGTTAATTAGTGAAAGGAAAGTTACAAGTGTAGGACAAACAGTAAGAATCACAATAACTGACACGCCCTATTAATATTTATTAAACTTAGCTTAGTCAGGCGCAAGGCAACAATCTTTTCGTGATCAGTGAGGAATGATGTCATAACCGTAATCCTTTACTTTTAACGCTTACGTAGCGACTTTCGTCCCCAAAACAGATGAGTGGCTGTAGAGAAAGTACGTAGTAGCAGCAGTCTAGTAGCAGCAGCAGTTGACTAGTGCCTTAAAAAATATACTTTGAAAAAGAAACTCTTTTCCTTTGCCTAATTCGTATGGTCATCGACCATAACAAAAAGCGCCGGTAATATAAGTAGTTCATGTTTCAGAAATGTAGACACTCGGATTCTGCAATTAATGAATTTTTAATGTACCTTTTCCACTGCCAAACATTTATTATTTTATTTCTATTTCCTAACCCGTTATAGGCTATACGGTACCTCATTCTATCACCAAACTTAGCCTGTTTCTGAACATTGTAAAAGAAAATGGTTATATAGATACTTCCTCGGTAAATATACATACCACTTCACCCTTCACTTGTAATGAGGTTCTGAATATTGATTAGACCGACTAGCTTCTTCAGACAGTGTAACCGTTTTTACCGCTATTAATCACCGTCAAGTTGCCATCGTGGAATGATCTTAGTGAACTTACAACTATGTGAGAAAAAAAAAAGCTAATTAAAATGTCATTTCCCTTCAAAACATAGGCGGTCATGGCTCTCCACGGATTCTGTTTTCTTTATTGTCTGCGAATAGCCATTCTTGGGAAACATAGTGGGGCGGTTTTCCGTTGCTTTCTCCACGACTTGAAATTCAAAGTTTCCTTCTCCTAGTTTGGTTGCCATCCAAGGCTAGAGAGCTCAATCCACCTTACTATTAAATCCATAGCTAGGGAAGAGAAAAGATGGATTCATGCGTTTCCAAAGAGCATTTGCGCGAAAGTGAATTCATGAGACTAGGCTGGAATTTGAACTCGGCTTACCGATTATACTTTCTTTTCCACGTCGATATCTGTTACACTAAACGAATATACTAATTAGAACTAACATTACAATGTACGCATTTGTGACACAATATTCCACGTGGAACACACATTTAGATAAAATGGAACGAGATAAAAAATTAAGTTTAAAAAATAAGATGATTATTAAATTATATATCCAGAGCGTAAGTTAATATTTTGGTAAGAAACGATAATTGCAGTTTTATGAATTTTTCGACTAAGTTATTTTCTCTTACAGCATTTTTAGGTAAAAAGTTTCGATCTTAAAAATGCTGTACTTATTAAAAGAGAAAATAATTCCGACGAAAAGTTCGTCAAAATGCAATTATCGACTTTTGCAAAATAATAATTAGGACGCTAAGGATATCATGAACTGAGCGTGTGAGGAACAATAAGGTCTTAGAGAGGATGTAAACAAGGAGGAGGCTTATATTTAACATCAGGAAGAGGCAGCTGGAGTTTCTGGGACATATAAGGATGGTCTGAAGAATCTGATACTCACGGATCGAATAGAGTGAAAGAGAGACAAGGGAAAACAACACGTGACATACCTGGCGGGCTTAAGCAAGTGGATAACAGAACGTGGTCTGGGGGAGGTAGCAGAAGGAAGGAACTTGTTGAGAGCTGCAAGGGATAGAAAGAGGTGGAGAGCCATGATCGTCTACGTCTTGAAAGGACATGGCACATAAAGAAGAAACTTGTTCTCTGAAGTGGAAACGACTATCTTTGTTTAATAGTCGGGGGGAAAATGAAGCTTAATTCTGTCGTGAAAACGACAATTTGGTTGTCAAGACTTCATTGAGGAGAGGTATCGCGACCGCTTCCTTTGAGTCCACCCTTGGACCGGGTTTCAGATGTTTTTAGAAGGCGCCGTCACGATCCTTGGCAGTCGCATCTAACTCCCCGGTGTCGCGTTTCCAACACCCGGTGGTCGCGTCTTCTACTGCTGGCGTCGCGTTTCCAACTCCTGACAATAGTGTATTGCAGGGATTTTTATAGCCAAAGGTCGGTTCCGAATTATCCGACAAATTTTGGCGGTCAACACCAGTATTTCAGATTTCAACCGGTTTGAGTAACCATTTTTTTAAAAATCATGTTTATCAAAACAATTTATTGTAGTAGAAAAAACACCTCTGTTTTTCTTTTCTTTTCCTTGTCCTTCAAATTGATCCCCTCCACTCCTTGACCAAGGAGCTTTACCCATAGGATCTCAAGGTTCAGCTTTCGGTAAATGATTTTATTACATTTATCGATCCCCCTAACTAGTGGGTAAATAACTTTTAACAATCCTCAAAGAACGAAACTCGTTAGCATAAGAAAGTTTCCCTTTGTCTTTTCTTTTCAAACAAAATCCTATTAACCAAATGAAATTCAAAATCAACAAACTGATCAAAGCCAACAACGCAGAACAAGACAACTTAAAACTTCCCAAAATAATTGGTGACTACAAAGCTGGATAAATGTATGGAAGTATAAAAATACATAAACTTAACTTCCCTCTCCGTCCTATCATATCGTAAATCCCTACTCCGTTTTATCAATTAACCAAAATCATTAACCAACTCTTTACACCATACACACCCAATAAATACAGCATTAAATCAATTCAAAAACTAATCCAAATCTTAAAACACAAAAATCTAATAATGAAACCATAGCTTCACTTGATGTTGAAAGTTTATTTACCAATGTTCCAGTTAGAGAAACGGTTGATATAATTATAAAGAATATTTACAACAATCCGTCTCTCCTTCCATTAAAAATTAAACCTAACATCAGTGGCGTAGCTAGTGTCTTTGCCGCCCCTCCCCAGAAGGAATATAATATTATAGTGCACATTAACCCCTTCAAGTTTGTTTTTATATATATATATATATATATATATATATATATATATATATATATACAAATGTATAGAGAATGGAAAAATATAAATTCAAACGTTCATAACATTAATTTAAAAGAGGGCTCAATACAAAAAAATAGAGCAATGGTTATTTATTATAAGTTATTGCATACGAACAAACAAGTAATCGCTACAAAGATGCATATTTGTTTCTATGCCTAATATAAGCATCTCATCAGGTTGGGAACAAAGATGGTAATAAACGATTTTATTTAAAAATGCTACTTATGAAACATCAATTCTTTTTATATTTTTAAAAATTTAGGAAGACGTAAGGAGAATTTCCATAAAAGGAAAAGAAAGAAATATATAAAAATTTCCATTAAAAAGAGAAAAAATTCAGGTAAAGCAGAAAAAGAAAAGGGTAAGAAATCAATAAAAGGAAAAAGAGAGAAGAGAACTAGAAAGAGTTAAGAAAAAAACAAAGCATAAAAAATAATCCTTTCTCCGAAGAAAAAAGGAAAGAAGATAAAAACAAAGAGGCGTAATATATCAAAATTAACTAATTCAAAGAAAAGAAAAAGAAAAAAGAGAAAGAAAAGATGAAAGACGATAGAAGTTGTTTACAACAATTCAGCCAATGAAACGTTAAACATAGAGATAGAAGTCATAGCGGACATGATTGCAACAGAGTAAAAAGTATTTTAGATACAATGCATCAGTTAAGTCTGTTTGGTGTTTTGAAAGAAAGCAACGTATTATTTAATAAAATTAAACATAGTATGTAAATAAAAGGCACTTTAAAAAGTAAAAACATTAGGCATACAAAATACCAAATTAACTATAAAAAACATTACATTAAAATTAAAAATAAATAAAATATAAATTTTAGAATATTTATATGAATTTTATAAAGTTAAAACTGTTAACAAACATTATAACTCATAATATAAGTATAACCCCATTTACGACAAAAATTATTACAAGTAATATACGAGTACGAACCTATTTACGACCTTAATTTAAGATAAATCAGTAAGGATAACATTAAAATGTTTATATGAAGGTAATATAACATAAGAGAAGTGATTATTAAGTTAAAAAGTTTAGCAAGATTGTAAGATTAAATCCTTGATGTGCTTACAATCCACGGTAGTTTCAAATCTCTGATTTAACAATTGCCTGGTATTCAAAAGTTTAATTATAACTATTTTCTCCTGTAGACATAGAAAACAAGGTTCATATAAAGATCTACAAGTTCTGGCTTGTTTGAGAATCTTCTTTTTAACTTTAGGTGTTTTGCTTTCTTTCAATTTCCCAAAATACTTAGAAAGTGAAGTCATATTGCGTTTGTTAGCATTAGTAAAAGAAGAGAGATTGTTGTAGAACCGTTTTTTAAAAGCATTCTTAGTGCTACCAATATACAACTTAATATTTCTGGGATTTTCAGTTGATGAAATAGAACACATATATACAATGGATTCCATTAAGCATTTATTAGATAATAGACATTGGTCAACACTCCTACAATTACATACTGTTATAAAATAAAATGACATATCTCGGCTGATTTACAGGCAAATACTCAAGAGCGAGAACCGGATGTGAACGGGACAAAGCCCCGTCACAAAATGACCATTATCTTTCTTAACAAATGTTTCCGACACGTGTTCCGGTCGAAAATAAAATAATATTCAAAGTGCTCTATTTTTCGTCCAATAAAATGCTTCCCTCCTAATTATACTCGCTTCGTTTCTCGAGCCTGTTAAGCCATAAAAAAAAACGCTATAAAAGGGGTCACAGGGAAGTTCAGCGGCAGTCAACAGGTGGCAGTTCAAGTCGGTCTCGGTCGGCCGGCTGATCGGTTGAACTCTCTGCCTTCGGGCGGGGAGGAACCCGAAGGAGGCTACGCCGAAGGGCGGAGTCTCCTTCGGGGATGTAAAACCGGCCCAGAACCCGTTTATACGGGTTCAAATGGGCTATTTTTTGGCCGAGCCTAATGGCTCGGGAATGCCCACGTTAAAAAGGCCTTGTGCCACATGACACCCTCGTGGGGGGTGACTGAATATTGTCAACAGGTGGCCACGAAGGAGACCGGTCACGTTTAGCAGCTGTCAGCAGGAGAGCGTCAACCACATGTGTGAACTACTATGAGAGATCGACCTAGATCCGAAAGCCGGCTTATGAACTTTACCACACCAAGGTAGCTGCCCTAAACCCTTACGTTCCTGTTGAAATAAACCACGTAAATCTATTTCTACTGTTGTCGTATTTCTTTCTTGCAACCATACGCTTGTCTATAACAATACGTTAGTTACACGGGGCATATTAGAATTGGTACCAGCATTACAGTTATTATTGTTATAAAATTTTAATGTTTTATTGTTGTATGATTTAATAATTTTTCCCAGATTGTTAGTACAACTATAGCTGATTTTTAGAGTATTCCGATTGAAAATTTGACTTAATTGATTACTTTTAGGAAAATGTTTTACATTTAAGTTTAAAAACTTGTGTCCCAACTTGGTACGAACTAATTTATTGAATGGAGGTGTATACCAGATGGTCTTCCTGTTGATATTCTTCTTGCTAAAACAACCATAATGTTCTTCAAACTTAATTTCAGAAGATCTGTATTCACTATCACTAAGAACTTTATTATAGAACGTTTTATGTTTCTCGAATACGTCTTTGTTAGAGGAGTGTTGGTTAATACGACGTTCAACAGATGATGGGATATGTTGGATAACAGACAGCGGCTGATTAGAGTTAGGGTTGATATAAATCGGATTAGCATTGTTTTTCATGTAAAGTTGAAAATTATTAAGGACTAAATTTAAAGTTACTTCTAGGAAATCAACTTTTTGATATTAGAATTAATTTTAACGTTAAGATGTAAAGATTTAAATACTCTATGATTAATTTCCTAAGTTTATCCCCTTTTCTTCCAGTTGAATTTTCTACTGCCATATTTCCCTATACTATTTAAATTAATTTCATCATAGGATGTAAGGTTGTACAATATAAACAATTCAACTAAATCAGAGGACACTGCAGAATCCGATGATCCCATGAATATGTCAAAATTTTCATCTGAATTTTTAACCCACTGTTCATTATCATGGATTAGGACTGATTTTCTACAATTCAAGATTATGTTAATTTCATCTTTAATATATATATATATATATATATATATATATATATATATATATATATATATAACGACGGAATTATTCGTGCACGATCAATTTTTAATATTTTTATCCATTTCTCAGAATCTAATGCCCGTATGATGCCAGATTTTGTTCTGTGTTTCTGTTAACGTGGTATTTATAACTCCTAACTGATAAATTATGAAATAAAAGTACAATTGTGTTTATTTATCTATTTTTAAAAAATAAAACTGGGGATATGTAAAAAAAACGAAGACTACTTCTTTTTTTCTAAATCAGGGAAACTTTAAAAACTTTTTACGATATTAAAAGAAAGATAAGTTGTTTTTGTTTATATACCCTCTGTTTTATTTAAAAAGATAAACAAAAAACAAATTATACTTTTAATTCATAATTTATCAGTTTTTTTTATATTTATTTCAATTCTAACAAGTGAGCAGTCATAAATTAAATGCCACGTAAATAAATTTAACTTTTAAAAACTGAAATAAATGTTATCATACTTTTAATTCTTAGTCTATTTTTTGCTTAATAAAGTTTCAACTATCTGAACAAAAAAAAACAAAAAAAACATTGCAATGTTTTACAACCGTGAAAACTTGTAAAGTGAAAAATTGAAAGAAAAATGCCCATTTTTGGACTGTAAATAAAGTTTCTGGACTTAAAAAATATATTAATTTTCAATTTTCTTTAAAATTCCCGTTCGATATTTCCGGAAAAAATTGCAATCCGTGTGAAAGCATTGAAATTATTTATTTATCTATCTATTTTATAAGTTATAAGTAACGATTTTATATCCGTATTAAAGCTAGGCCTATGATAAGATAAAAAAACAGCAATTGGTTCACTTATTTATTTAAGTTTTTTCACTAACAGTTCACAGACATGAAAAATCAAAATCAAAGAACTGACGCCAATCCAACCCAACATCAAGCCCTTTAAAAATGTTCAATTTTTTTTTCACACTTTTTGCTCACGTCTTGTAAGTGGGGTTTATCCTCACCAGCTGACAGTTTGCGGGACAATTTTTTTTTTTTTATTGCTGGCTGGCTGGTTGTCTTTGAGCCAAACCATATCAAAGACAGATTGGCTTCATTTGAACCCTGTCTTCTTCCTTATCGCTGCTTTTATGGCAAAAATTATTGAAATTATGCTATTGTCTTTTTCTTTTCAGAAAACTCACCACGCCCCCTCTTCCTCATTGCCTAACATATTACGGAAACTACTTT
This sequence comes from Acanthosepion pharaonis, assembly GCA_903632075.3. NCBI lineage: Eukaryota > Metazoa > Mollusca > Cephalopoda > Sepiida > Sepiidae > Acanthosepion > Acanthosepion pharaonis. The sequence goes on from CAHIKZ030001220.1 coordinate 256,766, forward strand.
TGACTTGTACCACTGAGGGCCTCTTTTATGGTTCGTTATCAAAATAATATATACGTACAACACGATGGTGCTTCCATTGGATCAGTTCTGGGACCATTTTACTAACTTCTACATTACTAACCTTGAAAATAAGATATTTAATACCACTAAAAAGCCCACCATCGACCTAAGATACGTAGATGATATTCTCATCTTAAGCAAAATCATAGATGAAATACATGAACTATTAAAAAAGACTTCCAAAAATCTCCGTCCTTAAGTTCACATACGAACTTAACAATAACAATAAAATCCCTTTTCTTGATGTATTGATGATAGAAACTAATAATAATAAATTTACTACCTCCCAATATAAAAAAAACAAGTAGCATAAACACGTGCACTCTCAACTCTAAAAGTGAATGTCCTATTACAAAATAGCGATTATACAAACTTGAATAAACCGTGCAATATATAATAACGTTTGGATTAAAATAAATCCATTGATTCTTTAGAAATATCTATATATATATATATATATATATATATATATATATATATATATATATATATATATATATATATATATATATTCTAAAGAATTAATGTATTTTATTTATAATTCGACATTACTGAGTACTCAGGTTCGAACTCTGTCGAAATTAAAGCTCTTGAATGCACAAGCCCTAGGTGTAAATTTGCACTACTTAAAAACAGCGATGTCTTTTCAAGCACGTGTATCCACTAAATATAACATTAAAAGTAATGAGGAAAAATATATATGAGAGAGAGAGAGAGAGAGAGAGAGAGAGAGTGTGTGTGTGTGTGTGTGTGTGAACGATCTATTGGTTCCCCTTTGGCAAGTTACTTCAAGATTATGTTTCTAAGCTGTGAAGCTTATACAATACAACTATACGAATATGATATGGGAGTTTTAAGTACACTTCGCTGTCGCCGTTTTGCAGTCGTCGATTTGCAACCGCTGTTTTACAGTCGCCAATACAGAGTTGCCGTTTCACAGTCGTCTTTTCGCAGTTGCTATATCGCAGACGCATCTGTTATTAAAGAATATTCATTTTCGGTAAGGGGGTTTAGTGAATTTTCGCAGTAGCATAGTGGGGACAAATAAAAGAAAAAGGGCATTTTTGAAATAAATTACTTCGCTGAAAATATACTTTCGTTGGTTTATTATCTACAAAAGTTCGGGACAGCTTTACTAATGGCATAAAAAGTATAAAGATAAGTATATAAAGATAAGTATAAAGATAAGTATAATATTCAAATTTAGGCTTAGACTCTTGACAATTGTTAAAATATAAAACGTTGCAACAATGATTAAAAAATGGCGATTGCAAATCATATCTTTTCGCTGATATGGTTTCTACTAAGAAGTATTGATATAGTGGCAAGAAGAAAACACCGTAATTGACGGTACAACATATAAAATAGGACGATGAAACGAACGTCTACTTTCCATTGTTTGAGTGACAATTTTCCCCCTTTTTTATAGGTTCATGTCTAAGATCGGAGTTAACACACGCACGCACGCACAGATAGATAGATGGCTGGAGCAAGTGCTTCGTCCCCCTCGCCCTTTGATCCCTCTGTAGCGGACCGCGTGTGGGTTAGGTGTTGTCGAATTAGAAAGACGTGCGTTTATTTCCTGCTAGAAGAAGGTACAACTACAAAAACAATTCGGACTCAAGTTGAGTCCAACCAAAGATGTAAAGAAAACAAACAAGACCGATATATATATATATATATATATATATATATATATATATATATATATATATATATAAACAAATATATGTATTAAAAAACAAATTTACAAGTGACAAAGACATCATTTGTGTTTGTGTCTGAACGTAAAGAGTTTGTATTTTGGTGAATGTTCGTCCGTGTGTGTGTGTGTATAATGTTCACGGCGTCTACCACAAATAGGAAGACGCTCATCTTTCGCGAGAGCTTACATTGTAGATGTGTTCGCTGAAATGAAGAAATGAAAAAGAGAACAAGGCAAGAAGTCGCCCAGTATCTATAGTGTAGGGAGAGCGACCTTAGTGAACAATTAGGAAATTAAGTAGGAGCTAACTCCGATACTCCAATCTACGTCTCAATTTTCATAAGGTAGTACTCATATAAAATACAAATTTTATTGTAACCTAACTATGTACAATAATGGATCAAATGCAATATAAGTGAACAATTCAAACAGAAAAATTGGAAAAAAATACAATGTATCTAAAATACAAATTCGAGACGTCATAATACATCATTCCATCTTAAATAAATTAACAATGTTTTGTGGTAATTTTTAACATCAACTTGAGATTTTTCTTGTTAAAAAGTTGAATATTTTAAGACATTCAACGTTAAGGATAAAAAAATAATGAATTTTATATGGTGTTTTATCGAGACTTAGCACGAGCAAAACAAATTCACGGATTTGAACGAAAAAAAGACCCCAAAATGACGTCAAAATCCGCAAAAAAATTATCATCGTTTAATAATAGTCAGCTATACTTAGCTTAATTTGTAACGTATATAAATGTAGTTAAAAAATGTTGATAAGGTAGCAAGGGTCACAAAGCAGTGCCCGGAGCCTCAAATCAAGTTCATGGGCAACCTTAAGGAATCTAAATAAAAGATTATATGAACACACAAAAAAAAAAACATTTTACAAAACAACACGTCAAATGCTTTGGTTGCGCACAGTAACGAGATTGACCACAATTTTAACATAAAAAAAATGCTACTTTGATCAAGGAGAAACAATTCACTACGACGTAAATATCTCAAGAGTGCCTTGATTGCAAGGCTATCTATAGTAAATTTGCGCATTGGCTCTTACAAAATTTCACCGTTCCTAGCAGAATTTCTATTATCACAGGGTGGGATACCTACTAACAAAAATGATGGAAAAAAAAAACTCTAAATTAAACCGGCTAGATACATTTTTTTTAAATTTTAAGAAAATTTTTGAATTCCTAGCATTCTTCGTTCGTGCGCATGTGTAGTCGTACCAACATAGCATATTTTGTCCGATGAAGTCCTAAAGGACGAAACGCGTCACAAGTAAACCTTGTCTATTTTGTCATACATTTTCCCAATACTGTTTTTAATATATATATATATATATATAATTATTTATTCGAAAATTATAACATAAATATGTCATAAAATCACTACAAAAAAGCCATTTTGTTTCAACACATCTGGTGTCTTATCAAGTGATGGTAAAGAATCAATGGATTTATTTTAATCCAAAATCTTTATTACTTCAAACATTATTATAGTAGACACCTTATTTGAAAATAAAAATGGGGCGTCTATTTAAAATAAGAAGCGTCCAGTATAACGTTTGAAGTAATAGTTATCCGTTTATCTCGCGAGACGATGGTAACACTCTATTTGGTCAAAATTTCGTCCTTTGGTGGTAAAACTGGTGTGACCTATCCAGGGCACAGGCCTGGGCGATGGTATATAGAGACCGTGTGCTGCCCAGACTACATACTCCACCTCTCCGCCGTACCGACAAGATCCAAAGGAATACAGGGCATTACACTTTGGGGATGACTTGGCTGCAGGAGTTTCTGGAAAGTGTGGACAGCCAACCACCTTCAATGCTCCACTTCGGGTTTTCTGTGTGGATTTACTTTCGTGGCATTTTCCGTGTTTGAATATTACAACAAGGAAGCTGAGGTTTAAAATCGGGGTTTTCCTTCTGCTAGATGGCCTGCTTTCCTGGGCTGTCAAGCTCCATTTACTCGAAGCAACTGGTTATGAAGCACCAGTTTTCCGCTTTTGTCCATTTCTCCGACATGGAGCTGGATTTAGTGGTAAGAGGCTAATTTATACGTTTGAAATAAAATATATATAGTGTAAAGAAGTGGGTACTTCCTGTTATAAATTATTTCAGATTGTTTGTCTAGTTATGAATCTTTAGAATTCAATGGCGTATATTCACCATCCCCCAGCGATAAGTTAAATAGCAGGTTTGTGTTATAAACTAATTAGTGCTTCATGTTATTTCAAAACCGCCGTAGACAAACAGCAGCGTACAATGCGATCTGTTTTGTGACGTATTTTTATTCTATTGTGTGTTGTTATTTATTTAGTTTAGTCTCTACCGCAGTGTATTATAGCGAAATCAAAATGGCAGCGCCAATGAAAAATCGCTGTCAGTGTATTCATGGTCATTTATTTCTAGTAAATGGCATTTTCGTATTTTTCCCAAAACGGACCAGCACAGCCAGGCAACAATGCTATAACAATGCTTACAAATATACTATAAGTATAAAATCTTGTGATTGTAGGTATAAAAATAATACAATACGTCCATTTTGAAAAACCGTACAAGCCTTATGTAATGCATTTCATCTAGTAATAATATTGCTTTCCTTCTCTTAGGTAGTTTTCTAGTTCACTTGTTGCAGCATTTATATAAAGACCCAAAAGAAAAATAGAAGCCGATGTTTCGATAACTTTATCGCATTGATATTTACTAAACTACGCTTAATGTGGCACAAATCTATGAGACTAGTTCGCTAACCACTGTACTATGGCAAGTGTGTGAGATTAGCTAGTTAATCACTGTACCATGGCATGTCTATAAGACTAGCTCCCTAACCACTGGTATATGCAAGATATAAATTAAATTATAGCAGCACAAAGCATGAAATGAGTAAACAATTGAGACCAAAGTTAAAAGAAACCAGTTCCTTCCAAGCAGTGAGCCTGACATATTTATTAAAAAAAGAGAATTCGTGTTCAAAATCTCTCTCTCTCTATATATATATATATATATATATATATATAGAGAGAGAGAGAGAGAGACTCACTGGCCACTTAAGAATGTGACCAAATGTTCTTTTATACGAATTTCTAATCAGTCAATGACTTGGCAGCAATTTAATATACATAGGCAGAAAGTTATATTCCAACAAGAAAATGAATGATAAGATAAAAACAATTAGGAAACGTTTATCCCTCTAACGTGTTTCACTTTTATTAAAGCTTCGTCAGAGACTGCGAGAAAACAGACAAAAAGACAGAATTCTGGTATTTTCAATTTTGTGAGGTTCGATTCTCATTGGTCAGTCATATACCGCGTGCATTCAAACCGTACATAATCCTATATTTATGTAACTTTGTAAAAATTCTATTATAATATATAAGCGGACATCGGATGTTAATGCGTATTCGTAATTGTGTATGTGTGCCTGGTTAGTAGGAGGAGTTCTAATTTTTTTTATTTTTGTGTGGTCAGTCAACATTGTGGGGCGAATTTTGTCTTTTTGTCTGTTTTCTATCAATCTCTGATGAAGTTTTAATAAAAGTGAAACATGTTAGATTTATAAACGTTTTCTATTTATTCTTTATTTTATCATCTTGTCGGATTCCAATCCATATTTGATCTACTTTTGTTCTTTAACTCATATTGAGGTCTCTTCATGGATCTAACATTTTAATATTTTATATAAAAGGGCCTACTTGGATTATCCTTACCGCTTACGGATTTGATATTATCTCTCTCTCTCTATATATATATATATATATTTCTAAAAAGTTATTCTTAGCATCGCTTGATACTGGAACGGAACATTTTGCATTTCAAGTTTAATTTGTATGATTTAATTTAAATGGAATATATATATATATATATATATGTGTGTGTGTGTGTGTGTGCGTGTGTTTCATAATGTTGTCACCTAAAAAGGGTTACTGAATGAGGAATAACCAAAACGGAGGTTGGAAATGAAATGGTAATCTTTATGACATCAACAAAATACAATACTCGCCAGCGGCGGGATGTAGGTAAACCACTATTAGTGTTCATAGGTACGGTATATAACACAAAACAATCCCACACTAGCAAAAAAAAAAAAAAATACATAAATAAATTCAGCCACACTGAGCGGCGATAGCCTGTTTCATGCTTAGACACAATATTCAGCCCATGAAGATTGAGTTCAAGTAGGAAACAGACTATCGCCGTTCGGTGTTGATCTTAGTGTCCATTTTATGAAACCTCCTAACCAAACAATTACAAAAAGGTTCATCTAAGTAACTCTGGATTTGGATGCTGAATATATCATGAATCAACTAAATGACATATATTGTTTATTTATGATTGATTGTGTTCTGTGGCTTATCAACCTTTTGCAGGTTATTTAAAGCCAGAAAATATTTTTAGATTGTGAGAATATTTTTTTTTGAGATAATAATGATTTAGTGACACAAGTGTTAATTAACCCATAGATGGGGGAGAAGAGGTGGATTCATACCTTTCCCAAGGGTATTTGTATGTAAGTGAATATAAAGAACCCAACTTGGCTCTCTGATGAATAATTCTGAGTCATTATACATTACACCACCTACATATCCAAGTTTACAGCACTTGGTATTCCAAAGAGGTTACTCATCAAGGTGCTGACCAGGCTCAACATTGCTTAACTTGGGTGATTATACCTCTCTGTATTTAGGCAGCAAATGGTATTTAAGGCAAATATTATTAAAGACAAGAGACATTTTGTGTTGATTAATTTTACTGATCATCTTTTTCAAATTATGAATAATCTTTCTCTGAACAGGAGGAAATTGTCTGTAGTTCAATTCTTAAGAAATATGATCAAAGCTTTTGACTTAAGAAAGGGTAGGTACAGACAAATGGTGAGTGTTGTGAAGGAGGCAAAAAGTGTTGTGACATGTTTTTATTTCTTTTAAATTTACATACATTTGAAGATGCAGGCTCATAAATTGTAATTGTTTTTATTTATAGATGATTGTTTTGTTATATGAGTATTGTTTTGAGGATGATAAGTTTTTTTTACTGTTTGATTTTGCTAGCATTTTGGTATTGTTTGTGAGTAGTTGTCTAATGTTACTGTGAGCCATATGCTGCTTATAAATGTGGCACTTGGATTTGATAGGTGAGTCTCTGTGAGACTGTGGGTGTGGTATACCCTATGTATGATGTTTTGTGTTTTTTATTTACAAAGAATGAGTGGGCAAGTATACTCATACATAACATTGGTCTTACATAGGGGGTTGGAAGTTTGAGATATATTATTTTTAATAACTAAGTTTCTATTTTTTAATTTTTGTAGTAAATAATGAATGATGTATTTATTTTTATTGACTGATTTTATATTTATTTATTTATTTTTCTTTAACAAAATCTTCTCTCATTTCAAAATTATTCATCTTTTCGTATTCTTGTATGATCAGCATTTCCAAATTTTGTTATAAAAAAAAAAAAAAAAAAAAAAAAAAAAAAAAGAAGCTGTTTCGACTAACTTCACAATTTCACCTTCAGGATAGAATGCAGTTTGGTCCTAAAACAAAGTTTAATATTATAAATCAGTTTTATTTGTACTTCTACTAAGTGTTAAATATTTTTTGAACATACAACCTTAACTTTCATACATCATCAATTCATAGTAACCGGGAATGATTCCCCAAGGGAGATAACTTCAGGTGAATTAAATATAATTTTATAGAGTATTTGCCTATTTATGTGGCATAATGGATATCAGCTTAGGATGAGAAATCGAAAAACCAGAGTTTGAATTCCAGTTACATGTAAATACCCTTTGGAAAGGTATGAATCCATCTCTTCCCCTCCCAGTTATGGGTTGAATAGCATGACAGACTGGTTTCTATAGCCTTGGTTGGCAACTAGTCTACCTCAGAAAGAAATGGCAACCTACTGCAGGAACATCTTCAGCTTAGCCGGTCATGAATCGAAAGAGACATGATTGCCCAAACATGTATCACAAATAATATAAATTCTCCAAATATGAAGTGACTTGTCATTGAACTTAAAGGCCTCCATCAGCAGCCTTTAAGCAGGTAACATATATACTCACATATCAGGTGACCTTTGAAGACCTAATTTTGAAGCTGATTCAACTACAGTAAATAGATATATAGCTTGGTCAACGGCATAACCAGGGCCAGCAGTACTTACACTAATTTTATATCTTGTGTATGATGCAACCCTCTTAAAATTAACTTCATATTAAGTCTTCAAAAGTCACAAGATACATGAGTATATACAGCATATAAAAAATGGGTTATACAAAAGTTATGCAATACCAAACAAATCTATATATTATTTTTATAATTTAAAAATAGGAGTAAATAGGTTCGCCTATCACCTGTTTCAGACTCCTTCCTGCTCTTTTGAACAGGAGTAGAGGTTTATCTCTTGTTTGCTGTTTAGGTTTGGGTTTCTGGTCCTTTCTACTAAGATCCTCATTTTCTTTCACTCCCACTTAACCCCTTGCATCTTAATGACATAATCACCTTGCTTGGAGTGAAAATAAAAAAAAAAAAAAAAAAAAAAAAAAAAAAATTTAATTATCAATTGCATGATGCTTTCATGAACGATACGTAAAACTACAACTGATAGACAAATATCTATAAAGACAGTTCTGTGGGCAGAGTCTAAAAGAATTGTCTCCCTAACTCTCTAGAGCAGTGATTCTTAACACCTGTGCCATACAATCCTCTTAAGTGTGCTGCAAAATATTGTCACAGCATGTGTGTGTGTGTGTGTGTGTGTGTGTGTGTGTGTGTGTAAGTAAGTAAGTAGTAATGGTACAGTATTAGTATTTTAATTAGTGAATAAATATTAAACTTTTTTATCCCACATTAGCTAAAAAGGCTTTATCAGTTTTATTGCAATTTTCTTATTTATGCAAATTAGACTTCTCAACCCTAAATGACATCAAAAATAAGAAGTAAGAAAAACTACACTTAATAAAGGCAAAATGAGAGTCTGCTTATCACACACTAGCAGTAGAGCCCGGCGTTGCCCGGGGATGTAACAGTAAGAGATAGATCAAACATTGACCATCATAAAGAGTGAAAAATAAAATTGACAAAGATTATTGTTTAAGGTTGACGGACACACATGTCTTAGTTTTGTTTTTTTTTTTTTTTTTTCACAAATTGGTCAAACCCAAACTCAAACAAAAACATTGTTTTCAATCATTATGAGTATACTGATTGAATAGAATTTTATTATAAACAATTGTCTTGTAAATGGAATTTTTAAAGCATTCTGAATGTAAAAAATAAAGAAAAAAGTGTGCAAGACAATAAGAAACACTACCTGCCAAAAAGCGAAGTTTTGTTGAAATCAGTTGAAAAATGTAGGAAATCCGATCCCATATATAAACAAACACACACAAACAACCTGGGTTTTATAATAAGTATAACTCGATATGAGTTGTCCCCCTTTCATTCCTGTGATGCCTCTTAATTGTGTTTTCAAATTGATTTCATGCAAAAACAATTGTGTTTTTCTAATTTTTGGTGCTGTCAGAACCACCGCAAGGTAATTTTATGTAGTGCTGTGAAGTTTTGTTGAAATTGGTTGAAATGTAGGAAATCTGATTCAATATATAAACGTACAGACACACAACCTGGGTTTTATAATAAGTATGATTAAACCTAACGTTGAACAAATCACTAAAAACACCAGGCAGATGTTTCACACTAAAGCTGAAAAAAAAAAAAAAAAAAATCAATGGTTTATTTCATAACATTCAAATGTATACCCTTTAAAAATTTTTCTAAGTGTGCCATGATATTTTCATTTGCTCCTAGGTGTGTTGTTGCTTAAAAAGGTTGAGAAATACTGCTCTAGAGTAACATGTGCTGCTGACACTTGACAACACCATGCATGTGCATAGGATGACAGCTAACTAACCTTGTGAAGCATTGCATTGTTCTGCCAAGTGATAGAGACCAATGAGATCAAAAGGTATGGACACTCCACTCAGTGATTGCATCATTGAGGAACAACAGGTCATAGTTCACTTTCTGTGGTGACAGGGAGTTAAACCTGCAGAGATCCATTACCGGTTGTTGGCACAGTATGGAGTACACACCATGAATCAATGGGTATGAGTAGGTAAAACACCTTAAAGCAGGAAGAACAAGTGGGCGAAAGAGGGTGTCATACCTTTTCCATCAGTATTTGTGTGTAAGCAACTACAACAAACCAGATTGGAATTAGAATCCGGCTATCTAAATCCAAGTCATCTATTACACCATCAATGCATCCAAGTTTACAGCAACTTGAATTCCCAATCAGTCACCCATCTAGGTACTGACTAGGCTTGACGTTGCAGTGATTGTATGAGAGCTGCTGTTTCAATGTGATATGGCTAAAAAAAAAAAAAAAATCAATTAAGAATAAACTGAAGAAAACCCCAAAGAAAGCATTTGAAAATGTTATTTCATGATATAATGTATTTGGCAGAGGAGGGGGTGTATCCAACATTTGATAATTTTGTGGTAATAAACACTTAAAATTTCCGGCAGTTTTGATCTCCATTTCTTTGCATGGTTAGCTCTAAGAAATTGTAAATGTAGGACTACCTTACACTTAAGTAAATTAATAATAATATTTATTAAGAATTTATTACAGGAAATATCTTGTTTTAAGGAAGCATTGTTGACAATTATGTATTTAGTTACATAAATAAAAATGATACAAATTTTGATGCTCTATATTTGTTGTTAGGAAACTTGGCATTACAGCCAAAGTATTCTAAAATGCTGACAACAAAGGAGAAAAAATGAAAAATACTTAAGTTAAACAAACTGAAGCTATTTCGTTTTTTGGGTTTTTTTTTTTTCTTTTTTTATTATTTCACACTCTTTCAATAATTTGCATATTCAATTATCCAGAATTTTGAATTAGCCAAGCATGTTTTTTCAACACCTGTCCCAAGATGTCTGGATAACTGAGGATATACTATAATGACATATACAGAAATTCACTTGGGTGGGAAAAAAGAAAAAGAAAGCCAACAGAAATGTTCCTGCTTTTATTTTGCTTATTTTTTCAATTTTAGTGTTTATATTTTTCATTTTCTTTACAAAAAGCAGAAAATCTAACTGTACAAAAAATAATATAGCTAACCAAGTTAAACGCTTTCATCAAATTGGGTATCTACCAAATTAAATAATAATTTCCATATCTCCTAGTTCTTCTTCTGATGGTAACTGAACTTTAGCAGGATCAATGAGGTCAGGTGATATCAGATCCAGGTCCTCACGTTCCCTCCGTTCTAGCTCCAAGTATGCCTCTCGTAAAGACCATTCTTGTAACCTGGAAACAAAAAAAAAAAAAAAAATAGGTAATGTTTAAAAGAATTCTGTTAAAAAAGAAGCTTTTTGGTTGGTTAGTAGATTTTATAACATGTCAATATGTTATTGTTTTTTTTTTAATTATATTAAAAATTACACTAACTGCATAGTCTTGAGACTCTGCTTATTAGAGTAATTTAGGCCCTGCCAAAAGGAGGAAAAAAATAATAAAAAGGGAGAGGAAAGTGAAGTACAGGCTTATGACTGATCAAATCACTTAGATTTGAAGCAAATTTGGGATATTGGTCAAGAAAAAAAAAAAAAAAAAAAAAAATTGCATGTTATTCTGAATAAAGCCCACAGGTAGTAGTAGTAGTAAACAACAGCAACATGCATTTTTTTTTTTTTTTTTTTAAAGAGTTCCAGTTTATATAAATTTTACTCTTTTATAACAAATTACAACTAATTTTACAGAGAGATAATTAAAAAAAAAGAAAAAAGTGCCATATGGTCAAACCATGCATGGATGATTGTGTCTCTTTCGATTAATCACAGACTAGGCAGAAAATTTTTCCCACAGTAGGTTGCCATTTCTTTCTGCAGTAGACAGGTCATCCACAAAGGCTAGAGGATCCAGTCTATCCTGCTATTCAACCTCTAGCTGAAGGGGAGAAAGGGATTAATGGATCCATAACCTTTCCCAAGGGTATTTGCACATGAATGTAACAAACCTGACTAGAATTTGAACTATGTTTTCCAATTCTCATTCTGACCTGTTATCCATTATACCACAACACAGTAGATGACCAACTAGATGACGCAAATATGTGTTGACAGGGTATTGGACAATTATTCAGAATGAATGCCAAGAATATCATGGACCAAACATGTGAGCATCAACAAAGTTTGAAAGAAAATGGACATCAGGAAGACTCAGTTGAAATTTCTAGGGCACATAAAGAGGAAAGAGTGAGTGGAAAATTTGATACTCACAGGACATGTTGTAGTCAAGAGAGACAGAAGAAAACAATGCATGATGTACTTAGCAAGCTTGAGTAAATAGATAGCAAGGTTTAGGAGAGATAACAAAAAGACAAAATTTATTAAGAGCTATGAAGGACAGGAAATTGTGGAGAGCCATAACTGCCCATATCCTGTAGGGACATGGCACATAGAAGAAGCAAAACTTTGGAAGTCAAGTAGAGTCTTATTTTTGTAGAGAGAGAATTTAAAAATTTTAAATGCATGATTTCCAGAAATGTTCAGATTGTTGTTGGTATATTTGTAACATTATATTGAGTAGGGGCTCATTGTTCTGGTCACTGAAATGTAGAACTAGCGTGTTTCTGTGGTAACCCCAAAAGTCTCAAGAAATCTTGGTCAAATGTAATAAAATGCCTGGGTTGTGACGGTTTGACAAGGAGATCTTTACTGTTTTTGTATTTACTTATCCTCACTTTCCATTCTTGCTGTAGATTTAGCATGATGGCCAATGTTATTGACCATTTGTTCCAGTCCTAGTTTTAGCAAATGATAACACCCCAAGCTCAGAATTAAAATATTGCAAGACCGAGTAGGCCACATGTCACAAAAGATTAAAGTTGATGAATTCCCAAAATCTTGGAATAATGACAAAAAAAGACCAGAATACCTTAATAAGATTTCCACAAAAGCAGTTTATTGTCGCCACTGGTGAGATCAGTGGTTTCCAAACAGTGTGATGGAATGATTGAAAGACAATCGAAGATTTAGAAATAGTTTCAAAAAAATTCATATGCCAAAATTAAAATGATTTCAAAATTTAAAATATTATTATAAATGACTTGTAATTGCATACATGAGTCCGAGTATAGTTATAAATTATTATTAACTGATTCTTTTGTTGTGAGATTTTTGCATTATATCAAGTATTAAGAATATATTAACTAGGATCCACAAATTGGAGGAGACAGTTATCAATGATAATGTTCTGACTTTGAATCCGCAGTTATCTCCCTTTAACCCTCACATTGTTTTGTTTTTTATATTTTTAAATGTACTTTTTATTACATAAATTTTCCTTCCGAAAATGTTGCCCAGAGAAAAAAAAGCTTGGGAACCATTGTTATTTCAAATTAAAATCCTCATTTCTACAATTCTAATTGACAGCAGTACACAGTAGTTTGAAATTTAAATCACTTGTTCAAAACTATGATGATGATAGAATAACAGTTGTAAATATCCATTTGCTTGTATTCAAAGGCTGAGGTGATAATCTGATGGTCTGTTCTAATTGGTGTTGCAACAATATGCTCTCAGATTTCCCATATCTTTTCCCTAGTTGTATACTTGTGTCTTCTATCTGGCCCCCTTGGGCTGTATCCAATGATCTACAAGAGCCACTCACAATAGGTATCCCAACTGCTCTAGTTTACAGTGCAAACAAGAAATTAAAAAACAAAAAACCAACAACAATTAAATTTACACCTCCATCTAGAACAATGTCTTGCCTTTAATCACCAATTGGTTTCATATCTCTGGACAACTTGAAATGCTTGCAAAATAAATAGAATGCATTTTGGAGGTGGGAAAGTGACTGAAGACAAGATGCCAGGTCAGGACCAATAACACTGTAGATTCTCCTTTGTATTTTATCAAGGCTCTCTCTCTCTCTCTCTCTATATATATATATATATATATATATATATATATATATATATATATGATTTGGAATATCTAATCACAACCTATCTAATATCTCAAAACTTATTTATTTTCTTAATTCTTTTTCCACATTTAAACTAATAATCATTTCATGTAAATCAAACATGCTTGCACATTCTCCCTCTTCCAAGTTTTATGTCATAAAACCAGGCACTTCTACATTTAACTTAGTCAACAACTGTCAAACCTCCTTGGGGCTCTATACACTCAACACAAGTGGGTTACCACTTCAGCAGATTAATAAAGACAATTAAATGAGACAGTATATTGTAAGAAAGTTGGGGTGGAAAAAAAGTGGGGAAAAAAAGGAAAAAAGAAAAAGGTAAAATGAAAAACAGCTTACTTTTGGTCAGGTAGATAAGCTAAAACATATGTGCCCCCAACCACGCAGAGTGTAACGGTGATAAGCATGGTCATGTTGTGAACGAATCTGTCAGAGTCCCTGTCCACCAGATCATAGCCAAAAGTTAGCCAATTCTGCAATAAGATCAAAGTAAAATTATTAACCTATACATCTTACAAAATTTAGAATCAAAACAAAGAGATGCTGAAAAGCTTTCAGTTCAAACTACTTCCTAAAATAAGTAGGATCAAGTATCAAGCAATTTTTTTTTTTAATTCCCTTCTTAGTTGGAGAAATTTTTAGCATCACCTTATATAACAATTTTATGAAAAATTCCATTGTTTATGTACCCCAATGGATAATAAAGTTGTTTATCTTTCTCAACATATCTTCAACCAATTTATATGTTGAAATTGTTTTTCACAAAAACTTAATTTGATAAATTTGACAACTTTGTTTTTATTACTGTTGATATTTCAATTTCATTGTTTTACTGCAAATTTGAATAAGTAGAGGAACATTTTTATATAGTGTGCAACAGAAATACCTCCCACATAATGGTAAGACATTAGTGGCAATGATGTCTGTCTACTGAATGTATTTACTAATATGTAGGAGGTATTTCTGGCTCACCTTGTAATATTAAGATGTTTCAAATTATTATTTTTTTTTTTTTTATATCAATCATATACAAGATGTTCTTCCTTCAACATAAACTCTGAATTTGTGGAGTTCAAATTTTGTAATATATTTAAGTTCCTTTTCTGCTAATTAGTATCTATTGTCTATTAGTATCGATATGTAATATAATATTTAGCCTGTAAGACTTGGTTAAATTTTCATGTTACATTTTTGAGTTGGTTGGTTGATTTTGTTTAGCAGCATATCAACATCTATGGGTTATTTAATGCTGAAATCTAAGCAATTGTATGTTTTCAACTACAGATAAAATGTATTGCTGGTAATTTCACTACAAACAGGCATTGCTGGTAATTTTTTTTTTTTTATATAATTCCATGCCCTTCAAAACTTCCAACTTCTTGATCAGAGGCCTTGCTGCCAGATATAGTTTATCGTCATACACAAGGCTATCAATAATGGGTAATACAGTAATTAGACTCAAGAAATTACCTATACAATAAACAAGATAGCATTTAATATAATAATACCTACAAAATTAATGTACTCTAACCTATTTGCTGCGTTAGACTCTTCTAAAAAAGATTAAATTAACAATTAGTTCTTTTTGTTATCTACCAATTAGATGTCAAAAATAAAATAGGCTATGTTATCTTTATTTTCATTAGATGAAGCATCATCTACCATTATTTTTTTTCTTGGTAGCCTTTTATTACAGGAGGCATGGTGGAGTAATGGATCATGTCTTGAATTGAGGAATCAGGGAGCCGAGTTCAAATTCCAGTTGAGTCTGTTACATTCACTTATGTGCAAACAGTATGAATCCATCTCTTCTCCCCTCCACGCTATGGATAAATAGCAGGACAGAGCGGCAACCAGTCTAGAAGAAGGATAACTCTGAATTCATAACCTTTAACTTTGAGATAAATAGCCTCACCAAGCCGCAATTGGCCAAACATAGTGAGTATGGTTACACCCCTGAAAATAGTCAATCAGAAAGAAGTTTGTCCAAGGAATGAGAAGACCCTGGATCTGTTCAAATGAGCTTACATTTTACTTTTATTATTATTATTATTATTATAAAAATCACAGCTTCACCCAGACTGCTAATCTATCAAAAAGAGGAGACAGTATAGGGGGGAAAAAAAAAAAAAAAAAAAAAGACAATTTCATAATAATTGTGTTTACATTTTTAGTTACAAAAATTTAAATAACTGCAATCTTCATACTATGTTAGAGATGTAAATACAAGGCAGGCACCAAAAGTAACACCTTTTTATCTCCATAGAAACCAGAATAGACACAAGGAGCACAATAGCATTAAAGAATAGAGTAACTATTCAGATACAAAATACTATTTCTCTATAGTTACCACCATTGGCCATACATTTCTGCCAACATACAGCATTTGTAAAAGTATCAACATAAGTTATTCACTTTTTCCACTATTAAAACACATTACCCACCACTTAACAGCTCACATCCTCTGTCTGGTCTCCATAAACAGTCACCAAATATTGATGAATGCCAATACCCCGATAAGTGGACAGACAGGTCTGTCTATCAAACTGGAGTCAGAATGCTGAAGGTAACATCAATCAGCTAAGTGACAAACCTTTTTACTTGTATTAATTACATACACACACACACACATATATATATATATATAGGAAAGAACATGTTAGGTAAATAATCTGAAGTTTTTTAGTATTTTTGTTTTTAATTTTTTAAAAACAGTGCTCAATATATAAGTAGATCCTAAATTATAATTATTTTTTAAAAATATGTTTCTTTGGAGACAACACAAAAGCTCCTATAATATTGGAAATAGAAATCAGATATCCCTATCCAAATATTTTTGGCATTTAAAAGATGAATAAAACACTAAAAGTAAAATAATAAATAATTTAGAAAAAAAAAAAAAAATCTTTAGACATCTAATGCCGTAACAATAATGCCAATAACTCTCTGTTGCTGAAACAGACTAAACGATATGCGTATAATGAATGTCATCATTCACTTTAAAATAGACACCCTGACCCTACCTAGACCTCTTTCCAAAAGTAACTAATATGTTGATACAAATTGTCAACCCTTACACCCCTTATTGAAATAATTGCTTCAGCCGTTTCCATAGTAATTAATTTTACGAATGAATATGCTTATAAAATGTGTAAATTTCAAGATTAGTTATTCTCAAAATTTCGCTTGAGGATGAAACAGCTTGATACTTTAATTCAATTTAGTTTTAATAATTATATTGAAGTTTTTGGCTCTTGTTTTTGAAACATGAGAACTCTTATGTAGCGAAGGAATCATTTTTAAAAAATAATAATATATATATATATATATATATATATATATATAAAGAAATAGTTTTACAGTGTGCTATATTTATGTGATAAAGTGCTGAATATCAGAGATAGAGTGTATGTAAATATAAAAGTGAACATTGAAGTCAACACTCAGAGATGACAGATGGTTTCATGCTAAATACAATCATCAGTCCATGTGTTGAATTTTTTTTCGACTATTTAAATATACATGTCAGTGGTGCATTGTGGGTAGTCTATTCTAATGGTTATTTTGGCAGGAGTGGTTTGTTAATTTGTTTAGATTAAATTATTTTAACTGTTTTTTGTTATTTATTTTTATATATTTTTATTTATTCTTTTTGTTTATTGATTTTTAAATAATGTAGTAAAAATTTTTTAGATGAATTCTAATCATTTATTTAGTAGTTTGACTTGATCTGGGAAGGTAATTCTAGCTATTTTTTCGTCCAATTTTTGGATTGATTGTTGTAGCCTACTCTAATGGTTATTTTGGCGAGAGTGGTTTGTTAATTTGTTTATTATTTACTTTATTTATTTAACGGAAACAGTTTCCTCCATGCTTAAACACAATCATCAGGCTCGACGATTGCATTTAAGCATAAAGGAGACCATTGTTACTGGGTGTTGACTCAATGTCCACTTGTATAGTTATATGTATTTATTCACAAATGCAAAATAATGCATTACTGCTTATCGCATAAGAAATTTCATTAAATGGTCAATGATTTTTTTTTAATCATTTCACCCGAAGCAAAGCAATAAAGTCACTAAGACACACGGAAAAACATTAAAGAGCAAGAACAATGAAAGAGGAATCAAGAAGACAGTAGATAGATGATTAACATTTCATTTAAATTTTTGAAGGTCAAAGTTGGCTGGAGAGCATAGAGCTGGAAGAGAGGTCCATAAACAAGAAGTGTGAGAAATACCGCTAGCAAAGAACTTATAGTTACATCTATCCATTTCAACAGTCAAATGATGAGACCTAGCTGCCAATCTAGTACTGCACTTAAATTCTATTAATTACTTCTAAAAATTAGCTTAAGAAAAATAGCCAATAACAATAGCTAAATAAATACAAATAAACCTAAATTTTTCAACAAGTGTTATCCTACCATATATGGCAAGTGTATTTAGATATAAGTACCAGTGTTGTTCACATGACAATAGTAGATGTGTTCAAAGAGGATAATGAAGTGGGGAGGTGGAGAGATTAACTCTGTGAAAGAGCAGAGTTTTTTTCTTTTCTTTAATGTTACATACCTTCAATATCATGACAGATTCCTTTTTATCTTTGAATTGACATGACTTTTTGGGAAAGTTCTTTCCCATTGCCTTCTCTATGGTTTTGAATTCAGATTAGTCATTTTCCAATAAAATAACCTGTTCAGTATTTTGTGAAAATTAAATAAAATTAGGTACCTCCAATAATTTTTTGAAAAAAAAAAGAAAGAAAAGAAAGCATAACATGATGAAAAAAGCCCCAAACTTGATCAAAATAAAGTTTTATTGTCAAAATGTTTATGCTGTTATTAAGAAGAAAGACCAAAGTATTTTTTGATTATTTGATTAAATTTTTGGATCCTTTCTAGCATGTTCAAAATTTTGGTTATAAAAAAAAAAAAAAAAAAAAAAAAAAAAAAAATCAAATAATTGTTTGATTTTAATGAAACTTACAGGATTTATTTACAATTAAATTATTTTTTAAACCACCCTTATTTAATGAAATTCCCAGAAATTAAATTTATTCATATTAGTTAAAAGTAAGACTCCTAGGAGAATATAAATTAACATTTTGTTTTTTCAAACAGTAATACATTTACCAAGAAATCTGCTCTGAATCATAATTTTAAAAAATGCAAGGAAACTGACATTATTTAATTAGAAGAGTTTTTAATTGCTTTTATAAGTAAGATATTAAGGACACTATTTTCTTAAGTTTTTTTTTTTTTTTTTTTTTTTTTTTAACAAGAGTTTCCATATTTTTTTTTAAAATTGAAAAATTTAGTACAATTCATCAAATACCAATATTTTTAAAAGAATTTTGTTTTTGTATACATACAAATAATAAATATGAATATTCATACATTAGCATTAAAAAGTCGTCTTTTAAAGGTTGTCTTATAAGCCTTTTAATATAAACTTACATATAACTATAAATTTCTTTTTTATTCAGTTTATATTTGAATTCTTTTTATTGCATGTCATTTTGAAATTGCCTTTCAAATTTTAAATATTAATTATTTTTTCAAAAAGCATCTTCAAACAAGGTTATAAAGCTAAAGTACCTAAAATTCAATAAAATATTAGATTTCTGAAAATAATGTTAATTTTTTAAAAATTACTGGGTAATTAAAATAAATTTAAAAATGAAGTGTTCACTTAGAATTTATAAATTTGTCACTTCTGATCCTCCTTAACTTTTCCAATTGTCAGACTATCAATAAATTGATTAATGTCAGAAAAACAAGTTTCCGCAGTTAAGCAATGCTTTTAGTTTTCTACTATGCTTTTTATTAACAAATTTAAAGTATAACTAATGATTTTAAACAAATATTACTTACTTTTGTAAGTAATATTTGTTTACAATCATTAATTAAACTTTAAATTTGCTAATTTTTCTCAAAAAATGTTTCAGAAACAGATTTATTTTTGTAAGATTTTTAACATTGGGAACATACTCATTTACAAATGTCACAAAAATGGATGACTGTCAATTTTACTGGGAAAAAATACAAGATTTTTTGACCAAATTTTTTAACATGCTAGAAAGAATTAAAAAATTTAATAAAATAATTAAAAAAAAATTACTTTGGTCCTTCCTCTTAATAACAAACATGGGCTCACTATCAGATTCTTTCACATGAATGCGGGTGTCTCCCAAGGCTCTATCCTGGGTCCTATGCCGTCTCTGATCTTCATCAGACCCCAAGTAGGCATTTATGCAGATGACACTACCATTTACTCTCGTCTCAATAGCAAATCCATCAGAACTACCAAAGTTAACCTGGCCACTGCTCTTGAAAAGGACCTCTAATCAGTGGTTAACTGGGGCAGGAAATGGCTTGTAAATTTTAATGCCTCCAAAACAAAATGTCACCAATTTAACCACCACAGAGAAACTTCCCTGCCTGCCATCAGCATGGCTGATGCTGGACCCCTGGAGATCATCTCACTGCACCTTCTTGGCCTCACATTTTCAACTGACTTGAAGTTGAACAATTATATTGAATCAACAGCTGCATCTACTGTAAGGAAACTTGGTTCATTGTGTCAAGCCAGAAGGTTTTTCTCATCAGAGTCCATCTTGTATACTTACAAATATACTATTCGTATTCATATGCATTGAATACTATTGCCATATCTGGTCTGGTGCTCCTGCTATTTATATCAAGGTCCTTGACAAAAATCAATCCTGACTTGGCATCTTGACTTCAGTCACTTTCCCACAGATGTGATGTCATTTCCCACTGTCTTTTCTACAAATATTTTCATGGCAACTGCTTTGACAAGCTTTTTCTCCCGGTGCCCTGACTACATGAATTTAAGCATGCTACTAGATTGGCATCTAGGTCTCACCTTTTTACTATTGAAATAGTTAAATGTAACCGCCACTTCTACCCCAAGAGTGGAAGTCCTTTCCATTTACTTACTTCTCTGAAAACTACAATCTTCAACGTCAATCGCCATCTTGAACCTAGTTTATCTTTTATCCTTTTCTCAATTCTCCCCATACCCAGCCTTTTCTCTCCCTTTCACTCTCTATAACCCCCTGTGTACTAGTGGCATCGCTGCATTGCTTGGTGTGAAAGGATTAAAAAAAACAAAACAAAAAAAACAAAAAAAAAAACCTTAGTACAAGGCTAACATGAGCTTGACCATTGTAACAATGCCTATCATTACTTACCCTTACAGTTTATATATAAAAAATGTGAATAAAAATGGTCCATATTAGAAATTTTTTTGCAGGTTTCTTTTTAATTGTTTACATTTGAAATGCACCCATCATTAGTGAATAAATACTGAAAATTTTGTTTGAATCGGATAATTCCTTGATTTTCGGCATTTTTTTTTTAAACAAGGGGTAAACGACGGAGGGTAGCTATTTTTTGGTTTCATTTAAGGAAAAAACGCATCCATATTTTTATTGGTGGTTGGTAACTATTGATATAAACATCAAAACACTGAAAAAGGCAAATAATTGAATAAGAAAATGACAGGTCATTTTATTAATCTAGCTATAAATAATAAAATGGTATTATTACTAATTTAAAAAAAAAAAAAAAAGAAAAAAAAAAGAATTTTGCTTGGACAATCTTCTCCAAAGCAAAGCCGTATCATTATTTTTAATTTTACAATACACGTGGACTATTGTACTTATCCTCGCCGCTGTTATCACAACGTTTCGGTCGTTTGTGTTCTGCGGCCTTCATAAGGTGTTTGTCATACGGATAACCTACAGGAAATTCTGAACAGAACCTTTTTTTATTTAATCTATGGGGGTACATTGGTTTCGATCCACTGCCCATGTGTAGGGATATCATCTAGTTCTTATTTTTAGGCTTTTGCACAGCTCTGTTATTGCTCTCCTGAATTGTAGAATTGATTGACATCATATCTGAGGACGCAACAACCGAAACCTTTTGCAAACAACAATAAAGATAAGGACACTAGTCCGTGTAAATAGTTTACAATTTTTACATTCATACTAATTAATAATGTCCTCATCATTATCACAATTTTGGTCGTTGTGCCCTCTGGCCTTTTTCAGGTGTTTGTCCTATCGAGATGAGGACAGTAGTCCGAATGTAAATAATAACCCTTCACCCTAGAAATACAGATTGAAGTAATAACAATAACATTGTTTCAAAAAAAAAAAAAAAAAAACTATTAAGATGAGAGTGGCTGTCATCACCAAAAATCAAAATTATTTTTAAACCTCAAATTAATTAAAATAACATGGTTTTAGAAAGCAAGAAAGAATTAATCCTGGAGTTAAAAATCTTTTTTTAAACGAAAGATAAGCCATTCCAATGAAAAGTAAGTTATACAAAAAATAAGTTTGAAGGACAAAAGAAGCAACATAATGAAATTTAAAATTGTGACAGAATTTGATTAATCAATTAAGAAATAATAAAATAACTTGAATGTGAATAAAACAATTTGTTAAACTTTTTTTTTTTACCGAGTGATATTTTGTTTCCTTCACAATTTCCAAAACGTCGGCTTTTAAAATATTCAGCACTATTTAAATATACTGTACATAACTAACTTCCAATTCTAGTCAGATCATTTGCCAACATCTGCTTAAATATGTGACCAGTTTATAGGAAACTTGTAAATTCATTTTACAAGGGCACATGCAGACTGTATGTGTTACTGTTTTTAGACTAAAAAACAAATAAATGTTACCTTGTCATCTTTAGGGTCGAGGTCTGCGAAATTCTTTTCTAATTCTTTTTGTAAAGATTCAGCTTTTGGTATAGGATCCACAGAAGTGATGACATCCTTGTTTTTCTTGGAGGTGGAAATAAAGCTGACCGGTTGAATGAGGCGATAGCGCGAGCCTAATTTGTTTAGAGGTCGTACTAACCTACAACATTGCCTCACAAGCGCCGCCATCTTGGATACCCTGATCTCATTTGATTTTTGCATCTCGAACACGAGAGGTGATAAAAAAGATTTTTTTTCACGTTGCTAATATTTTTTAATTTTCTTTACAATATTTTGTTACCTCAAGGAAATTAAGATGCGGAACCATCATAATATTTAAAAATATGAATATTTTATTAAATTAATTCAGCTGTCAACAACCGAGACAAGCCGTATGTTGTTTTTTTTCCAGCATGGCGGTGAATGTAAGCACTGATGCAGGTAGTGTTTTCAGTTGAATGTCATCGGTTTTTATTTAAATAATTTGTCATTTGTTTTGTTATTGTTTAGAATTGGTTTGTCAAATTTAAACTGTTTTCAATTTAAATTTATTCTACAAAAATTGATACTGTGTCTGTGCTGAAAGCTAAAAATGTTTGTAAATCTCTCTCTCTAGTCTTCATTCTCCAATCATGCAAAAAAACTCATTTGTCTAAGCGAATTTATTGGCAAATTGATGGATTGATTATAACTAAACCTCACCTATCCTGTACACACTATTAATCTCTTGGTTTGTTGTTCATTTTTTAGTCGTATAACACTAACAGTGACTATTTACAGATAAATAAATAAAAAAGTGCATTAAGTCGAATCCAAATCTTTGTCAATTAATTTCAAGTTCAGTTATGTTTCGATTTAGTTAAACAATCTTTTTGTGTATTTTTTAAATATATTTACATTTTGTCAACAACACGTTAATCTGGTTATTCCATTATATATATAGTTGTCCAAACTTAAAGTTTGAATCAAAGTGGAATTAGAAATATAAACACTTAACAGTCGCGAAGTTTCTTAGTTGTTTTCTTTCAACATTTACGAAAAGCTTATTGGAAACAACTCCAAATTATTTTAATCAAAATATGTGTTAGTTATATTATATATATAAAACAAAGGTTACTTATGCGTTTGCAAAAAGCAAAAAAAAAAAAGCCAAAATGAGAGATGATTCTTTTCATACAAAGGTTCACTTCTAATGTTTTTTTGATTGAGATGCAAAAAAAAAAAATACCCAAAAAACTTAGTTGCTGTTTAAATAAATGGAAATTAGATTTACCAAAGATTAGTTGACTTTTGTTAAGCAATTTTAAATTGATAAATATTGAGTGAATAATGTATTGTTTTGTTGGTGATATAACGCTATTGACGGGTATTTTATATTTCGTATGCTGATGAAACTCGGTTTTTACTTACCGGCATTTAATCACCGAAAAGAATTATACACACAAACTACATCACTACGTGGATGAAAAAAAAGCTTTGAATTTTTTCATGATTAATTTTGTATTAGCTATTTGTTACCTATTTGTTCCGAAATAGTGAAATTTAGAGTATTGACAAGTAGGGTCAGGGTTTAGGTCTCAGAATTCAACAAGTTTATGTTTATTTATTTAATGATCATTATTGACAACTTGACGTTGGTGTATTAATTCAGATTGTCATTGACATTGTGTTATTCTCCTCGAAAGACGAGGACAGTAATTCAAATAGCACAAATTATAATGACAGTTTCTAATTTAAAAAAAATCTAATTCAACATTTATTAACATTCTCGGAATTGGAAAAAAACAAAAATAAATAATAAATTCGAATGTTTTGCATTTCAAAACTATCTGGCTAATCCAACATTGAAGGATCTTCAAGCAAGTACCATTTATTTAAATAAGAAATGAAAATTGATTTTTTTTTTTTTTTGGCTGACATTGGTTTTACTTTTTGTTGGTTGTTTTTTTTTGTTTAGTGGCATCAACCGCTGTGGGTTATTTAATGCCAAAAGCTAAATATTTTGTACGCAATTTTATTTTACTTCATTTTGGAGGGGAGATAATAAGGGTTTTTAGACAAGTCTTACTAATTAACCCATAGATGGAGGATAAGAGGTGGATTCATACCTTTCACATAAGTGAATATAACGAACCCAACTGGAATTAGAACAATACTAAGCTTTTACCAATTACACCACCTGCACATATTCACAAGCAGTCACCCATCTAGGTACTGACCAGGCTTTGCATTGCTTAACTCTCAGTGAACATATGGGAACTGGTGTTTCAATGTAATGTGCCTGTAAACCTGATAATAGTTTACTTTAGTTAAAAACATAAATTAAACTGCATTTCATTTTCTGATAGTATCTTTGTTTTACACAATTTGGATTTTTTAAAAACTTTATTTTGATTTTTCAAAAACCTATTGGTCGCAAAAAGCTGTACTTTATTTAGAAACGATAAATATAAAATAAATTAATAATTGATGTTGGTCTCTATGTGAAATCTATATAAATAAAGTGCAGTATACATGTGTCCGTCCATTTTTTGATCTTGGTGAATCATAAACCACCTAAAAAGTAACAGGTAGTAACTACTGTATTTACATGCGATTAAAAATTAAATAAATAACTCATTTAAAGTTAAATATCAAACAGAGTGAAAGGTTTAAAAAACAACTTTTATTAAAGGTTTAACTTTAATTTCGCTTTTTGCTGCAATCATCTTAAAACCATATTTAAAACTTACGTGGTGCATGTTGCTCATATGTTTGTTTTTTCTTTTTCTAACATGCATACTGTGATATATTTGAAATAATACATAGTTTGGGTTCCCTAATGTCTTTTAAGAGTGACTTTATGTGTAGAGATCCTAAAAAGATGATTTTTTAAAAGAAAATAAAAACTGCATGCAAACTACAGAGATTAGTTGCATATATGAAGAAAGATTATGCCAAATTAAGGTGTTGAATAAAGATAAAATAATTTTATTATTTCTAAATTCTTATAAATTTTATGTACATAAGGCACTGAAGATAAAATCCTAAAAACCCCAAAGTCCTCTGCAGGATCTCTAGCCTAAAGTCTGCCCAAAAGATGACCTCTAGGCTAGTAAAAAATCACCTTTAAACTTGATGATGATTTTTTAATATTTTCGTCATTTATATATAAGGCACAATAGATATATTTATTTTTTGTAAAACTTTTCATCATGCCACACTGATCTGAGGTAGAGGGCTGGGGAGTGACACTTTGATCCAAGAAATAGCACCCAAGTATTCTGATCCTTCAACAGAAGTTCCAATCCATATGTTGACAATACATTCATTTTTGACAGGTACTACATTAATTTTATGAAGCCATTTATTCTAATCTTAATTTTCCCATTATTTTTATTAATTAGTCATGATAATTTTTCATATTTGGAAAACAACATTTTTCTTAGCTACAAAATAAATACAATCATTATTTTGTGGGTAAATTTTATTGTTTACACAGGGGTTTGTCCTTGCAACATTTTGTCATACATTTTGTAGCAGATCTCTCATTTGATCATCAAACAGTTTAAAAAGAAAAAAGTTAGCATTTGAAACAACTTGTATATACTAGAAAGTACTTATCTCCCTTACATTGCATGTACATATTTTTTAATTAATTCATATCCTAAGATCTTTGTTTTTTTGATTTACAAAGCCATTATTTTGGGAATAAATAACACCTAAAATGCAGTATAATTTTTTCCTACTATTTTTTTTTCTTTTTGTATGTAAAAAATGAAATTTAATTCAAGATTTGTGACTGGTAAACTAATGGATTTGAGAAACAAAAATCAAGTTCTAAAAAGTCCAAACTATCTGTACATGAAATAAAGCAAAAATACCATCTGAAAACAACATAATTTATTTTCAACCAATGTCTGTAAAAATCTATTTTACCAATTCTGAGTTTTATTGGCCACAAATGTTGAATTAGGTTTTTTGAAATGAGGAATTGTCATTATAATTTCTGCTATTTGAATTTTCATTGTTATAGATATTATATACACAACATTTCAGCCATGTACCTTCTGGCCATCTTCAGCAGGAATGAGCAAGAAATGGCACCATAGGGACAAGTAATACAAGTAATACAACTTGTCGATACAAATCCAAAATAAATGTTTGCTGAAGATGGCTGGAGGATACACAACCAAAATGCTGTAAATAATGACATCTGTAACAGGGGCATGTTAGTGTTATTGATTAGCGGTGGATGCATTATCTCTGTTAAGTTTCAAAAGTAAAAATGTTGAAGCAAGTGAAAATGGTGGGAATAGGATTTTGCATTGGATAGAAATTGACATTGGCTTAGGTTGGGAACTTGGCAAGATCTAGTGTTGCATAGAATTATGGATAGAATAAAGAGAAATACATGGAGTAATTGCTCTACAGCTGAGAGGCCATATAAAGAATCAAGACACAAATTAACAATAGAAAAAGGAATTATATGTAATTGAGATATCATAGTATTGCCACAGTCTCTGAGAAAAGAAGTAATTAAAGCTGTGCATGATAATGTACATGGAGGTATATTGGCTACGCAAATGAAGTTAAAGTTGTAAGCATGGTGGCCAGGCTATTCAAGAGACATGGAAAAGTATGTTAAAAAATGTCCAAACTATGCAGAAATAAAGAAATTTAGGCAAACTAAAATTCACTCTTGGCCAAAGGAAATAATGACGTGGGCATGAGTCATGCTTATATTAAAGGTATAGGACTATTTCTTAGGATATTAGTTGACTCATATAGAAAAGCAGCTACTGTGAAGCGGGTGTTGAGGATAGTGTTTTTGAGTAATGGAGTTCTAAAAACCTTGGTCTCCAACAATGAACCTGAGTTTCATGAAGAAAATGTATCTTCATAGTTAAAAAGTATTGGCTGCATTCCATACAAAAATCCGCCATTCCACTCACAGTCAAATGGAATTGCAGAGAGAATGGTTCAAATGGTAAAAATGAGATTAAAATCATTCTCTCCAGTGTATTGTGATACAGAGAGTTATTTATCCAGATTACTCTTGAGTTATAGAGCTATTCTGGTACAGAAAAGGACAAGGATTCAAGTTCTGAAAAGGCGAATCTTGTGGTGCAAAAGGGATTTAATACAGCTATTTTAACAAAGTGGCAAGTCATATGGGCTCACAAAGACCAATTTAGAACTACAAGAGCATGAAGTTATGGAAAAAGAAACATAACAGATGACACAAAAAAGGATGAATGAATCCAGTATTGAGAGTGATCAGGAAGACCATCAGAGATATGAAAGTGAAGAACAGGAGAGGGAGGAGAGAATGAGTGTATTCAGTACTAGTGAGGAACAATCTGGGGATGAGAGTGATCGGAGATATTGTGATGATTCAAATGAGGAGAATCAGTTAAGAACTAGATCTTTCCTAAACAAGAAATAAAGAGAATCACTCTGAGAGATGTATTATGTCTCCCAGGGATGTTCGTAGAAGTCAAAGATCAACTAAAAGTATAAAGGTTCAGGGAGGTGTAGTAGTAGTAATATGTAAATGAGGTACTGTATAAAAGGCAGTATCGCTATACCTATGAAAGAGTTATCTTCTCTTGATGAGCCTGCATCTGTCAGAGAGAATACCGATCTTAACAATATGGAATTATACAGTAAACATTGTTTATAGTCATAGTTTCAATTATATTACCATATGCAGTAAATGTTGTTTTATTTTAGTCATAGTTTCAATTCGAGTACCATGTCCAATAATCCAGTATATAAACTCTAATTCTAGGTATGTACTTAGCTTAGCACATTGTCAGTTATCCAGTGGGGAATTGAATACACTACATATTAGCAGTGATCTACTAGACAAGTGTGTGTAATATTCCTCTATGAAACTAATTTATTAGAAATTGAAAAAAAGTGAGGTCTCAGGATATGAACTAATTAAAAAATATGTACATGCAATGTAAGGGAGATAAGTACTTTCTAGTATATACAAGTTGTTTCAAATGCTAATTTTTTTCTTTTTAAACTGTTTGATGATCAAATGCGAGATCTGCTACAAAATGTATGACAAATTGTTGCAAGGACAAACCCCTTTGTAAACAATAAAATTTACCCACAAAATAATGATTGTATTTATTTTGTAGCTAAGAAAAATGTTGTTTTCCAAATATGAAAAATTATCATGACCAATTAATAAAAATAATGGGAAAATTAAGATTAGAATGAATGGGTTCATAAAGTTAATATAGTACCTGTCAAAAATGAATGTATTATCAACATATGAATTGGAACTTCTGCTGAAGGATCAGAATACCAGGGTGCTATTTCTTGGATCAAAATGTTATTGCTATGTTAATTTAAAGTAAGTATTGTAATTTTCACATTTTTGTTTGGTTCATAAGAGGGGTGAAAGTTTCTCAGGCAGACCAGAAAAAAATAATTCTGAAGTTTGGTTTGATTTTGAGAAGTAGGTTGGGCCAAAAATATTTTAGCACCCCCACCCTGATTGTATGTTACAAGAAGAAACAAAATGAATGATATCCAAAGAAAATAATAATGTTCTGTTGTATAAGATAAAAAAAAAAAAAATTAAAAATTTACCCTGATTTTCTTGTTCTTGTTTAGGTTGAGTTTTTGCCTGATTATATCTTGTCGATATGCTGTTCGATTGCTTGTGTCTTGGACATTCAAACCAAATGAAATCCAATGGCCGGGAATCCTATTTTCACTAGCCAGAAACGGAAATTCACTTACACAAGTGCTGAAAGCAGCACAAGCATCAAGCCCCCTTTAAAACGAAAGAAGAGCAAAGAAAACATTGCTGGCGGGCAAGCTGATGAGTTTGACGAATGGGATGATGACCTAAAGTTAACTCAACAAGAACTGACAGATATTGATGTTGCTGCTTCACAAGCTTATGTCCAGACGTCGAATGCACCCAGTTTGTGCCAAGGCACTAATCAAGCCCCTATAAATTTACCAGCACCATCCAAACCTGCTCCACACCCAAGTAGAGGTCCACTACAAAATGAACCAAATATTTATATTCCAAAATTGGTGCGCCAGTCGTCTTCCACATCTTCGTCCAGTACATATCCTATTTCATCATCAGCGACATATGAATCGTGTAGCTCTAACCATAGCACAAGCAGCAATGGTCCAAGGGCACCTCTACAGCTTGGTAGAACGGGCAGTACCACTGCAGCTCCTAGTGTCCAGAGGTTTACTCCTGGAGCCACTACTAACTTTCCAAATAACCTGATGGCAGAACTGGAACAATTGAGAGAGGAAATGAAGAAGGTAAAACTTGAAATTCTTCTTTTTTTAATGTTGCTTTTGTACCAATGGTGTTATAATTATTCCTTTCTAGAAAATAATATTTTGAAGTGCAAATTTAAGCTACCATATATACTCACGGATAGGTCACACCCTTAACTTGGAGTTGCGAAAGTGGCTATTTGTGGTTGATACACAGATACGACACACTATAATCTGTGGAGTTACATGTCTCTTTATTTAACGTAAATATAACTAATATTTGTTAAATAATATTTTTGAAACTTCAAACTCTCTTTCTGCAGATCTGTTTCCATGTTCCGCAAAATCTACCACTTTCAACTTAAAACCTACTTCATAACTCTTTCTCTTACTCATAATTAGGGTTTTCATTTATTAAAATTTGTAAACAACTGGTACTAGTAAAAATCAGCATGAATCGAGTTTTTGTATACCAGTAACTGACTACTGTGCACTGAATAACTGTAAGTGAAATTGTGATTGATTGTAATTATGTGGTATTTACTTATCAGTAATTGCTTCAGTCCTAAAATCACTTGAAAATGATAGTCTTTTGTCATAAATCAGATAATAGATGGTAAATATGAGCAGTGCAGATCAAGCAATTTTATTCAATGTATGACATGGTACTGTTGGAAGAGGCAATTGTATAGAATGGAAATGTCAAGGAAAATTCATATTTGAATTGCTTGAATCCAGATACTTGCCTGGACTACTGATATGCCACAATCTACTTCAGATTCTCCATGATGTTGAGGAAATAGGTCACAGCCCTGATTTTTATCGTAATTTTGGTTAAAAAAAAAAAAAAAATGTGTGACCTATCCTTGAGTATATATATGGTATACAAAGGGAACAGACTCCTCCATTATTACTCCTGTGAACACTTCAGTCTTTTCCTCTTCAAGTCATAATTTTCATTTCTTCCCACCTTTTCTTACATTAATATAACACGCTTGTTGATCATTACTATTTTGTTGATTGTAACTTTTTTATCTGGAGTGTGTGTGTGTGTGTTTTTTTTTTAAAAACAAAAACATTAGCTTTACGGCCATTGAAGGTGGCCTTTAGTTTCTGTGTTAAATCTCTTCCTTTGTATAGACTTTATATTATAATTATTTGAAAACAGATAAAGGGAGACTCTGTAATTAGGCAAACTTCAACTAC
Source organism: Acanthosepion pharaonis (assembly GCA_903632075.3). Taxonomy (NCBI): domain Eukaryota; kingdom Metazoa; phylum Mollusca; class Cephalopoda; order Sepiida; family Sepiidae; genus Acanthosepion; species Acanthosepion pharaonis. The sequence goes on from CAHIKZ030001220.1 coordinate 287,765, forward strand.
CTTTAAAATTTACTTGTATTTCTACTAATCCCTAATCAGCAGGAGTTTTATGTTAATTGTACAAACATGCTTACAAGGCTTAATTATAGCATGATGGATTCTTCAATCGTTTTATAGAAAATATAAGCATGCACACAATATAAAAAGAAAGCAGCTTGATATAGATTTTCTTTTTAAATTTTGTAACAAACATACAAAAATAGGATCATTATTATCGGTGAGTGTTGATACAGACTCCATGCTATTAGTAACTTTTCAGTTTTTTCCTCTTTCAAAGTTACTATGGATTTTCTCTTTAAATTTTGTAATAATTATACAAAAATTGGCTCATTATTATTGAGGTGAGTGTGGATACAGGCCCCACACTATTAGTAATCTTTTCATTTCTTTTCCTCATTCAATGTTGATATCAATTTTCTCTTTAGATTTTGTAACAAATATATAAAAATAGGATCATGATGTGTATGTGGCATAATGGTTATCAGTATGGAATTCAGAATTAGTGAGATGAGTTCAAAATGAACATAGATTTGATGGGAATTTAATTGTTCACATATTCTATTTTCTACTTTGTACAAATACCCTTGGGAAAAAAAAACATGGTTAAATAGCAGGGTAGACTGCACTCTCTAGCCTTGTATGGTAGCCAATCTAGGACTACTACTCTGAATTCAAAACTATGGTGATAGTAACAGAAAACAATTCCACTATCTTTTTTCTTAGAAGTCATGGCAATTTGCAGATAATAAAGAAATTGAATATATGGAGAACCATGATCTCATACATTCCGAAGGGTCATTACATTTTAAAAAACAAATAGACAAAAATTGGATTGTTATTGTTATAGTGAGCATGAATACTGACCCATGTTTAAATTGGTTTGAAAATATTTTATTTTTCAGTTTAGTGCATTTTATTTTAATGGTATTGTCCTCTCTGCAATGTGAATTGTTGCTATATTACACAACAAACAGGAATTTGATTATAATATAGATTCTATGGAAATAATTGAAAACTGTAGAGTAATTGGCAGAAATGCCTAACAAACAGAATTCACAAAGTTTACAATAAACAATAACAAGAGAAAGAAAAGAATGGCAAAAATAATATTAAGCAAGCAAATAGTATGTGTAATGCAAAGCAACAGTAATAATGCAAAAAGTTCACAAAATGAAAATACTGTTAACAAACGAATGGGGATGCAGACAAGCAATTGTGGCGTTCTGACTTCAAAACAAGAAGAAAAAAAAACAGAACTACGTCAGATGAGACTGAGAAGTAGCTTATCTTCTTGGCTAGGAAAAAATCCCAGCATGCATCTGTATGTTTTATTTATAAATTTGTGGAGGGGGATGTTTTTGAAGACATTCCTATCTTGGATTGGAACCAACTAAAAACAATCCTTTGGATACTATTATTAATTTTTGACTAGTCTATCTTCCCTCTTAATTTCAGTTTTTCATTACAACTACTCAGTCCATAATTTTATGGCCCTTAGTAAACTCTATGGTAGTGGTAATATTAACTGTTTCCTTATAAGGAAACATTTAGCATTTATTGACTGACCAGCTCGTGTGATTTTTGATTGAAATTTATAAAATCTTTCTCTTAAAACAATTTTTCAGGAAACTCTTTATGTGCCGTGTCCTTCAGGATGTAGATGATCATGGCTCTCCACAATTTCCTGTCCTTTGTAGTGCCTAATAAATTTTCTCTTTTCGTTATTTTCCTAAACCTTCATCACCCATTTACTTAAGTTCATCAAGTATGTTGTGTGTTGTTTTCCTCTGTCCCTCAATCTGTCCTGTGAGTATCAGATTTTCCAAGCCCTCTTTCCTCATTTGCTCTAGATATTTCAACTGTCTCTTCCTGATGTTAATTATAAGCTTCCTTTTTGTTGCCATTTTCTCTAAAATATCGTTGCTCACATGTTTGGTTTATGATATCCTGTAGAACCACATTTTTGTCTCTTCCTCATCTTTGAGGAGATTGTCCAGCATTTATAGTCATATAGGAGGACAGATATCACGTAACAGTTCAGTACTCTTTGTTTCTAATGAAGCTCTTCTGTCTCTTAATACTCTACTTAGCTTTTGGAAAGCATCTTTGGATTTCAGTGTCACACTTTCCATCCTCTATTAGAACACTTCCAGATATTTAAATTTTTGTACTTGTTTGATTTTGGTATTTCTGTTATTTGCAATTTGCATTTTGGGCTCATCCTTTTGCTAACAACCATGCATCCTGTCTTCTTGCAGTTTTTAGGTTTCTCAAGTCCAGTAATTGTTATTGCTCTTTGTTATATTTTCGTAAAGAAAATAAAAGAAAAGAAAATAGGAAACTATCTTTGCTGTCCACGTCAAATAGGAAACTATCTTTTTCCACGTGACTTTTTCACACGTCCCCATTCCTCTTTAAAAGCTGCGTTCTTCTTCCTTTGTGGATTGCTGCTGTGAATTAAGTTCAGTAAAGCCTTAGTGAAAGGTTACTAGCTTTCTTCTCTGAGCAACGTAACAATTTACTGAACTTACTTCCTCATGGACAAGATTATTCGTCTGGACAAGTTTGATATATCTTCTGCAGACCCTCAGGCTAGCAAGCTCTGGAGACTATGGTACCGTAATTTTAATTATTACTTATCAACTATTGCTTCGTTAAACCCTGACAAACTCAAGTCCTTTATTTAAATATCGGTGCTACCGTTGCTGATGTTATCGAGGGTTGTTCTGGATTTGAACATGCTGTTGAATTGCTGAGAAGTGTTTATGACAAGTCTCCAAGTATTATTCACGCTAGACATTTGTTGTCTACACGTCTGCAGCAGGAAAATGAGTCTGTAGACCAATACCTTCAGGCCTTGAATCGACTTGCTGCTGACTGTTGCTTTCAAGATGTTACTGCTACTACTTACAGGGATGAATCTGTCCGTGATGCATTTATCGTGGTCTCCGGTCCCCGTAATCGTGCCAGACTGCTTGAAAATGATCGCTAACTCTCAAGGAGGCTACTCAATGTGCTAGAGCCTTAGAACAGGCTCACTTTCGTGCTGAGTCATACACTTCTCAGATTGGATCAACTGCTGCTACTACCACTAGGACTAAAAATGTGGTTACTGATTCTGCCGAGGAGGCCACTTCCACTACTACTACTACTACTAAAAATATGCTTTCAGACTTAACTGATTCTTTAAATGGAGTGTGACTCTGTACAATTGTCTGCTGCCTTTGCTCGTGGCAAGTGCTACAACTGTGGAGGAAAACGTCACTTTAAGGATAATCGTCGCTATTGTCCTGCCCGTGATAAGATATCTCGAAACTGTGGCAAACTTGGTCATTTTTCTAAAGCTTGCTGTTCTACCATGCCGGCACCTTCACGTTCTACTTCAGCTATTATAGTAGCCCGTGCTAAAGACGATGATAGGTCTCCTCCAGTTACTAAAACTTTAGAATTAAAAGGAAAGAGATTAACTGCCCTCATAGACACCGGTAGTTCTGATAACTTTATCAGTGCCCGTATTGTTAAAACAATGAAACTGTCTACTTCTAAACGGAATTCCGTAATTTCCATGGCTTCATCTGCCATTTCCTTCAAACTATCTGAATATTGTACTGAGGACATTATCTTCAATGGTTACGAATATAAACAAATTGACTTTACAGTACTTCCTGATTCCTGTATGGATATTATACTCGGAGTGCCCTTCTTAAAACTACACCAGAGTATCACTATTTCTTTTGGTGGATCTCAGGATATTCTAAAAATCTGCGCTCTGACCAAGATCAGTTGTGCTCCTGTTAAGTTGTTCCGAAACTTGACCCCTGATTGCAAACCTATTGCTACTAAATCCCGAAATTACCGTGCGGAGGATGGTTGGTTCATTGAAAAAGAAATTCTACAACTGCTTAAGGATGATATAATTGAAACAAGTTACTCTCCATGGCGTGCTCAAATTGTCGTAACTTCGTCACCTAATAAAAAGAAACGATTGGTAGTCGATTTCTCCCAGACTATTAATCGGTTCACCTTACTTGATGCCTACCCCTTGCCTCGAATTGAAGATCTCGTAAACCAAATAGCCCAGTATCGTATCTATAGTATAATTGACTTGTCCAAAGCATACTATCAGATTGAAATTTGCCCTGAAGATCGCCCCTATACGGCCTTTCAAGCTGGAAACCGTCTGTACCAATTTAAACGAATACCCATGGGTGTTACTAACGGGGTTTCTGCCTTTCAGCGATTTATGAATTCTTTCATTTCTGATAACAAATTATCTGGAACCTTTTCATATATAGATGATATAACTGTTTGTGGTAAAACCCAGGAGGAGCACGATGTCAATTTGAAATGTTTCTTAAAGGCTGCCTCGACATATGACCTCGAAATAAACCGGGAAAAATCAGAGTTTTCACTTTGTTCTATTAACGTGCTTGGATATCAAATTTGTAACGGAACTATCCAACCCGATCCTGAGCGTTTGAAGCCACTTTTACAAATGCCTCCTCCTCCCGACTCAAATTCGTTAAAAAGGTGTCTTGGTATGTTTGCTTACTATGCGAAATGGATACCTAAATATTCACACAAAATTCGTCCACTGGTCGAATAAAACAATTCCCTACGCCTCCTATAGTTATAAATTCTTTCGAAAAACTTAAGAAAGACATTGCCGAGTCATCTGTAAAAGTTATTGATGATGAATTGCCATTTACTATTGAAACCGATGCCTCAGAAAAGGCTATTGGAGGCACTCTTTTACAAGCTGAGCGACCTGTAGCATTCTTTTCTCGGTCGCTAAACCCCTCTGAAATCGACTTCACATAGTCGAAAAAAGAAGCATATGCTATAGTCGAATGCGTTCGTAAATGGAGAGACCTCCTTGCCGGTAAACATTTTACTATTATTACTGATCAACAAGCCGTATCTTTTTATTTTTAAACCTGCTAATCGCGGAAAAATTAAAAACGATAAAATTATAAGGTGGAAAATGGAACTTCTTCCCTTTTCATACGACATAAAAACACCGTCCTGGAAATGAAAACACAGTTGCGGATACCTTATCCAGAGTATGTGGTGCTGCTGCTTCTTCCTTGAAGGAACTTAAATCGATACACGATTCCTTAATACATCCTGGGGTACAGCGCTTTTGGCATTTTGTAAGGTCTCAGAATATGCCGTATTCGCTTGATGAAGTCCGACGTGTGACTTCTGAATGTACGACCTGTGCCAAAATAAAACCCCAATTCTTCGATTCTACTAGTAATGTTCTGATCCGTTCTACTGCGCCATTTCAGCGTCTCTCCATAGACTACAAAGGGCCTGTCCCGGTATCCCCGACAGGTTACCGATATATACTTACTGTCATCGACGAATATAGTCGATTTCCTTTTGCCTTTCCTTGCCGCGATTGCTCTTCGCAAACTTCTATTCAGTGCCTGACAAGTATTTTCTCCATTTTCGGGCTTCCTTCGTTCATTCACTCCGATCGAGGAACTTTGTTTATGTCAGGAGAATTTAAACAATTTCTAACACGACTTGGAATTGGATTCAGTAATACTACTGCTTATAACCCTAGAGGCAATAGCCAATGTGAACGTTACAACGGCATAATTTGGAATACCATATTATTGGCCCTGGAATCGAAACAGTTACCAATTAGTGCTTGGCAGGATGTTCTACATGATGTGTTAAATGCTATCCGCTCTCTACTATGTACCACTACGAATGCAACCCCCCACGAACGAATGTTCAATTTTGAAAGGCGGTCCTCCACCGGTACTGCGTTGCCTGTTTGGCTCTGTGAGCCTGGGGAGGTATTATTAAAACGATTCGATGGCAGAAGTAAATATGACCCTATCGTTGAGGTGGTGGAACTCCTTGAGGCCAATCCTACGCATGCCAAAATACGTCACAATGATGGCCGGGAAGATTCGGTGGCGCTGAGACGGTTGGCACGTTTTCCACGCCCGGATGGACCTCAAAATGGACCTGAAAATACTCAACCCGACGTGGACCACGCAGATTCAACCCTTTTGCCTGATGCAGGTCCCGTTAATATTTCTTCACCTTCCACGGAAAATGAATCTGTGAATAATAGCCAGAATCCTGAAAGTCAGCCTTCTCAGAGGTCTGGCTCTTCCAGTGGTGAACTACCTCACGCCGGTCTAGCAGGATTCGTAGACCAATCCAACGACTGGATTTATAAAACCTATTCAATTACGATCTCTTTTGCAAGTGGGGAGAATGTTATATTTTCGAAAATAAAAAAGAAAAAAAAAAGGAAACTATCTTTACTGTCCACGTCAAATAGGAAACTATCTTTACTGTCCACGTGACTTTTTCACACGTCCCCATTCCTCTTTAAAAGCTGCGTTCTTCTTCCTTTGTGGATTGCTGCTGTGAATTAAGTTCAGTAAAGCCTTAGTGAAAGGTTACTAGCTTTCTTCTCTGAGCAACGTAACACTCTTTCTAGTATTAATGGGGGTTTCCTTCATAACCTTTTGTTTGAAGTAGTGTGGAACATCTTGATTATGTTCCACGAGGTTCAAAGAAGGATGGTCATTGCTAAAACTTACAGGTTTTATTCACTTGTTGTAGGCCAGTGTGTTTAGGTAGAAATATTGTTCCTGGAATAGTTACCCTGCAACAATTATTGCCAAACTCAATGTAAGTCCAGGTAAAATATGAGTAACACAAAACAAATGACAATGCATGTATTAACTCAATGAATTACATGTGATGAAAGGAAAAAATCATGAAACTAGCTATAATAAGAAGATTCTTGTTTATGTATGTGTGCATAACAACCATGTATGAAAAAGTACAAAATTCAAGAGAGAAAAAAAAAACCATGAAATGAACATGCTCTAGTGGGGGAAACTCTACTCATGTGCAACTACATTTTGAAACCAGAGTTGAAAAGAGGCTAGGGAGAGTGGCAACCATTTTTTTTTTTTTTTTTTTAAGTAAAGTCAAGTGGGATGAACCACACACACAAAGCTATGTTTAATCATTGATCTGTTTGTTCTAAAATGAAATGCACCCTGAAATCATCTGATCCGGACTGGACATTGATTTGTCTGAATTTCTATTTGAAGAATTTTTTTAAAGTTTTGACTTTGTAGTCAATTTTTTTTAGTTGTTGAGAGCTTAGGTGGCTGACTAGATCTTTCCATACCTGTAGCAAATTTTTTGGCCTAGTGTGTAACCAAGTGATATTTCCCTCAGTAACCCATGTGATAGGTGATGCAGTATTCAATTATATTTTTAGGTATTTTCATGAGGTCAAAGTTGGCCTTATATCAGTTTCCTTCTAGATAGATGACCATTTAAGATGGCTAATGAGCTAAATAGAACTAGTATCTTACTGAGACTTGAACTTTTGTCCCTTTTGTCTCAGTCAGCCACTATTCCCATTGATAACCTGTTTGAACTATAAAAACTTCTACAATTGGGAGAAGATCAAATCTAATCACAGAAATTACTCTGATTACTTGCTCCTGCTATATTGTTTGGTTTACAAACACTAGTAGTGTTTTGTATCTTTTTTTAAACAAAATTTAATGTAACATTGATAATAAATAAATCTCAACAAATTATGCAGCACTTATTTTGATTAACTGCATTACTTAGACCTTCATGACTTATATAAATGTAAAATGATTGATTTGTTTTATTTTACAGCTTATCAACCCTCTGTGGGTTATTTAAAGCCGAAACATTTTGGATTGTAAGATTTATTTATTTATTTTTGTGAGTGAATATTGCATTAACCAATTTTTTTAGAATAACAATGATTTTTTGAGATAAAAGTCCTATTTAACCCATAACTGGGGGAGATGATGGATTTATGGTATTTGCACATAAGTGAATATAACTAATCCAACTGAATTTCGAACTCAGCTTTCAAATTTCTCAGTCCAAGCCACTATCCATTACACTACTTACACATCCATGTGTAAATGTAAAAATAGTCTTAGTTGGCAATGATATAAATGACAGATGACTATAAAAAGTCGCTGTTGATTATTTATGGTTAATAATGCATTGACTATTGTTTGCATCTTGTGGCAATAATTATAAATAAAATGATGCACCAAAATAAGTAACCAAGTAATCGTTTTAAGTTCTCTGAATATTAGTGCCTAAATAACTATTAATAATAAATATGTTGGTAATAAATGATTTACAATAATTTTTTTTTTTCTAATTAAAAGAATACCTAAAATTGTAAATCTTTTTGTTTTGTAGAAATCAGTCTGTGTTTTTACTCAAAACCATTAAAAATAGGCAGCTTTGTCCCAGCTCTGTTGATTAGTGACTACTCTATATACTCATGGGGACAGGAAAAAATAGCTTTATTTTAGTTGGGTACTATTAATAATATATAAATCTCTTAACCAAATGAAATTTTCAGAATAATTATAACATGATAGATTTTTCAATCTGTTGTTCTTTGGAAAATAAAAACATGTACAAAATTTAAAAAGAAAACAACTTAGCAAAGTTTTTTTGTGTTTTTTTTTTTTTCTTTTTTGTTACAGTGACATTCACCCTGTACAAGGCCCGGGAGCCACTCAAGGTAAAGGGTTACATTAAGGAGCAGTTTATACAGATAGGAAGATAATGGTTAACCTTAGACATAAACAGATTAAGATTGTAGTGATCATGGAAACATCCTTTTGGGAGGCAGTTCTACAGAGCAGTGATTTGTGGGGAGAAGCTTTTCAAGTGGAACTTACTTCTCATTGATGGAATACAGAGGGAATGTGGGTAGTTTGCTACAATGTAAGTAGCATGGCGGATCCTAGCTGTGATGGTCATGACTGGCAAAACCAAAGAATGTAGTTTGTCTGAGCACTTTTCATGGAAGTAGCAATAGAGCAGTAAGAGGCATGCCACATCCTGCCTATGAGAGAGAGAGGTTGGAGAGTAGAAAATAATTTGTTACCCAAAGGACTCTGAGTCACTTTTGAACTCTATTGAGACTGGAAAGTGAGTACTAGGCATCTCCTACCCAAATATGACAACAGTACTCCATTCTTGGTCCGACCTAGCTCTTGTAAAGGTAGAGGATAGCATGAGGAATCAGGTACTTACTGGTGTGATACAGGAAACTGACCATTTTTCCTGCATCTTCAGCAATGGATTGCATGTATGAATTCCACTTGAGGTCAGGTGCCAGTTTAAGTCCCAATAGTCTCTCAAGGCATGGAGCCTCCTTGAGGGGACATCTGTTCGTCGTGAATTTTATTGTAGGTACAAAGGTTAAACTTTGCCCTATTCTTTTTTATTTAATGAACTCTATTTTTCCTTGTCTTTCCAATGATATTTATCTATTTTGTCATTAACAGTTTGCGACCCTAAAAGAGGAAATGTATATTAAAGAAGGACAGATAAAGTTTCTTCAAAAAGACTTACAGCGTCGTGAGCAGGAAGTTGCACAGCTGCACCAGGAAAAAATGCAAGAGGAGACACGAGAACGCAGTGAGAAAGAGAAGACTCTCAAGACTGAAGTGGAACGTCTAGTAGTAGAGCTTCAATTCAAAAACCAGGAAATCCATCGACTGAGAGAAAAATGCCTTGAAACAAAACCCAGCAGCAGCACTTCTGATACTGCTGGTAGCCCTAAAGTGCGTCGGATATTAGTTGAAAGGCCTTCTCCACATCCCACTACACCACAGAAAATTAAAGAGGAAAAACCAATTCCACTTAGCAGTCCTCCCAAATCAAGTAAGTCATGTGTGTGGAGAAATGAGACAAAATAGTAAAGCTTTTTATTGACAATGTGTTTTGCCTTTATTAGATAGGTAGGCATCTTTACATCAGAATGACACAAAATAATTACCTAATAATGCCTCAATATACACCGCAGAAATCACAGACATTCACTTAGGTCTTGACTTAATAAGAGACAGCAAAAATACAAAATTGATTATTCCCTTTGATTCTTTCTCAGCACTTATGGCAATAAAAAATAAAGTAACTTGTCATATAGGACATAAATGAATGGAATCATTCATTTATGTAAATAAGCAGAGTTACCATTAGGTCAATTGCTAAGTGTACCTTTGTGTAGTAAACCTTCTATTTCATTACTTACCTACGAATTTGTCTTTCTTATTTATTTCTCTCTGATATCTTGAAAACACAAGATACAACATAACTACAAATCCGATCACCACAAAAGTACTAAATTAAATCCAATAAAAACAAAGCATAATATTATGTTGGATACCTGACCATACTAACATTCAAGGTAATGAGAATGACGACAAAGAAACAAGAAATGCATTAAAGAAGCCATTAAACATAAAAATACTGCATACCAATCTCGGACCAATTATCAGAAAATTTATCATGGACAAATGGCAAAAAGAATGGAACAAGCACATGAATAATAAACTCTATAGAATCCAACCAGACATCAAAAAATGGCAAACTCGTTATAGGAAAATAAGAAAAGAGGAATCAGTATTAGCTCAACTCTGACTCGGCCACATGTTTATTACCCACAGTTATATACTAAAAAGGGAAGATCCACCTATGTGCTAGACATGTAATGGATGATACACAGTGGAACACATACTTATAAAATGTATAGATTTAAGTCCGGTACGTGAAAAGTATTATCAGGCAAACAACATAAATGAACTCTTAAACAGGATTGATCCAAATAAAATAATTAAATTTCTTAAGGAAACCAAGACAAAAATTTAAGCAATAACTAATCTTGACAAGTAAACAAACAAAATAAAATAATTTCTAACTTCATACCAAAATCATTCACTTTAAATGACCTCCTTTATAAAGGCTATTGCTTTCAACTAAATCAGTGTTTTTCAAACTTTTTTTTACTGCAACCCACAGCAAAATCAACATTAATAATAATAATAAAAAATCAAAGACAAATTCTGTTCACTAGGTTTATTTATTTAGCATCGACAATTTATATGAGTATATTTCTTATGATCTACACATAATGGAATTGTATGTATCGATTTGTATTATCTAGTTGTACAAATGTAAAATTATTACTTTTAGAAAAACAAATTTAAAGGAAATTCCGACACAAAGGTAAAGTAAATAATATTTGAAAAAAATGTTATTTAATGATGGATGTGCTTGTTTATTCATAAGCAGTTGATTCTATTTGGGAATACTGGAAGACAATGCTACATGCATATCAGGTGCAGTGTTGAGCTTGTTTCTGTCCTTCATCTGAAATTGAGTTAATGTGGAAAATCCCAGTTCACAAGAGATAAGAGATAATAGATATATATATATATATATATATATATATATAAAATCTAATACAAGCTTACCTCGGTGAAAAACTAGCAATGATTTATCAGTGCTGTGCAACATTCAAAATTGTTTATATTCTGCACTTTGCTCTCACTTGCGTCTTTTTTCTTTCTTTCTTTTTTGTCACACCCCATTTTATTTATCTTACAACCCACTGAAGAGTTAGGACACAGTTTGAAAAACCCTGATTTAAATGACACTAAAATATTACTCACAAATTAAATTTAATACACAAACCATGATTCCCAATCAAATCCTATTTGGCATGAAATGGCCTAACAACAGTTGATATGCTTTTAAACTATGGATGTCCAAACTTTTTTCAAAGTGAGCCAGATTTGATGAGGTAAATATGTATTCTGTTAGGCATTCTTTGAACCATTTAAAAATTAAATGCAAATGAACTATCTTATGAAAATTTTATTGCAAATGGCATATTTTCATTTCTTCACATGAATGACAAATAAATTTGAATAGGTCTTACCAAATTCACTGAATATCTGAAGCCCATATAAGATGAAGTAAAATATGTCTTACAAAAAATAACTTCCAGGAAGCTATGATATATCTAAGGTTAATCTTAAACATGACATATCTTTGGTAATTAATATTGTCTGTCAACTTTTAAGTTAAAAACAGTGCTGCTGCCATCTTTTGGTAAAAAATGAAATTGCATTTCTTACGCATGTACTTTACATACTCTGATTGACAATACTGGTGGGCTGTAAGTGATACATTCTATGACAGAGGATGGGGGCCATATGAAATTTAACTACAGCGCATAATTGGCCCCTGGGCCGAACTTTGGACATGCCTGCTTTAAACCCGACAATCAAATTAAGTCAGAATGAAAGACAAAGCTGTGTTTTTTTTATATTAAAATGAAAATTCCTACCTGGCTACCCAACAAAGGCAAAATGTGTTTTCAATAAAAAGCTTTTCCACATTATCTCATTTCTCCATTTGTGATGCGTTTCGTCCTTCAGGATGTCATTGGGCTAAGTTTGTTATGTTGGTATGACTGCATATGTGCATGAACGATGGTTGCTGGGGATTTAAAAATTTTTTTTTCTCTCCTATCTGAATTCATTTAGAGTCTTTTTCTTTCCATCAAATGTCTAGAGAGTCCCCTGATCAAAAGGTCATTTACAGTAAATTTGCAACTTTTTTCTTACATTCCACCATTCCTGGCTGATCTTCTATTATCAGTGTGGGATACATACTAACAAAAGTGATGGAAAGAAAAACTTGTTCAAACAAACATTAGGTAAAAAAAAAGAAATTGTAAAATTGAATATTTAATTACTAAATTTATTTTTACTCTGTCATCAGAAATATTTAACTTCTCAGTTTAGAAAATGATTGAAAGTAAATGGCGATATGATGATAAAACCTTGTTTATATGTACTGAGTTCAAACACAGTTGATGCTAAAATGCAACCCCAATTACTTTTTCATTTGTCTCACCTACAATAATAATCATTAGAGTAAATAAAAAAATTCATCTATTTGAAAAAATTTGCCCATAAAAAAATTGAAAAATACTGAAAAAAATATAGTTTCTGTCTGAATTTCTGGAATGAGGAGCTATCATTATTTACACTATTTACATTCAGATTATTGTCCTCGTCTTTGTTGTTGTCATCACAACACTTTGGCTGTTGTGCCCTCCGGCCTTCATCATGTGTATCACTATGGATATCTTTCAAGGAATTCTGACCGTAACCCATTATTTAGCCATACTCAACACACTTGGCCAATTGTAGATTGGTGAGGCTATTTAACCCATAGTTAGAGGTTTTGACTTCAGGGTTGTTCTTCTCTTACACCAGTTGGCAACCAAGGCTATAGAACCCAGTATGTCCTTCTATTTATCCATAGCTGGGGAGGGGGGAGAAGTGAGGGATTCACACCTTTCCCAACGGTATTTGCGCATAAGTGAATGTAACAAACTTGACTGGAATTTGAACTCGTCTCTCCGATTCCTCAATCCAAACCACTATCCATTACTTCATTACTACATTTTATCTTTCCTTTCACAGCCAATGAAACTAGTGTAAGTTATAAAGTCCGAAGAAATTGTTCACTCCAGGTTTCTATGCCCAAAGGTAAGTGGTTTTTCATCCAAGTTTGTTACCTGTGTCTTTAAATCATTTCTGCAGTTCATTTTTTTGTGTACATTTTATAACTCTTTAAAGATGACTATCAGTTGACCATTTATATTTCCTTAATGAATTCCTTATAGCTAGCATTCTAAATAAGTGAACAAAAAATGGCTCAGAATATAGAAAATATAAGTACTCATTGACTTAGAGCAGAGTTCTGCACTAACCACCTTGCTATAAGTGGATTCTGATATCATAAGCCAAATACTTGCTGGTATTAGTAGTAGCATCATCATCATTATTTAATTACAGCGTCTTTCAACATTGCAAGCCTATCACTAATCTTTTGGTATTTCCTTGACAACTGTTCATATGAGATCCCTTAACTTTAGAGCTGGGACACACTATCCTAATTCCACTCTCGTGTCCCCGTGTTCCAAATTTAAGAAGCAGAAAGTTCCACTCAGATAGCTATTTTGTTTGTTTGTGGAGAAAGACTATTTTCCCCCTCTTCAATCTCTTTCCCACAGATGGAACATTGCAAGTCTATCACAATTCTATCGCTATTTCCATGACAAATGCTCAGATGAGCTACATTCTTTAGTTCCACCACTTCAGAGCTTTACAGCTAGGGTACACCATCCTAATTCTATGGAGTCGAGTCACCCTCATTTTTTTCTTTTTAATCATTTCATTCCAAGCAAGGTTATAAAGCCACTAAGACACAGTCAAAGAAAATGAAAATCTATTAGTGAGGAGAAAGGGCAATAAAAGGACAGAGTTCAAAATGATAGAAAATGGTGATTGACATTACAATTAAACTTTTAAAGATTGTAATTGTTAAGAAAGCAGGAAGCCAGAAGAAAGTTTCACAATTGAGAAGTGTGAGAGGAGAAATTATTAGAATAGAACTTATGGTTACATTTAGCTATTTCAACAGTAAAATGAGACTTAACTGCCAATCTAGTTCTATGCTTAAATTCATGCAGTCAAAGTACCAAAGAGGAGAGCTCATCAGAACAATTGTCATGAAAATATTTATAGAGAAAGTTTCACTTGGCTTTTCTCCAAGAACTGCCACTTTGTGGAATGTCCCATGAATCCCTCAGGGATGCTTCCCTGAACAATGTTAACTTCTTCAAGTCAAGGGTAAATCATTATCCTCCTTATTCTCATAACTTTCACTTCCTACTACCTCTTTCATTCATATCACACACCTGAAACATTATTACCATTTTAACTGTAAAACATTACTTTGAATGATTCTTGAGCCTTGTATTAGGTGAATCTTAGTATAAAAAAACTTACTGAATGCAAGACCCAAGAGCCACTCAAAGTAGAGGGTTACTGTGTGGTGTTGCATGAGCATAAGAAAGGGCTAGAAGGGAAGTTCATGACATTATGCAGGAAAAACAATGATTAACCCTAGACTTAAAAGGTCAAGATTGTAGTGACTGGGAAAACATACTGCCAAGAGTCTGTTCCATAAAACAGCAGTTCTTGTGAAGAAGATGTCCAAATGGAACTTCAATTTACACTTGTGTATGTGGCATGTTGGGTCCCAGTTGAAAGATCAGGGCTGGTGCGACCAAGGAATGTAGCTCGTTAGAAAACATACCATGGAAATAGCGATAGAGCAGTGAGAGATTTGTGATGTTTTGTCAGTGGGGAAAAAGGTTGTAGGGTGGAAAATAATTCATCACCCACAAGTCCACATACACACTTTTGAACCCTATTAAGATATGGCAGCAATCCTCCATTTGTGGTCTGATCTGGCTCTTGTAAAGATAGAGTATAGCAGGGGGAGTCAGATACGTACTGGAGCAGTGCAATGAATGATGTTGTATAAGCATAAGAAGAGGGGGTAAGAAGTGCACTTTATGAGGTTATGTAAGAGAGATAATGGTTAACTCTAGGCTTGAAGAGGTTAAGATTGTAGTGACTGCTGGGTGTATGTTCCATAAAGCAGTGGTTCTTGGGAAGATGCTGTCTGAATGTCTTAAAAATTGTTTTTCTTTGTTTTTAAGAGCCAGAAAAGAAATAGCAATAAAAAGTTATTTACTAACACATGTTACCTTGTAGTGGTACCTACTGATACTTTTTACAAGAAGTTGCCAAATGTAAAAATATGAAAGCTGACTACAGGCTTATTTTTTAGAATACTATAATTAAGTAACAGTTACATAAAGTATGCCAAGCCAAGCCAAGGTCAAGAATCCCAGCATGTTTAAAATGACTGCCCATCCCATCCATTATCATACAATCCCCTACAAATATAACCTCCTTAATACACATTTTGCAACAGACTTAAGTGCAGGCAATTGTAACTTGCATATTGTCATAAGTTAACAATGACCTATAAATACACATTTGTTGCTTTTGGATTCCAAGTATATTCAAAATTTTAATCCATATCCTAGGATTTTTTTCTTTTTATCATTTCACCCCAAGCAAGGCAATAATGCCACTAAGATGCAATGGGTTACTGGGAGTGGAAGATAATGAGAAGACTTTAGTGAAGAGAAAGGACAATAAAAGAACAGGATTCAAGAAGTCAAAAGATGGCGATTGGCATTGCATTTAAATTTTTGAGGATTGTAGGTGGCTGGGAAGCAAGAAACTGGAAGAGATTTCCACAGCTGAGAAGTGCAAGAAAAACTATAAGAATAAAACTTAGTTACATCTAGTTCAATAATAAAATGATGAAACCTATTTGCCAGTGTAGGCTTAAATTCATGTGGTTGAAGTAACAAGGAGGAAAGATAATCAGAACGATTGCCATGAAAATATTTATAGGAAACAGCATGGAGGAAAGCTACGTCAGCATTGGGAAAGTGACTGAAGTTGAGATACTAGGTCAGGACTGTTAACATTACAGACCCTTTGGATTTTGTTGAGAATCTTGAGATTTATAGCCAGAGCACCAAACCAGATATGGCAGCAATATTCAATGCACGGATTATTAATTTTAAATATTTTTTATTGATATTAATTTATTATTTTTGGTATTAGCAGAAAAACTGCTAATGTGTGTCATCATACTACTTTTAAGAAAATATTTGTGAAGCAGCAATATACCAGGTATAACAACAAATCATGTAACAGTAAAATTATCCAATTGTTAGATTAAGCTTTGAACTGTTGTATCTTAGAAATGTTTAAAGATATCTTACTGAAATTCTCCAAGGTTTTTATAATATTATTAGACACTACTTTGAGCAATAAGAATGTATAATTACTCCAGGCTTAACAAAAGAATTATGATGAAATCAATCATAAACGAAGATGACATGTTCATCATTAATTAATCATAGCTAAGGATTGGAAGCTCATGAAGGATTGAAATAAAGTTCAAATATATATATATATATATATATATATTATTCCAGGATCATTTTCCAACTTATTCAAGATGATCTTCACTCTCTTTAACTGTCTAACTTTCTATCTTGGAGTAGTAACAAGGTGCCTCACATGTTTCATATATGATTTCATTTTCCAGTCTTTTTTTTTTTACTGCTCTTTGGATTGCCATAGTTGAAACTCTTTTCTTATGTTCCAAACGTCTTATAGATTGAGTTTGATCTTTTCTAATTGATTTCTTTAGCTTGAAGTTGAAATGATGATCCCGCTTCCTGTTGTGACCTCCTGATCCAGTTTTTCTCTTTACTGTTCCCTTTTTTTTTATAAACTTATTCATCATTCTCTTGATGGTTTTACTGAAGGCCTGAATGATTTTTTTCCTCTCACCATAGCTCATTTGGGAAGACAGTGGGGCTGACACAAAATGATTTTAACCTGTTCTCTTTCTAGCTGAATAACTCAAAGGGTTTTTCAATGATTCTTATGACATGGTATCAAGATGGCTAAACGTCTTATCTGAAAACCTGGAAAAAAGACATTCAATTAATTTAGTGGTTTTTTAGATATTAAACATGTTGTGGGATGGACAATTATGCTGTAACACGATTTGGACAATTTTGATGTTACACCTGGCATGTATGTGCCTTTTTATTTTGACATTCATAGACTAATTTCAGGTAAATTTTACACCCAGTTTCTTGAATTTTACTGTTTAGATTTTTAAAAATGGAAAAAATAGAAATCTGAAATTCATGAGAGGTATAAAACTTAAATACAAAAACTTAGTTATTTTTAAAGAAGAAAAGGGGGAGAAAAAAGTGTTATCCCAAAATGAATGAATCTCTGTTCTATGAAAAGTGAAACTGACATGGATATATTAAGAGGAGGGTATCACAGGATAATTGTTCACATTTGGTTAAACTCATATTTTTTTTCTTTAGTGAGGTTTGTTGAAAAAATAGTGAAATTTGTGTCAATGATTCGCAAAAAATCAGATTGTCTAAATCAGTGTTTCTCAACATTTTTAAACAATGGTACACTTAACAGAATTTTTAAAGGGTATACACTTAAATAATATGAAATAAAAACATAGATTCTAAAAAAGAAAATACACACACAAATATGAACTTACTTTATTTCAATGTTTCTGTTTAAATATATGTGCAGCTTATTTAGTGGGAAACCTGTGCCTGGTGTTTACAATTATATGAAAAAAAGGTTAATATTCATTTATTCAAATAAAGGAAAATTTTAAAAAGTTAAATTAAATAATAAAAATACTTTTTAAAAATTAATATTAAAACAAAGTATTTAAATTAACATAATTGAAGAATAGTGAAAAGAATTATTTGAATAAAGTTTAATACTTATTCATTTATTCAAATACTAACACTGTGTTATTGCTACTTCCTTATACACATACATGTATGCCATGACAAAATTTTGTGGCACACAGGCATAGCAGTTGAGAATCACTGGTCTAGATATCTCAAAAAAGGTGTAAATTGAGTCATATATAATGTCATCACCAAAGATAATTGACCAGTAGCATGCAGAAGGGTGGCAGAGGGTGTGATGGCTCTGGGTATCCATATTGGGAAGGCATCCAATCAAAGAGTGAAATAAAAATTTAGTCTATATTTAATTTGAATAAAATGTTTATTTCATGTTTCATCTGTTTTTACATACAGTGTAACCCGAATATAAGAGAGTTGTCAGGACCGGAGAAGAAGTATCTTATATCCGGGTTTGGTCTATTTTGTTTAGGTAACACAGGCTCTAATTTGGGACCAGGGAAAATCTCTCTTATATCTGGGTTTCTCTTATATCCGGGTCTCTTATATCCGGGTTACACTGTATTTAAAATGTTTTCCTTTTTCACATTTCTCAGTACTAATCCCTATAGGCCCTCGACTTGACTTAGAGGCATACAATCAAAAAGTTGACCCTGACCATCACCAAACCTCTGCATGTCACTGTAATTCATTCTCAGCGAGAAACACTTGCTGATTTATTAATTTCTTTTCTTCTACTTCACTAGGTGCTCTCCATGGTTCTCAGCTGATATCCCAGTTATTGCAAAACAGTTCCAATGCTACAGAATCCTTGCCACTGTCAAGTTCAGGTACTAATATTGTACCCTTACTCCATTTACATACCACACTGGATTTTCAGGGGGTCAAATTTTGTCGAGATGAAGAAAATTTCTTCCTGTTTCCTGTTGCCAAAAGGTCAGTTTGGGAAATTTATGATTTTAGAAGTAACGTTTTAAACTGAAGATATTGGAGTCACAGAGTTTTTAAAAATATGTTTTTATTATTAAATAATTATTTTAACTCTTTGCTTTCTAGGCAAAGTGTCTTGATTTTAACTAAATAAAATTTTCAAAGACAACTAACATAAAATTATTTTTATTTCTGTCCAAATTTTGGGGATAAGACTAATGTTCTCGTCTTTGTTGTTAGTGTCATAACATCCTGGCTGTTGTACCTTCCAGCTTTCTTCAGGTGTCTTAATCTGAGTAACCTTCAAGGAATTTTGAACTGGAAACTTTATTTAATCTACTAGGAATATCCCTTGACATGAACAGCAGTGTGTGAACAATCTGCATCCATATATTTAATAAAGAGTTAATTTCAAAATTCTCTGAATGTTACCTGTATTGACAGGCACCTGAAGAAGACCATAGGAGGCGGGGTAATTAGAGTATATTATTATATATTTAATAGTATATTATTATTATATTATTATTATTATAATTATATATGTAATAGTATTGTTATTATATATTATAGTATTATTATTATATATATGATGCAGAATGTGGGACAGAGGGTGCAATGACAAAGAGTGAACTTTATGTTTATATTTAATTTGAATAAAGTGTTTATTTCATGTGTTTTTCAATATTTAAAATGTCTTCCTTTTTCACATTTCTCAGTACTAGGTCTTATAGTTACCCCTACTTGAGTCTTTGGGGCCAACAATCAAACCTCTGCATGTCACTGGTGATAGTATATTATTATATATGTAATAGTTTGTACAGTATTTACATTAGTCGGACTATTGTCCTCATCTTTGTTGCCATATTTGTCACGTTTCGGCCTTCTTCAGGTGGTTGGAATTTCGAACTGAACCCTTTATTTTGATCCCTGGGGTAGACTGTTCTAGTTCCACGTGCCATGTTTGATGGATGTCAGTTATCAGTTATCTCCTGCTAATTTTCCCTCTGAAAGTTCTCCACTGAGTTATTGAACTCACTCTATCACTGGATCTAACCAACGCCTTTATCCACTGTGCCATGTGTCCTTGAGGACATCTGGGTATGAATTTCTGGATATTATAAACTTAATGTTTTCAGCAACCATTTTTACCAGTGCTCATATTGCAATTTTGCTGTTATCATTGCATGTAGGGTACTACTTATACTGACCAATTTTTTTACCAGAACTCATATTGCAACTTTGTTATCATTGCTTTTCTCTGGCACTCCTTATTACTGGTTCCCATATTGTATTTATTTCTATGCTTGGTCGGCTCAGGAGATTTTTGTGGCCTAGCATATGTGCTGATTCCTTAAGTTTCTGAATTTTCCAATGGTGTTCCCTGTCTATGATCTCAACATGATCCCACAGGGGACGGTGATCTCCCTTCTCTCTCCATATGTGGTCAGCCACGTCTGATTTTTCCACTTCCCCTCGCATTACAGCTTTCTGGTGTTCTTGAAGCCTTACCTTGAGGGGGCGGCCTGTCTCTCCTTTATATTCCTTTCCGCAGCTGCACGGGATAGCGTACACACAGTCTTTAGTCATGTTCTCCTCTATGGGGGGGTCTCACTCGAGAGAGATATCTGCGAAGTGTTGTCACGCTTTTGAAGGTTGTCCTGATGTTATATGGACCGCAGATCCTTTGTATTTTCTCTGATAACCCCTTCACATGAGGCAGGCAGACTATTTTCTGAGTGTTGTTGTCCTCCTCCTCCTCTTGTACCCGCCTATCCCAGTTTTTGGGGGCTGCTGCCATGTACCCAGGGTAGTTGTTACGTTGTAGGGTACTACTTATACTGACCAATTCCTTATCTAACGTCTCTGGGTCGCCACTTATGACTTTTGCTCGATGTTGCAAGCAACGGACGATCCCTTTCTTTACGCTGTATGGATGGTGGGAGTTGAAATTGAGGTACTGTCCGGTGAATGTTGGTTTACGGTATACAGATGTCTTGAACCCATGCTCTGTTCGAGATATTAGTACATCCAGGAATGGGAGTGTGTTGTTAC
Organism: Acanthosepion pharaonis; assembly: GCA_903632075.3. Classification (NCBI taxonomy): domain Eukaryota; kingdom Metazoa; phylum Mollusca; class Cephalopoda; order Sepiida; family Sepiidae; genus Acanthosepion; species Acanthosepion pharaonis. The sequence continues at coordinate 308,814 of CAHIKZ030001220.1, forward strand.
TCTTTTTCTCCATTGTGAACTGTATCGAAGGTCTTATTGAGTTCACATGGTCCAGTAAAACCTGGACATCTTCCTGGTGTGGCCAGAGTATGAAGGTGTCATCTACGTACCATAACCATATAGTTGGCTTTAGAGATATAGATTCTAATGCCATTTCTTCAAAGTATTCCATGTATATCTTCGCCATTGCTGGTGATAATGGCGAGCCCATTGCTAAGCCCTCATCCTGTCGATATATGTGTGATCCCATTCCGAAGTGTGTTGTTTGTGTACAGAAAGTCAACATCTCCATCAGATTATCTATTGGAATACTGGTTCGTTCTTCTAGGGAAGAGTCAGAGGTCAATCTGTCTCTGACTACTGAGAGTGCCTCATCTGTGGGTACCTTGGTGAACAAACTCACCACGTCCAAGCTCACCATCTGGTTGGATAGGATGAGAGCATCTTTGATTATTTCCACGAAGTGGGCGGAGTTTCGGACATATGAAGGAGACTTTCCGATCAATGGGTCAATTATATCTACAAGGAAGCGACTCAGAGGGTGGCACACAGAGCCTTGGCAACTAACAATCGGCCTGAGTGGAATACCGTCTTTGTGAATCTTAGGGAGACCGTATATGGGAGGTGGCACGTGGAATTAGAACAGTCTACCTCAGGGATCGAAATAAAGGGTTCAGTTTGAAATTCCAACCACCTGAAGAAGGCCGGAGCGTACAACGGCCGAAACATTGTGACAAATATGGCAACAAAGATGAGGACAATAGTCCGACTAATGTAAATACTGTACATAATACCTCATCTCAGAAATATAGACAGACTATGTAATAGTTTGACTGTAAACAATGTAAATGTGATTATTATTAAGTTGTTTAGAAAATATTGTCTGATTTTAGAATAAATTGTGTAATGGTTATTGGCTCTGAATGAGAAATCCGAGTTGGGTTCGATACATTCACTTACATGCAAATACTCATGGAGAAGGTATGAATCTATCTCTTCTGCCTCTCCTCCCATCAACAAAAAAACAGATTAGGCTCATTAGCCTTATTTGGCAACCAATCTACTGCAGAAAGAAACATCAACTTTCTGCAGGAAAGTCTTCTGCCTAGTTAGTCATGCATCGAAAGAGGCATGATTGCCCAAATGTTTATCATGTATGGCACTTAACTGACTTAATAATCTGACCGTAAATAATTTAAATATGATTATTATTAGGTTGTTTGGAAAATAATGTCCGATTTTAGAATGTGTTTTAATTATGTTCTAATATATTATTATAATAGTTGCACAAAAATAAGTTACTTATTCCTAATGATTAATGTGTCCTCTTTGTTAATTTTATATCAATCTCTTTCAGCATTTAATTTAAAACATTATATGCCACACATTTTGAACATGAAAAAAGAAGAGATGCATTTACTTTTCTTTTTTTTTTTTTTATATAAGTGCAAGCTTGGTCATAAATCTTCTCAAACTACTGCCAACATTAACAGAGTGTTAGGTGAAAAATCCACTTGTGATAGGGCATTATGGCACTGGTCTCTGAAGTTCACAGTGGGAATATGAGTCTTGAAGATCAAGGTGGTAGAGGAAGTTCATCTGCAATTGACAGTCAACATCTGAGAATACTAGTCAAACAAAAACCATGTCAAAAATGTCTCAGATAATGGGTGCCAGTATTTTAACAATATTGGACCATCTCAAGAGAATTGGCAAGGTGAAGAAACTCTATAAATAGGTTCCACATGAACTCAGAGAAAATCAATGCATTAGACATTTTAAAGTGGGTTCAATGCTGCATCTATGAAATTCAAATGATCCATTTCTTGACCGAATAGTTGCCAGGATGACATTTCAGAAGCTCACCAACTTGAGATACAAGACTTTGCCGCATTCACCACTTCCTCTGACGCTTTTTCAAGCACCTTGACAATGTTTTAAATCAAACGACATTCTATTGCAAAGTAGATACAGAAAGTGCATTCAAAGATTTCTGCTCATCCAAACCTATAGAGTTTTATCATAAACACATAAATAACCTTAACTCGATGATAGAAATGTATAGATGTTAAGGGTTCCTATTTTGACTGATTTAAACACTGTTTAAATACATTAATTCAAGTATAAGCATTGATTCTAAATTTGGACATTATTTTCTGAAAAACTGAATATTATTATTATTATTATTTTTACATTATGAACAAATTTATGATTTTATAATCTCTGTAAGAAATTTTCTTTGTTCGATATGAAATATCAAAATTCATATTTTTAATGAAAATGTATAGAACAAATTTTAACTCCAATTTCAGTCTTTATCAATTTCAATTTTAAAAACAAGCTCATGTTCATTTTATTTATTAGTCTGCCTCAAATTTATTTTTTTATCATATACTAGACACATTATACCTTTGTGCCTACAAAAAAATGGTATGTCAAAAGGATAGTTATTCTTTAGACACAGGTATTACTGTATGCATTTTTGCCCCCCTCAGCACTGTTCATTGTTTAAAAAGTGATGATTAGAATTTTAATACAACCCAAAACTATGAGAGTGCATTTATACATTTTCTTTATGCTTGACAATTGACAACAAAGATGTTAAACACTATTTATTTATTAGATTGAATAAAATCTTGTTTTCATAGTTATTTATAAAATGGTAAATAATAAATATTGTATTGCAGTTGGTTTACATATTTTAATAATTTTGTAGTTTTTTATAAATTTTTGAATAAAAAGGTTTCTTTTCAAATTTATTTCTTTATAAAATGGTAAATAATAAATCATTACAAAAGGGGAAAGGATAAATATAACATTGTACTTGGGCCACACATTTTTATAATCTTATAATTGAACATTGCTGAGGGAGGGGTTCGAAAGTGTATATAGTAATAGCAGTGTCAAGATAACAGCCATCTTTTTCACACACCATTTTTTGGCAAATATGAAAGTTAAGCATTGCTCACATTATTTTCTATTTACAAACTTAAATAACATCAGTTATTCTTGCTGTTGTTAGATTCCATTTATATTTATTACTTCTTTTTATATTTTTCTTTTTCTCTTTTTCAGTGGAGCTGATATTCAGAAAATTGTTGAAACATCTGATAAGAAGAAATCTTTTGTGTCCAACGTGAATCTTGACCTGGCCATGTATGGAATCTCACAGCTGCTGACCATAGAAAACGTACTTAGTGGTCGTCAATTATTTGACACTACTGCAGAGTCTGTTAGCAAACATTCCTGTCCTAGTCTATTACTGCTACCCTTGATGGAAGAGTACTTCACTCAGTACTCTGAACAGCTAAGTACTCAATTGTTAGATTTTCGATCCACTCACTCTGATAATGGCAATGCAACTTCGTCGTCAGCTGGAGGCTCATGGAAAACAAGCTCGGTTGAAAGCTCTCTGGAATCTTTGGGTAGTTCTCTGAACTTCTTGTTGCAAGTACGGTCAGATGTGGCCAATAATTTGGAACAGTTAACCCTGTCAGCACTCAGAATACTTTTCAAATTAGCTTCCTTTTCCCCTGGACTGAGATGGGCTCTTCTCACCCTGAACACTTCATCTGACACTGAAAAGCTTGTTGTAAGTTTAGCTTCCTAAAGTCATTGATTGTGGTTTCTTTTGATTATCTCAGTGTAGTGTTTCTCAACTTTTTCAAGCAACAGAATACCTAGAAGCAAATGAAAATATCACAATACACTTAGCAAAATTTTTAAAAGGTATACATTTAAATGTTATAAAATAAAACCATAGATTTAAAAAAAATAATATATACACACAAATATGAACATATTTTATTTCAATGTTTATATTCAACTATTTGTGCAGCTTATTTAGTGTGAAATCTGTACCTCTCTCATGATTTCTTCAATGTTTGGTTGAATGTGCAATAAATAGACTCATTTTTTTCTTCAGTTGAGCATAGTCTTTCTTGCTTCTTATTTTTTGTTATTTAGGGTTGAGAAGCCTAATTCACATAAATAAGAAGTGGAAAATTGCAATAAAACTGATAATGCCTTTTTAGCTAATACAAGGTATTCCTTTTGTATTGAAATCCAAATGTATCAATGGGTACTGTCAAACGTTTTATTTTGAGCCCTTGATCACTAGAAAATTACTATTTTCACACTAGTGTGCCGTGGCACTGTCATTGAGAATCACTGCCTCAGTGATTTGCTGTTCTTGGTTGTATTTTATGTTCACAACATTTCAACCAGTGTACACTCTGGCCTTCTTCAGGTTTCTGTCTTTGTACTTGGTAACCTTTTGGGAATTTTGAGATAAACCCTTTATTCAATTCACAGAATAGATTCTTCTGCTTTCTATGCTTAGGGGATATTTCATATCACTTAACATTCACCATTTTGATTCATGTTTTAGTGCAGCTTCTTTATTTCTTTCACTGGACCAGAGTGTGCTACTTCAGCGCTACCATGCCCAAGGATTGCACACAAGGCCATGTTTTAAGAAGCACATTGCTTAGTGTATTAAAGCATTGGTTAAAATATATTAGTGTATGTATACATGTGTAACACTATGCCTAGGACAATTTTGATCATAGCAACCAGATGTAACACTGTAGGTAGCAGATGTTCACTGGTTCAGCAACATTCTTGAGAGCAGACACCTTCATCTGTATTGTATTCAGAAGATCTGAACAAATCCCAAGCAGCCACATGTTTCACTGTATGAAAGTTGACAGATTTCTGAGATTGATTGAAATCTTGGAATAATGACTAAGGCTAAAATGCAATAACAAGATTTTAACAAGCATTTTTCTCATTTTAATGCTTTACAGCAGTACACAGCATCTTATTGGCTTGAGCAGATTTCAACATTTTTTTTCTGGTGGCTTTAATTGACTCCCCCAATCTATATATTGCAATGCATATTCATATATAGAAACCACCCCTCCAGTTGCTGTAACTCATGTATTAGTATGATTTGACCATTACATAAAGATCTCAAAAGATTTCAAAATGTACATGGCCAGCTAACCACTTGCCTGAATTCTAATAACCTACTTTCTGAAAGCTGTTCTTTCAGTAAGACCACCAGCTAGTATACCTTTATGTAAACAAATTACACAACCTGTTGGCTTTAGCAAAGTTTTTTTTAACTCTCTTTCTCTAAAATTAAAAAAGTACATCAATTAAATAAACAAATCTTTCTTGCTGAATTTAAAAACAACTTGTTTAAATGAATTCTTGTTGCCTAAATTCACCTTATTTGTGTGTGTATGTGTGTGCGTGTTCATGTGTATGTGTAACACTAAGGCTAGAATCACAGCAACGAAATGAAATTTTGCATGGTACGTGATGAACAGGTAATTTTGTTCCAGTCACTGGTTCAGCAACATCCTAGGCGGGAGACTCCTCTATTCAGATTGAAGTCTTGCAATAATGAAAAAGACTGTAATGTCTTATCAAGATTTTAACAAGTACCATCCTTCCTAATACTTGACAGCTGTACACAGCATTCTAGTGGTTTTAGCAGATTTCCATGTTCTCTGGCAGCTTTAGTTGATTTCCCCAAAGTGCATTACACACATATATATATATATATATATATATATATATATATATATAAAAACCAATCCTTTAGCTTGTCACCAGTGGTGTATTGGTATAATTTGACCATTACTTTACAATCTTAAAGGTCTCCTTTGTTCCAAAATGTACATGGCCAGCTTGCCACTTGCCTGAATTCTGATAACCTGTTTTCTGAAAGGTATTTTTCCTATAATGCCACCAGTGACTATAACTTTATATAAACAAACCATACATTGTTTTCTTTTTTTTATTTTTTCTATTTTGAAAGCTCTTTCTCCAAAATAATTAAGAAACCATACCAATCTAATGGATAGGTCTTATTTAATGAAGTATTGTAAACCTTTATCATACATTTTTTTATTATTATTAATTTTTTACGAGTATTTTTTATCATGTTTGTTTATGTAATAGTATTAACTGTATTTATTAGGTGAAGCACTGTCAATCATTTTTTTATTCGTTTTTATTAGTATTTGCTTTTGTGTTTATAATAATTTGTTTTTTCTTTCTCTCAGTGTTCTTTGATTTGTTCCCTTGCAATGACCAGTCCAGATAAAAAAAATGCCAGCCCTAAAACTGGGACTTCATTTAGTGGCTGCCTCTCTCATTTGAATATTGAACGCTTGGAACTTTTAAGTAAACTGTTTAAACTGGCAAATCCTGTTCCTGAGGTGAGTTGTTATGTATTACAATAAAACCTGAAAATGTTTTCTTGTATTTGTGTTCTTGCCTGTCAAATAGATGGTCCCTAGGGTCTGAAAATTACTGTTTATGGGTAATTTGACTTGAGGATGAAAATAGAATAAATGAGACTGCCTTCTGAAGTCTCTAGAATTTCCACAAGTCAACTTAGGTTCAAAACTGCAAGAAGGAACAGCTTCTTACATGATGCCACATAAATTGAAAGCACCTTAATTGTAGCCATATATGTAAACGTTTTCTTCTTCTAAGAAGAAAAAAAACAGTGATGAGCCAATGATCATGTATTTAGCAATATACATCATACAAAATGAAAATCTCTGTAAGGCCAATAAATCACATCAATATTAGAATCTTTTATATTCTGAATTAATTTGAATGTTGCTATACAGTGTTAACCTTTCTTTTTTTTTGTTTTGTAGTGTTTTCCTTTAGTTCTTATTTTTGTTTCTTTCTCTGTTTTAGATGTTATGTAATCCAAATATTGTGGAAGCAGCTCTCACTTTATTGATTTTGCTTGCCAAATCTGCAATACCTGAACAACTTGAAAGGTAAGCAATTTATTTAAACAGAATCTTAGTATGACTATTAGGAAGTAACATGGAAAAATAATGAGAGAAGCAGCAATAACAACATTCTACATATTCACACATATGCACAGGTGGACACATGCAGACACACACACACACACAATGAAAGAAAAAAATCAACCCTGCACCAGTGAAAAAGAAAAATGAGAAAATAAACAGCCAGTTGCTGATATCCCCTGACGTGTGGACGGAATGATTGCTGGTAGGCCCATTTATGAAACTCAGAATTCTGATCAGTCAGCTAAGTGACAAATTTTATTATTGTATTAATTCTACACACACACACACACACATAATAAAGAACAAATAGGAAACATTTACCAACCTAACATCTTTCACTTTTATTAAAGCTTCATCAGAGAATGGGAAATGGAGAAAAAGAAGAAAGAAATTCTTGTATTTTTACTTTTGTGTTGTTCGACTTTCATTGGTTAAGCATGTTTGATGTGAATTCAACTTTTTAAACCAATGTTGGTATAATTAAATTTGGAACGCCACAAAGTATACATATAAGAAATTTAACATATCATCAAAAAACATTTTCAAATGTTTTCATAACCAGGGAACAAGGGACAAACCCATATACCTGTTCAAAAGACTGGAGAAGTATGAACCAGATGATAGGCAGACCTATCTATTCCTATTGAGGAGAAAAAACAAATACAGGTGTGATGGATAAATTGTCATCTAAATTACGCAAAAATGAAGATAACTCTACATTTCATTTTAACAGATATATTTACCAAAATTATTTACCAAAAATATCTAGAAATACTAAAAAGTAAATTTATTCAATAAAATTGCCATTGGCTTCAAACATGGCCTCCAGATGACTTCAGAATCTCGTGCAACTCTTCTGGATAGTCTCTTTGTTTAAGTTGGTGAATCCTTGCCTTCAGGTCATCTTTGGTGTTATAAGGAGTTTTGTTGGTCTCTTGCTCAACTGCCATCCACACAATAATCTAGGAGGATGCAGTCTGGGGAGTTAGGTGGCCAGATGTGAGGGGTGATGCAGTTGCAGAAAATGTCTGACAGTAATGACTGAATTCTCCTGCTTGTGTGGCATGGTTCAGAGTACTGTTGCCAGACATAGGGTCTTCCAGCAGTCACCCTCTTGACCCATGGCAGCACATCTCCTCAAGGCACTTGATGTAAGCCTCCGTGTTGAGTCTGAGGCCCAGTATGAAGATGAATGAAGGCATAACGTTGCCATCACTAGGGATCACTCCAAACACCTTCGTAATCACCACTAGACTCATCCAACTCTTTCCAAATTCTCTGCACTGTCCTCAGATTGACACCCAAACACTCTGAAATTGGAGGTTCTAGCATGAATGCCAAGCAGTGCACCATGCTATTTCCAAATTTCTGGTGGAATGAATTGCATCATGGTGCTCTTTTTCTCACAGTGTGTGACACTGAGAACTCCAGAGGTTGATCATCAAAAAAAGAATCTACTAACTGGATGATAATTGTTAAAATTGCAGGAAGATGGATTGAAAAGTTGAGAAGAAAATTAAAAAGGAAAGGTGTTGAAAAATCATGTTTTTGAAATAATTCTAGGGAAAATTGAACCCAAATTTAACTAGATGGAATTAAGCAAAGCCAACCAAAACCAGGATTACCTGTCCTTCACCTGCTTCCCACCAATAAGAAAGAGACCATTGTAATAGGAGTGACAGTGACTTACCAGGAGCAAAGCGAATTCGTTGCCTCACGCGGTTGAACCATTCTCTGAGAGTCGGTTCTGCGGCGCCCTTCTGCCATTTTTATGCAGCAGACTTATTTGCATAAGAGAACCACGCTACCGATTAAAAACCCGGCGAGTGGACGTGGGAGGCCACTGCTTTTCTAGCCTTCGGCGAGACTAGACGGATTGCAGACAGAAAGCGACAGCAATTTCTGGACATACGACAACCATAAAGGTATCCACAAAGCTGTTAGATAAAATAAAAATGTATGTTGATGATAAAGAAACCAGGACGGTTGCTGAAATAAATGACATTCATGATTCCTCCTGACAGAATAGGCCAGAAATAACTGTCATTTTGAATCAGCCATCCAGAAGAAAAGTATCCCAAAAAAAGATAGAGATCGACTGGATATGTTCATCATTATAATTTTGGTGATGTTTGTTCAAACAAAATTTTATATCCAAGCATTAATTTGAATTCCTTTGGATACAAGTGGTAAGGAAAAATTAATTACTATTTTGAAGTGACCATGAGGAAAAAGGCTCGGTGGTTTGATCATACCAAAAAATGCATAGACCAAGAAAAGATAAACTTTCCTTTTCCAATTCTTGAATGGTTTGGTTGATCGAGAGATCCCAGCATGGGGCAAGTTGATAGACAAGGATTAATGACTGAAAATCCTTTTTGTTTTTGCTGTGCTATATGGAAGTTGGATTTGTCACTCCTACCTAGGGAGCAGGCTGAAGTTGGCTGCTGAGAAAGTGGGAGAAGACAGAGAGAGACAGAGATTAGCACAGCCTTTATGGAGCAGTGGTGCGAGGTGAGGTGTAAAGAGTTAGAGTTAAGGGGTGGCTTGATCCCTCTGTCCACTCAAAAGGGGGCTGGACAAATCCAAATTTGGAAAAATTCTTAAGTAAATGTATTTTTATATATGAAAATTTAGAAAAAGTTGATGCTTAGTGTAGAAGACAAACAAACCCAGACCTGTCAACCCCACCCTTGCTGGATACTGGAGATTTTAAACAGCTGACACACACAGAGACAAAAAGAGACACACAGAGAGTAACCACACTACTGCTACTGGAATCTGCACCGTTTGATGAGACCATCTGACCAAGACTTTGTGCTGGACCTGAAGACCAGAACTTAGACGTTACTACTAAAAACAAGCTGCAGACTCAGATTCTTGTTTTTTTTGTGTGTAGCTCCCAAATTGTTGAACTGTCTTCACTTCAGTTTGCTTCATCAGAGATCTTCTCGCCCTCTGAGATCAAAAACACAACATGGCAGAAGAGTGAATGGTCATGAACAGACAAAACGCCAGCTAGGTCAAGTGGAAGCATGCATACCATCACAATACCAGCGACAACGGTCACAAGCTAACAAGTTAAGAGTCAGCTAAAAGGTAACTACGGTGGTCTGAAGGAACTTGAGGTGGACAGCTGGATGACATAATTGGTTGCGGCTGACTAGAAAGGATGATGGGGGTTACAGGTGCCCAACTGACCCTACTATACTGCGTAGTTGACAAAATCAGAAACAAAAAAAACACATGCGCAAAATTAAAAATATAAAATGGCGACAATTTACCCATCGCACCATATAATTAGAGAATAAAATTTCAGAATTCAGACAGAGACATTAGAAGTATTAGACTTTAGAAGGAACTGGAAACTCAATCCTAAACAAGGGACAAACCTCTACTTCTTTTCAAGAGACCAGGAAGGAGTGTGAGCCAGGCACTAGGCAAACCTATCTACTCCTACTGAGGAAAAAATAAAGTATAAATAGTAAGCGAAATTCCAGATCTTAGGTAGAGATGTTGCATATAAGAAAATAGGGATAAAAAATAGAATGAAAAATAAAAAAGCTAAAATTAAAAACAATGAGAAAGTGATAGGGTTCCAGGTGTGGAATTGACATTGAATATATGTATTTTGTCATGGAGTTTAGGAATCTGTTGTCACATTAATAACTATTAAGTTTTTTAAGTATAAGTTGCGATAACTCCTATCAAATAAAAGTAAAGCGAAAAATGAACTTACAACAGAGATTTTCCCAGCACTTGTTTTAAGGTAGGTATACAAAAGAGAATCTTTAACAGATTTGTTAGTCACTGAAATGATCAGTAAGATTGCAAATTGTTGTAGTAAAGTGTTGTGATGAAATAACCTGACTTCCCCATTCACCATAAATGGACGTTCCGGTGGCCGATAAAGTTCGACCACAGTAAACAGTCGAGAGCAGAGCGACAACAGAGAGCGACAACAAAGGTCTTCGTTGACTACACCATTGCGGTTAGCTTACTCCGTCTCTGTATTTTGACATTCCTACATTCCGATATAAAGTATTATTATTTAAACCACCACTCGGGTTTACTTTGTTATTATATCTTTTTGCGAGATATAACGACTGGTGACGAGATATAACAGTTGGCAATGAGGATTCGAAACTCACACGGAAAAACTTTTCGTACGCCTAACTATAACAGTTGGCGAACGAGGATTCGAAACGTTCACGGAAAAAAAAGAAAAACTTTTCGTATGCCTAACTATAACAGTTGGCGACGAAGGATTGTGCAACGTACTTACTTGAAAAAAAAAAAAAAATATATATATATATATACGCTGAATGGATGTTCGAAAGCGGAGTCACAAGTCAAAAGGAAACTTTTTGAAAAGTAAGAATTTTTACTTTAAATTGTGATTTGAAAAATATATATTGAACCGCGACTCAAATACGAGCTGGTCTAATAATAATTATTCAAGTAAAAATTACTGGTTGTAAAAATATTACGGCTGTAAGTTGTTTGCTGAGAGTTTAACTGTCTAAAAAAAAAAAAAAAAAAATTTTTTTTTTGTTTTGCCGAATTCTAAAATAAGGATGGAGCAATTAGTCGAAATGACTAAAATGCTGTGTACAAGCTTACAACAGCAACAACAACAGTATCAAGAGTTACAACAACAGCAACAACAACAGCATCTAGAGTTACAGCAACAAAAACAGCACCAAGACTTACAACAACAAATATTGCAACAGCAAAAAAGTCTCGAAAAAGTTTTGGAACAGGCGACTGGAGAAAGAAAAAATACTGTTTTTTCTGCCGAAGGAATAACAAATTCATTATCCGAATTTATTTATGATCCTGATTCAGGCATTACATTTCCAGCATACTTTAAACGTTTCGAAACTATATTTACCAAGAGATGTCAACATTGGTCGGATGAGGAACAAGTAACATTACTAGTACAGAAACTAGGGACAAACGAGAATAGGAAGTACTCAAACTTGATATTGCCCAGAAAGCCAGAAGTAGTTTCGTTTGAAGAAACTATAAGTATTCTGTCAAAAATATTTGACGAAAGGAATAGTCTGTTCCACACGCGATACAGATGCCTAAACATCGTTAAAGCAGATAACGAGGATTTTGTGACATACGCGGGAACAGTGAACTCTCTGGTTGAACAATTCAAGTTAGAAGAAATAACCAAAGATGTATTCAAGTGCCTAATTTTTCTTCAAGGACTAACTGATCCTAAATATAAAGAAATTAGGTCGAGAATATTGGAAATGGTCGAGCAAGACTCGAAAATAACATTACAAAAGGTGACCAAAGAATGCCAACGTCTCATAAACGTAAAAAGGGACAATATTCAAATTGAGGAGAAAAGTGTTGCTAATGTTCGACACGTAAAAACTCAAAAAACTCCAAACGCCAAAAAGGTACAAAAATGTGAGACGTGTGGAAAAAATAACTATACCAAAGACGTGTGTTGGTACAAAAATAAATTCTGCCAATCGTGTGGAAAAAAAAGTCATACCAAAGACGTGTGTTGGTACAAAAATAAATTCTGCCAATCGTGCGGAAATAAAGGGCATAAATTTACGGTTTGTCGAAAGAAAAGAAAATTACAAGATGTAAGTCTGGTATTATCAGAAAAAGAAATTCAGAAAGGTAAAAATAGAAAGTACGTAGATGTACGTATAAATAATCATAAAATTACTTTCCTACTGGATTCTGGTTCAGACACATAAGCATCATTGACGAACAAACTTGGAAAAAATTGGAAGACCTAAATTATCTGAAACCAAAAAAAAACCGCTAGAGGGGTTTCAGGAAAGAAATTAAACTTTAAGGGAGAATTAAAGTGCAATATTTTCGTTATGTGGCAAGACTGCAAAAACGAAAGTGTATGTAGTCCAAGGGATTAATTCATGTCTTTTTTGGAATAGACTGGATAGTACTTTTTTGATTTATTTGAACTCCCGATTAACTCATTTTGCAAATGTAATAAACAGTGCCGAAAAACAAAAAAATATTAAAAATGAAAAATTCATAAATGAATTAAAAGAAGAATATCCCAGAGTTTTTTCTGAGGGATTGGGTTTATGTACCAAAACGGAAGTCAAATTTGAACTCAAGGAAAATGTGAAACCAATTTTCAAACCTAAAAGAAACGTCCAGTTTTCCTCCTTAGACACAATAAATAAGGAATTGGAAAGACTTGAAAAATGGGAGTGATATCTAAGGTTGAACATTCAGATTGGGCCTCACCCACAGTTTATGTTAAGAAGAAAAAATGGAAAAATAAGAGTAAAGTAGATTTTTCAACTGGATTAAATGATTGCCTTAAGAATCACAGTTATCCACTACCTTCACCAGAAGATATTTTTTTTCAAAATTAAATGGTGGGAAGATTTTTCAAAAATCGACTTGTCTGACGATACTTGCAGATTAAAGTGAGTGACGAATGCTCGAAATATTTGTGTATAAATACACATAAAAAGGTATTTATAAGCTAAATAGGCTGCCTTTTCGGCTTAAAGGTCGCCCCAGCTTTGTTTCAACAGGTGATGGACACTATGCTGGCAGGCCTTGAGTTTGGTACCGCCTATTTAGATGACATTCTAGTCAAAAGTAAAAATGTTCAAGAACATAAAACGCACATCAGAGCGATATTCAAAAGACTAGAAGATTTTGGTTTCAAAATTAAATTTAGAAGTGTAAATTCTTCATGGAAAGAATTACGTACCTCGGACAGGTAATAGACAGTGAAGGCAGGAAACCGGACCCACAGAGGGCGATGCAATTAAAAACATGCCTGCACCCGACACAGTTTGAAATTACAATCGTTTCTGGGGTTGGCACAATATTATGCAATCTACATACCTAAAATGTATGATTTAAGAGCCCCCTCAACGAATTGTTAAAAAAGACAAGAAATGGTTTTGGTCAAAAGAGTGCGAGACGGCTTTTCAGAAAAAAAAAATGCCTACTCTCAGATCTCGCTTTAGCACATTATGATCCTGAGAAAGAGATCATTCTAGCAACTGACGCAAGTTTATACGGAGGGTGCTGCACTGCTACATAAATATGAAGATGGTACTACTAAACCTATCGCAAGACGCTGCCGAGGACTCTTCTTCCAGCTGAAAAAAAATTATAGCCAGATCGAGAAGGAGGCTTTGTCGATTGTGTTCGGAGTTAAAAAATACCACCGCTTCTTACATGGTAGATCATTTGTACTGCAAACGAATCATAAACCGTTACTTTCAATATTTGGAAGTAAAAAAGGCATTCCTACGCATAAAGCTAATCGTTTACGGCGATGGGGTGTAACCCTGCTTAATTACCATTTTAGGATGGAATACGTCAAATCTAAAGAACATGGGCATGCGGATGGATTGTCAAGGCTGATTCAAAAAAAAAAATGAAGAAATGTTAGAAGAGACGGTTATAGCAGCATTAACTGAGGAAAAGAAATCTCAGGTCTCTTGTTGAATACAATCAGGGAATTGCCGGTAACATTGGACAAAATAAAAAAAGAAGCGGAAAAAGATCACTATATTGTGAAATTAAAAAAACAGACAAAATGGAACAAAAGACAGAAAAAAAAGGAACTCAGATTTCAATTTTTCAATTTGCGACAACACGTTGATGTACACAGATAGAATTGTCATACCTCAATCTCTACGGACAGATATACTGAAAGAATTTCATACCGGTCATCCTGGAATGTCCCGGATGAAATCACTCATGCGTAGTTACGTATACTGGCTGGGAATGGACAAGGATATCAAGATTTTGTAAGACTATGTAGAGGTTGTCAATTGGCTGCAAGGGCACCTCCGGTCAAAATGAATCCTTGGCCTAAAACGGATTTGCCCGTGGGCACGTCTACATATAGACTATGCTGGACCAATTAATGGACACTATTATTTGATATTGGTGGACTCTTTATCGAAATGGCCTAAAGTAGTCAAGTGCAAGCATCCTACATCTAGGAACACCATCAGTGCATTGGACGAAATTTTCAGTCGTTCCGGGGTTCCCAGAACATTAGTTAGCGACAATGGTACAGCGTTCACAAGTATGGAATTTAAGGATTTCTGTACCGCCTTTAGACATTGAACACATAACTACACCAGTGTGCCATCCCAGGTCGAACGGTCAAGCCGAGAAATTTGTCGACACTTTTAAACGTGCTTTTACGTAAAAATAGAGGTATAGACACTGAAGAAAGAACTATTCAAAAGTTTTTAGCAATCTATAGGGTAACTCCTAATGAGAACAATAATGCGAAAATGTCACCTGCGGAAATTATGTTCGCAAGAAAAATTAGATCAATTTTCGATAGATTGTTACCCTATCAAAACAAAAAAGTTGCTAAAAAAGATGAAAAAGTCAACATAAAAGAATACACACCAGGAGACAAAGTGTTTTTTAAAAACTTTAGAAGTGGGAAAAGCTTTTGGATGGATGGCATAATCCAGAAAAGGATTGGTAAAGTGGTCTACATGATTAAATGTAATAAATTTATGTGTAAAAGACACATCAATCAGATTAGACCACGATATGGTGAAGAAAATGAAAAAAGCGAAGAAGAAATTCCGATGGAAGTGTTATGCGATGCTTTTAACATGACACTACCCAATAGTGTATTGGAACCTGTATCACATGAACCAGCCTTACGGGCTGGAAAGCGGAAATTATCTTCGCCAAAAAAGGATCAAATTGCGACGACTGAAAGAAGGAGCACACGGCAAAGAAAAACCAGTGGAGCGTTTTAGTCCGGATCCAAAAGAAGGCGATATTAGAAGCAGAAATTTTCAAAAGGAAGAATTTCAGCTTCGGGGAGGTTGTGATGAAATAACCTGACTTCCCCATTCACCATAAATGGACGTTCCGGTGGCCGATAAAGTTCGACCACAGTAAACAGTCGAGAGCAGAGCGACAACAGAGAGCGACAACAAAGGTCTTCGTTGACTACACCATTGCGGTTAGCTTACTCCGTCTCTGTATTTTGACATTCCTACATTCCGATATAAAGTATTATTATTTAAACCATCACTCGGGTTTACTTTGTTATTATATCTTTTTGCGAGATATAACGACTGGTGACGAGATATAACATAAAGAAAAGAAAGAAAAAAACTGTAAACTTATAGTAGCAATAAACGCCTGCAATAGATTTCTTCTGTTTCTCATCCGCAACACTTGTAGCCAGATTACAGTTCAAACGATAGTCCATCGTAACAGTCCAACAGGCAACATAGAAATGAGAAAATGGGGTCACAAATCCAACCTACACTTCTCACCAGCAAAAACGCATGTTTATCCACCAAGCTCAGAAAAATCCTATCATCGTAAGTGAAAAACAACAGCTTTTATTCACTGAGTGATTTTCTGATTCGCCATGCAATTCAGGGGAGAAAAGAACATTAGCATAGATTTTTATACTTAAAGTAGCAGATTTTTGCTAACTATTTTTGGTAACCTTTCTTCGGCAGATCATACACAAAACACAAATTCTTTTTTGAGTTAGATGTTTATCTCTTTCACTACACAAATACAATAAATACAATAAATGCAGCTATTTGTGGACAAATATTGTCTTAAAATTAATCTAAATTTGAAAAGTACAAATTAAGTACAATTGCAACAGCTGCAGCTGCTTGTCGATGCAGTTAACCTTCAGGGAATCTTGAACTGAACCCTTTATTTAATCTATGGAGTAGATTGTTCTCATTCTGTTTACCATGTCTAAGGATATGTCACTGTACCTTCTCTTTTCTATTGCTGCTGCTGCAGCTTTGAGTACAGTTGTTCAAAAAACTTTTGAAATACTAATTCTATTTTGTGTCTGCAAAAGTTCCCAGGATTTTTTTTTCCTGCTATGTATTCAGTGAAGTTTTTTTTTTAAACAAAAAGATAGCTGAACTATATAATACTTAATCATTTCTTGATTAACTGAACAACTTTGATGGCAACAGAATTTTAGAGAACTTTTTAAGATTTATTTTTATTATTAAAAATTTTATGTTAAATTATTTAAATCATGTTTATTTAATAAAAAAAAAAAAAAAGAAAAAGATTGCTTCTTTTTTTATGTTGTGTATATCTGATTGCTGATGTTATTGTTTCTTCTAGATTTGAGCCTGCTGTCTCACGGGGAATCATTTGCCATTCTTTGAGTTACAATTCCAACATTACTGTTCAAATGAGAGGTCTTCAGTTACTGCAAGTCCTTATTGGATGTCCTAGAATTGTAACATGTCTGTGTACTGATGGAGGTAAGCAACAAATTCCATTTGTTGAAATCAATGGTTTCAAAAGTTAAAAATGCCCACCCACTTTTCTAACTCACATTTCTGTATTTTTATTTTACTTATTATATATTGTCACTTTGATAATAAATGTTTAGAAATGGCTCACACATGATATCAATTTTTTACCCCAAAGTGTACATACATACATACATACATATATATATATATATATATATATATATATATATATATAATGTTTGAGATAATGATATATATTTTTACATATAAAGAACAGTTCTGGGGAAATTTTATGACAGAATGGAAAAAGTTTACTTGTGACGCATTTTGTCCTTCGGGACTTCATCAGACTAAATTTGTTATGTTTGTAAAACACATGCACATGACAGAGGGTTGCTAAGAAATGTCTAGAGAGTGCTTTAACTGCAAAGTCATTTACAGTAAATTTGTGCCCTTGCTATTACAACATTTCACCATTCTTGGCAGACCTAATATCACAGTGTGGAATACCTACTTACAAAAGTTATGGAAAGAAAAAGAAAAATATATACACACACACACACACACACACACAAAAATATATATATATATATATATATATATATATATATATACAATTTTCGCAGAATAATTCTGAAGATAAGACAAATTGGTTTAAAAATGACAATCGTAAAAAATTCTTGCTGAGATGTTTTGTCTTTGACTTTATCAAGACAAGCAATGAAAGTGAAATGTTTTGTACCCATAGTTACATTAAATCTAAAATTTAAAAGAGAGATTGTCATGTGCATGCGTAATACTAAAATAACAAATTTAGTCCAATGAACTGAAATCTAACTCTCTCTCTAGAGAGTTTAATATATGTATAGAGAGAGAGAGAGTTAAATTTCAGTTCATCAGACTAAATTTGTTATTTTGGTAGTACTACACATGCACATGACTATCTCTTTTTTAAATTTTGGATTTGATGTAACTATGGGTACAAAACATTTCGCTTTCATTTATTCATTTTTATATATATATATATATATACACACACACACATATAACTACACTCATTTATTTATATATATATATATATATATATATATATATATATATATATATAAAACACGTATAACTATACTCGTTTATTCATTTATATATAACTATACTGTTTATTCATTTATATATATATATATATACACATATATATATAACTATACTGCTGACATGGAAAACAAACTATTGGTGATTTTTAAAACTTTTCTTTTTCTTAAAGGAGTAAAAATTTTTTTAAATTATTCATGTCTCTCCTGTTTAATTTCCTGCCAGAATTATGTCCCCTTGCAGCAATGTATACTATGGTTGCCAAACTGGTAAAAGATCCTACTGCACAGACCCAAATTTATCCTACTGTAAGTATTTTGCATCATCATCAGTTATTATTATCTTTATTTAGCCTAGTATATTATAATGCATATTTCTTTGTTGGCTTGTCTGACGTAAATTCATTTAGTTTGTTAATGACTCTCAGTTGAGCTCGTTTAAAAAGTGTGATGTAAGAGAAAAAAATATTCTAATTTTTTTTTCAAAGAGAATGGTCAGGTTATTTGAAAAAGATACTGCATAGGAAAAGCACTCACATCTATATTATCTCGATATGTACATGTAAAAAATGTCTTTTAAATCATTGTAACTGGGTATCAATTTCTTGAGACTAAGCCACTTCTGTTATTACTATATTTAAAATTGTATATTCTAAACATTACAATTCGTCCATGCATTGAATATCACTCTTGCATCCGTTTTAGTGCTTCTGCTATGTATTTTTGATAAATATATTCTTGATAAAATATAAAGAATCTGCAATGTTGCTGGTCCTGACCTGGCATATCAGCTTCAGCCACTTTTCCACCCTTGTAACATAGCTCTGTGTACCTTTTCTATAAATATTTTCATGGCAATTGTTCTGATGAGCTTTTCCTTTTTGCTATCTCGACTTTATGAATTTATATGCGTTACTAGATTGGCAGCAAAGTCTCATCATTTTACAGTTGAAATAGCTAGATATCCCTATCAGTTCTATGCCAACAGTTTCTTCTCTTACACTTCTTACTTTCCAGTCAACTTTAATCTTCAAATATTTAAATGCAATGTCAATTGTTATCCTCTGTCTTAATTCTTGTTTTGCCTCCAAGAGTATGTGTCTGTATCATATGTGTGCATCTCTCAAAGACAGCCAGATAAACACCTTAAGGCAATGAAGACTCTAAAGACAAAGTCCTGTTCATCAGTAGGTTTATTAAAAGGTAAAACTCGAAAAAGAAATAAATACATATAAATAAGACTATTTAGTCTGAAAATACAAACAAGAAATATGACAAAAGCAGCCAGAGGATGAACATATAAGTAAGACTATTTGTCTAAATGTGTAATATTTTGTTTACATGAATATAAAGTTTATTACACAGATACATTTCAATGTTGCAGTGAGTCCATACAAAAGGAAGTTATAAGAAAGTTACACTTGGCAACAGTGGACATGTGCTGAAAAGGATTCTTCATACAAAGATACAAACATAAAATACGGCTACTTTAAACAAATGTCCAAATAATATAATAGGCAAATGTAAAGAGAAAAAGTCTTGCAAGTTACAAACTGTAACTTGCAGTCTTCTTCAAGTGTTTTTTTTTTGTTTTTTTTTATTTTTATCCAGGGAAACCTTAAGATAATTTCAAACTGAACTCTTTATTTAAACCATGCAGGTGGATTGTTCTTCTTTTGCTGTCCATGACTCATTTTATTCTTTCATTTTAGTACTGCTCAGGTGTTACTAATCCTGTTTTGTCTGAGTCTGTACTAACCGACCCAGAGATTGCACTTTCAGTTACTATGTCCCCTAATTAAGCCTCCAGGTCCTAGCTTTTGAATTGTTCCAGGGACTTAGAGGGTTAGTGTTATTATCTTATGACTTTAAGAAAAGAAAAACTGTTTTCATTTTGCTTTAAGATCAATTTCCATTTTTTACAATTGTTATTTGTTATGGATTCAAAGTACCAAACAACAAAACCTTCCCTTGTGCATCTCAAAATCCATTCCAATGTCATTGCTGGAGTTCTTGACTGTTTCTTTTGACATTTCCAATTCTTTTTAGTTCTTTGCCTACAAAGTCATCTATGTACATTAAGTAGTTGACTTTTGTATCCTCTTTGAATTCTTCATGGTTAGATTTACTGGTATCATGGATAGGACATAAAAATTAAGACAGACTTTCCTGAAAATTTTCTCTTTTGATACTTAGCTCTGCTAAGGATTTTGTTTTGATGTTGACATTTACTTTTGAATTTTCCATATAGAGTTTTAAATTTTATCCTTGTTTCGTTAATATTGAAAACTTAAGACAGGATAATGTTGTATACTTTCCTATAGTCATTCCTTTTTATTACAATGTTTTTGTCTTGATTTGATTTCAGAATCTTCTTGTCCATGTAGAGCATGCTTTTTAGTCTGTCAAAGTCCTCTTCTCCACATAGTAGATTTTCTCTGCTCTTTATCAAATCAAGGTATTCTGTATCCAGAGTAGGTACACAATAGGTCTGTATTTACTTGCCTGAGTTCTGTTGTTAGTATCTTTTTGGATGAAGATAGCTCTAATTCTGGTCATCCATTCTGGAACAACTTCTTTCTTCAGGCACTTTGATGTAGTATGGTGAATTCCTTCTTCTAATATTGAGGAATTCTGTTGGGACCTGTGCTTTCCAGTGAATTATTTTCTAGAATATGTTTCTTATAATAGCTGAGTGTGTGTGTCACAAAAGCTGAAAAGAAAACTGAAAATTGTTGAATAAAGTAATTATACTTTTATTATGTCAAAAATAATATTTTTTACCTACTTTTATATAGAAATAACATTTTTATTTACAAAATAAATGTATTATTATTTTATTGTAGTTATTATTTTATGCAAAAACAATTTTCCTTCTCATCTCCTGCCACACTTTATGACAAAAAAAAAACAATTTTTCTAAATTATAAGTATGTATGATAGGATAAAGAACAAATAGGAAATGCTTATAGATCTACCATGTTCTACTTTTATTAAAGCTTCATCAGAGAATTCTCTGATGAAGCTCAAATTAAAACAAAAAATGTTAGATTTATAAATGTTTCCTATTTGTTCTTTCTATTATCATTCTGTTGGATTACAATCCATATTTGATCCCAATTCATAAGCATGTATATTCAAATATCATTTAACATTAAAATCTTAAAAATTGCTTAATTAAGGATTAGTAGGATTGCAAGTAAAGCTAATTTTAAAAATAGTTGGAGTTTGGCTAATTACAGAGTAGTTCCCCTTTATTCATTTTTCAACTAATTATAATATAAATTTTATAAATAAGTAGCACATTCATTTTTAATAAAGTGTTTCACTAGTTTTGATAACAATCATTTGATAAAATTATATTTGATGATAATATATGATAACGACTTCTGTGTATATAATAAAATTCCAGTTTGATTAATTTTTAATATCAGATCAATAATGTGAATTCTATCATTGCATTTGTCTTCCCTTCCTATAGGTGATAGACATCTTGGATACAATCAACAGTGTACAGACATCTGGAGTATCCATCATGTTAAACACACACTGTTCTTGCAATATGGAGGTAAGTTATTATGAAATGAAAATATGTAAACATCTGTGATGTGCTTGCAGTAGTATCTCAGTAGTAAAGTACTGTTCTATAAGATAAAAGACTTAGCTTCTTTATTTATGGTGTGATTCTTCTGATTGTCTGTTTGCTTAAGAAATACACAAAAACTGATTTTTACCCTGAGTAAAGAGCTTTCCCTATGTCTGACAATTACAAATTATATATATAATATCTCCAAATGAGAGAAAGAACAGATGGGGTAAAAATTAAAGAGTTTGTAGCATTTATTTTTTAAAAAGTGCTCAATACAAGGTAGAGCAAAATATTATTATAATATTTTTGTTATAATAAATTACAGTACAAACATTTTATATTGCTTCACAAAAACTTTCATGTTTCGCTACTAAGATTGTACCTCATCAGGCAATAGTAGATAACTAATGATCAATAGTTATCTGCTATCGCTTGATGAGGTACCATCTTAGTACCAAAACATGAAAGTTTTTATGTAGCGATGTAAAATGTTTTTATTATAATATATATATATATATATATATATATATATATATATAATATTTCAGCCTAAAAGCAAGACGATAAAACACAAGTGGTTACTGAGTGAAAGAATCTGAGAAAAATATTAAGGAGAGAGAACAATAAAAGAACAGGGATTAAGGAGACAGAAGATGACAATTGATACTGCATTGAAATTTTTGAAGGTCAAAGTTGACTGAAAAAGCAAGAAGCCAGAATAGAGTCCCACAAGTGATAAGTGTGAGAGCAGAAATTGTTGGCATAGAACTTATGGTTGCATCTAGCAATTTCAAATGTAAAATGCTGAGACCTAGCTGCCAATCTAGTTCTGAGCTTAAATTCATAAAGATTAGGTACCAAAGAGGAAAGCTCATCAATGCAGTCTATGCTTGATGTTGGACTAGCACCTCAGTCCTATAAAAATTCTCTTGTTATTGAAACTGCAGCAACATTACCCGGTGCAAGGTGACTTTTACGCTTCACATGGAGTCTGTCGGTTCAGTTACATTCATCTTTAATGTAAGAAAACAATTTTGGAAAAAAAATGCTTAAATTTATGCTATTGTCTTTCAGAAAAAAGAAACGTCATGAAAACTGTTTAGTTGTCAAATGTAAATTTCCTGTAAATGATCAATGTTACAGAGAGCTTTCTGATATTATTGTTCATATCATGAAAATTACTTGTTAATATTTAATCCTCTGGTTTCTTGCTTCCCAGTCAACTTTGATCTTCAGAAAAAAATTCAAAATTTTGATCTTCAAAAAAAGCATTTTTTTTCTTATACTTCTTACTTGTGGAACTCTCTTCTGACTTATTGCTTCCCAGTCAACTTTGATCTTCAAAAATGCAATGTTAATCATTATATTCTGTTCTTTTATTGCAATATAATGTCAATTGTTATCTTCCTGTTCTTTTATTGTTCTCTCTCCTTAATAGTGTTTTTTTCCTCTTATCCTCTAACAGAAATTATATTGATTGAAATTGATTTTTTTTCAGTAAAATCAATAAAAATCGTCTGTTTTGACAGATTTGTAAACAAAAGTTAATTCTCAGTTTTAAAAATCTTGCAAAAATGAAATATATATTTCTGAAACATTATTTGAGAAAAATTAACAAATTTAAAGTTAATCTGATTTTAAACAAATATTACTTATAGCATAAAATGTTGTATACAAGCATTTTTTAACCACAGGGTCTTATTTTTCTGATGTGTTAATTGATTTATTGACAGCTGATTGACCATTGAACATGTTCATAATTAAGTATGGTGAAGTAGATGACAAAGTTTATAAGGAGGAGCAACCCTTAAAACACATGACCTTTTAATGTTAGATTTATTGGTTTGTTCATCCATACTTCAGAAATTTTGCATGACATCACACATACAAAAACAAATCAAAATTCTTTTAAAATATTCAATATTAACAGATTGTAATAAGCATTACAATATATGATTAGTAAATATAATTTTACTTAATAACAATATTTCCTAAGAGCTATCACATTGTAACTGAATTTTAAAAGATATAAAAACTTTATAAATTATTCAATTTAAAATTGTAAAAAATGAAAACAAAACTTGTAAAAATTCATTTTTTATCAAAAAATTTTTTTCTTCTTCAAACAATATTGTTTTTAATATATATTATTCATAAAAGTAATTAAAAGCTTCACTAATTAAATAATGTCTTAGTTTTACTGCATTTTTATTTTTCGATTCAGAACAGATTTTTGCTAAAATGGGTTCCAATTTTGCAAAAAAAATTTGGTGATTTAAATTGTTCAAAAATTCTACTTTTAACTAATATAGTCACTAGAAATTATCATGTTGATTTTCTCAGGTTTTCATAAAATTAAATAAGGTGTTGGGGGGTGGGGTGAAACACATGAAAAAAAAAAAAATTTTTTACCAAGATTTTCTAATAAAAAAAATTTAAAAAAATATCATCATTCATTTATGAATAAGTCCTGAAAATTTAATTAAAATCCAACAATTATTTGATTTTTGCAAGAATTTCCAAATTAATGTGTCTGTTACCGCAAAAAAGAGGCTAAAATTTGCTATGCTAAAAGTTAGTACAATTGCTGATGCAAGAAAAACAAGTTTTTTTTTAATCAAAATTTCAAATGTTCTAAAAAGGAATAAAAAATTTAATGAAATAATCAAAAAATACTTTGATCCTTCCTCTTAATAACAAAGATTTTGATGATAAAACTATGTTTTCATCACGGTATGCTGATTATTTTTTAGCATATTTGTGGAGATACCTATATTTATACTATTTACATTGTTCAGGCTATTGCCCTCATCTTTATTGTCATATTCACAATGTTTCAGCTGTTGTATGCTCCAGCCTTCTTCAGCTGATATACGTTGGAATTTCAAACTGAACCCTTTATTTCGGCTACCAGAGTAGATTATTCTAGTTCCAATTGCCATGCCTTTTCTGGATATCTCAGTTTCAGTTATTTCCCCTTTTGTAACTCAACTCTCCAAGTTTTTGTTCAGAACTCTCAATTTTTTGAAGTCACTGGATTACTTCAATCAGCACTTTTATCTACTGGGCTGAAACATCATGAATATGACAATAAAGATGAGGAGAATAGTCCAAACAATGTAAATAGTGTAAATAGTTACAATACCTCATCTCAGAAATATAGACAGATATTAAAACAGAAAAGTTTTACCTTTTTTTTTTGTTTAATATTTGAGTTTTCCTATTTAATATCTCTAAAAATTATATTCTTTAAAAAGTTCTTTTTTCTCTTTTTGTCAGTGTGTGAAATGTTGTGTAAATCTGCTGTATGACCTTCTTGAAAATCATCAATCGAAATGTGTAAATGAGAACACAAAAGGGACAATTTGTGTTGAGTGTGATGACCTTGCACAATGCCAGTGCATGAGTGTGTTATGCAAGGGAATCCTTTTGTTGCATGCCCTCAGCCAAAGAGACCAACACTTTGAATACAGACTACAGGATTGTGTACACAACTACACCATCTTGGTTAGTCAACTGCAGCTTATGTTAGAACAGGATGAAGATCAATGGAAAACTGACAGTAAGTCATATTAATTAGATACTCTATACTATTTGTGCCTGTATATGTGTTATATAATGTGTGTGTGCAGGATGTATAATAGCATCCATAACAAATGGGAAGATAATGAGACAAAGTGAAAAAGCTATAAACAACATGTTTTACTGAAAGAACATCTGCTGTGTTCAGCTTCTTCAGATTAGAATGAAAGAAAATTGTAAAGAAAATGTTTTAGAATCTCTGAGGATAAGAATTTGCCATAAATCAATTTATCACATCTGATGACCAGAAAATGTTTATCTGGCTATTTGTTATATATATAAATTTTGTGTAAAAAAAAAAAAAAAAATTCCTGCTAACAGTTTCACTATATTTTAATTGAAATATATTTAAAAAAAAAAAAAAAGAAGAGTCTGCAAATGTTTTTGGTTATAACGTGGAATTTTTTTTATATATTGTACTTTTATTATATGTTTTCTGTACTTTATTATATATTTTCTATATTTTTTGCTACATATGTTTTGGGTCTTGTGACTTTCAGCAGGTGAAGAATAGTTATTTCCACATACTATTTAAAGGAATTAATTTTTTCTTATGTTGAGTCTTCTAACCATTGTCTTTTGGGTGTAGTAGTAATTCAAACTCATTTTTGACTGGTGGAAGAATGGTCAATCATGAGGAGGTTCCTCCAACAAGGGTGAGTAGGATCTGGATTTGGAATTATGATTACCAAAAAGGTTTTAAATGATAAAGTACATATTTTGAACATAAAGGAACAAGAGCTTCTATATTTGTTTTTAAAGATTTTTTTTTTTTACTGTTACATACTGAATTGCAAGTCTTTACAAGAAAGATTTGAAAGTTACAAAAGTTTTATAAATTCAAATTTATAATGAAGAAGCTATTTTATTTTCTAAATTTGGTATTTATAGAGGGGAAAATGATTTACATTATGCAGTGAGTGACAAAAGAAAAATAGTTTATCATTATTATTTGGTGCGGGGTGCTTCTAGATACAGAAGATAATTTTTTTTTTTTTTTTTTTTTTTTTTCAGCATGTGCCTTGAAAGAATTATGGGAATTTGTACTCGATCCAGATTCATCAATGGAAGAAGATGAATCCCAGGCAGAAATATCCATGGAAACAACCTGAAACAAACTGTATGGGATTTTAAGAATGATTCCTTCCTAAAAGAAGGGATAGTCTTATAATTGGATAAAAGAAAAATCTCATAATGCATTTTCTACTGAACTCAGCCCAGTTCTCCAAGGTCCAAATGGACTTAGCTTTGCTTCTGAGATGTCAGGTTGGATTATAGATGGCTATCTCTATTGATGAAGGAGTTTATGCATTGTGCCTTCTTTTACCTTGAGAAGCACAATAATCCATTTTGTTTCCTTGGCCTTTGTCAGCTTCATCTTGAGTGGGTACTACTATTTATTGTACACTCATAAAAAAATGAGGAAATCTTTTTGTAGATTAGCATTCATTAGAACATCCTTTACACAACATTTGTCAGAATCAAAAAATATTGATATTTTTTTTAATCATTTTAGAAGTGGAGTCTTGTTTGCAATGCAGTGGCAAATTAATCCTTGACTTCATAAAGAGTTATCTGTACTTTGTTTTTATTTACAAATGTCAAGTTTGAAACAGTGCTTACATCGCTGGTAACTGCAGACTATTTGTAATAGTACGCAGTTATCATTGACATAAACACAGTATCACTTGTAAGTAAAAACAAAGTACAGATAACTCTTTAAGAAGTCAAGTGCTTATTTGTGACTGTATTTATATTATGAATGGGACCCCACTTCTAAAATTTAAAAGGAAAAACCTTTTGATTCTGACCAACATCATGGCTTGAGGAAGGTCTAATGAATGCTAATAATTCTTCCCTATTTTTCTTACAAACTAAGTATTGCCCTTGAGTGAATGTGAAGAATAAATGAGAGTTGGCTGACATGTCCATACCCTTTCAAATGCTGTGGAAAGTGTGTCATTCACACACCTCTGTCCATCTAACAAGTTGAAATTTACATTTCAACCTGTCTTTTTATTTTAAATCAGATTTGCAGTACAAAGACCAAAAATACTTTTTTTTTTTTTAATATCTCCTCACTTGTTGACCTGTTTGAATGTTTAGAATCTCAGCCAACTTGAAAAGTGGAGCTACTTAGAGAGGATGTGGAAATCTTTCTGATGTCTGATTCTCTTACAAGAAATGTATTGACCATTCAGTCTAGTGAGATCCCCTCCCCACAAATTCAATCACTTGATGATGTTTGCAAATTGAAACTCTTGAATGATTAAAAAAAAAAAAAAACTTTCCACAACTTTGAAACTCATTCCAAACTTATCATAATTCCGTCTTTTTTTTTTTTTTTTTTTTAAACTCATACCAGTTTTTATACTGTGATGTCACATGTACATTAAAAAAGATGTAATGAAATTAGTTTGATTTCAAACTGTTACAAAGTGTGATTTTTATTTACTTATTGATTGATATGCATGTGAAAGTTGCAAAGAATCTTAAAAAAATAGAAAATTCCATATTCAAAGAATATAAAAAACTATAAATCTCAAATTTATTTTATTTTAGCACTTGAAACAATTTGCAACCTATTCTGGAAGCAATTCTTGTTAATGACATGGTCTTAGAATTTTAGAAACACCCAAAATGGAAAGCTGAGGCTGTGAAAGTTTGATCATAAAAAAAAAAAAAAAAATGTTTCTCTTATTTCCTCAAGAGATATGAGGAATATTCAGTAAGATATTGTAAACTGGATAACTTGACATGATCAGATTGATTAATCTTTAAATTTTTGAACTTTAGATAAATTTTACTATTTAAATGTGTATCTTAAGTGGTGGGCCCTTTCAAGTTGAAATTTATTACCAGCACTTTTGAGAAAATCACTTGTGTCAATCTTTGGCTATGTTGGAGTAACAACACTTCCCATAAATTAAGTTACAAATTCTTTATGTCCCTTTTTACTATACCTGAACTCTACATGGTCTTTACAACTTTTACCATTTTCTATAGAAACAGATGGAAGATCCATAAAGGCAAATTCAAAGATCACTAGGACAGGTATTGATTAACTCTAGGTTTAGTTCTGGCTTAGAATTTTCTGTTTGCATCATATGCTGATTATTGTTTTAACCTCCCTTCATTTTGTCATTCTATCACAATTATGACATTTGACACAGCATTAAAAAAATATTCTTGCATTTATATGCCAAAAGTTGGTCAAACAAAAACTGATTACAATATAGTCAAGAAATTTGAACAGTAGAAAATATTTGTAAGAAAAAAT
This sequence comes from Acanthosepion pharaonis, assembly GCA_903632075.3. Classification (NCBI taxonomy): domain Eukaryota; kingdom Metazoa; phylum Mollusca; class Cephalopoda; order Sepiida; family Sepiidae; genus Acanthosepion; species Acanthosepion pharaonis. The sequence goes on from CAHIKZ030001220.1 coordinate 337,466, forward strand.
GCAATTTTTTTTTAGCCAACTTGTACAATGGTTTGATAAAGTTTTCATCTTGACCTACTTCCCAAAATCTGACCAAAAAATTTGAGGGAGGGGAACTCCCTTTGTAAAACCAAGAACCTTCAAGAACCTCATAAAAGCAATTTCATTCAATATCTCTGGGTTCTATAGCCTTGGGTAGCAACCAGTCTAGGAAAAGGGCAACTCTGAATTCAAAACTGTATGTTGCCCTGGTGAACCACATACTATGAGCAACTAAGGAAAGGATCATTCACATTGACTTGATGATCCTGACTACAGTTGACTCCAAAGTAACAAAAAAATGTAAATATACAATTATTTTTTTTTTTATATAAATACAAATTAGGATTCATTAGTGCTTCACCTGTGTATGTTGTTTAGGTTTTTAAAGACATTTTTGCATATTTCACCCACAGATTTCAAGTCAACACGCAAACTTGGTCAACCAGTGTATAGCAATGAACACATTATCAACCCGTTAAAAACAAATTGTTAGAAGCACCCAAATGTGCCCACAAGTGTAATGTGCTTACAGTTTGGGAGCACTTAAATGATCCCACAATTTCAATACAGTTTTAAGAATGTTATCAACTGGAGACATGGGAAATGTACATTTTCAAATTTGGTAAAGTTTTGAAAGAGAAATCAATTTACTTTCATATAAAATCAACTTTAGTTTTAATGGCATATCAATTGAATTGCACTAACATCACATATTCAGATTTTTTTCAACAAGTTGGCCAAGCTTCCAGAGACTTAACCTTATCAACCATTAAGATTTCAATTGTTAACATAAATGGGGAGGGGGATTGCTTTGTTAATGTTTGTGGTACTCAAGAGATTACTATACCTGGCTGTAATGTTTTAACCACCGAGTTAATTTTTTTTATTTTATTTTACAGTAAAGTTCACTCTGGACAAGGCCTGAGAGCCACTCAAGGTAGAGGGTTACAATAAGGAATAGTTTATATGAACATGCAGGAAAGATAACGATCGACTCTAAACTTGAACAGGTTAAGATTGTAGTGATCAAGGAAACATCCTCTTGGAAGTCTGTTTCACAGAACAGTGGTTCAAAGAAGCTGTTTGAGTGGAACTTACTTCTTGCTGATGGAATACAGAAGGAATGTGCATGGTTTGCTACTATGTAAGTGACATGGCGGGTCCTAGCAGTGAAGGTCAGAGCTGGCAGAACTAAGGAATGTAGTTCAGCCGAGCACTTTCCATGGAAGTAGCAATAGAGCAGCAGAAGATTTATCACATCACTCCTGTGAAAGGTTGGAGGGTGGAAAATAATTTTTCTCCAACAAAGACTCGGAGATGATTTTGAATATCAAAACCGGAAAGTGAGGTTAACTCTCACCCAAATATGGCAACAGTACTCCATTTTGGGACTGATCTGGCTCTTATAAAGGTAGAGGATAGCATGAGGAGTCAGGTACTTACTGGAGCAGTATGGGAAACTAATCATTTTACCTGCATCTTTAGTGATGTATTGTATATAAGAGTTTCACTTGTGGTCAGGTGTCAAATGTTATTGAAAACTTTGGACAAATTTGTATGACATGTTTAACTTGAATGTAACATGGATTTTTGCCAGTAAGATGTTGGAAAAGAAATATTTTATTTATTTTGTTAAATTCTAAATTTTTGGGGTAGTATTTTTGGTTCACATATTTATAAAGCTAAGAAAAAAAAATTGTACACTCAATTTAGAGAAAATTCATTCTGTAATTTAAAAAAAACATAACCTTGTGATTATGTAACACTATAATATATATGTGACTTTTCAATTAATACATTGTGAAGGTTCATAAACAAAAAATAAATAGAATAATTAAGTTTTTGATGGCAAAATCCCCAAATATATTCCCCAAATATGAGGTGAAATTGCAAAATATTGTAGAAATTGAACTTTTAACACATACACAGTATTTGTACACGTTCAATCAAGGAAAATGGAAAAAGAGCCCTAAAGAGCAATATGGAATTAAATGCATACCTGGATCAGGTGGTTCTCATTCATATTAGGTGTCACATCCATGATGGCCACCTTCAACAAGTCTTTGGTATTATGGGGTCACTGATTAGTTTCTCTTTCTGACACCACACACACACACACATATATATATATATATATATATAATATATACATACATACATACATACTAGCAGCGTTGCCAGTGCTTGATTCGAAAATTGTACGACTGATACAGCAATCATATCGCTTGACTTAAAATATTTTTGCCCTTCCTTGCCTTTAAAGGAGTGCCCTTTGCCATGCTGATGTTGCTACATGCCTTACTTCTTGCCTATCTCATACTGCGAATTTTTGCTAAGCTCTAAACATTAAATCTGTTATGAAAAAAGAACTAAACAAAATGAACACAAAACGATCAGCTTTAAAAAAGGACTCGTAACTGGAAAAACCGAATGAAAAAAGAATGTTAACAAAACAACAAATACTTTTTCACACCCAACTCAGTTCTGCGGAATCAGACTTGTGACAAATGCAGCTATCGATTTTTTTTTTTTTTTTTTTTTTTTGAATGCTAGTTAACATTCGTGTCAGTCAGCTGTTGGCTCTCACGCTGGCCAATAGAATCTTCCTGCTTCTTCGTGGCAGCCATCTATTAGCTCTCACTCTGGCCAGTACAAAATGGCCGAAAACTACATGAAAACTGCCATAGAAGCATGAAAAAAAATCGATTATTTCCACTATCGATGGGAGTTGGGAAATACAAAGTCGGTCTTGGCTTTCCCACTAACTTGGAACATGTGCATGTAAATTTTGGTGTAAATCCGTTGAAAATTGCAAACGTGCATTTGTTACACACACACACACACACACACAAACATCCATGTATATATGGAGAGGTAACACGATTATGAACATTTTGGGCTAGCCACTCATGGAGAGGTTACATTAATCATGTATGAAGGGGCAGAGCAACACGGAAATATGGATGGCCATCTTTTTGATCCAGGACTTTTTTTTTTTTTTTTTTAAATTATTTATATATAAATAAAAATGAGATAGAGTTCTATAATTAGCAGTTAATAGTTATCTCCCTTATTTCATTCAGTGTGATGTAGCCTTCACCATATTATCGTTCAATTGCAAGTCCCTTAGATCATTTTGTATTCATTACCTCAACACATTTTAGTGTATCTTAATTTCTCCAACTACAATACACTGTTTTGGTTACTTAGAGCTTTAATACAAAGTCAAACATTTGGTAATTTAAAAATTTTTTTTTTCTTTTTTAAATCATTTGATTCCAAGCAAAGCAATAAAGCCACTAAGATTCAAGGGGTTATTGAAAGTGAAAAAAAACAAAAAAACACTGAGTATAGAGAGGACATTAAATGACCAGGTTCCAAGGATACCAAAAATGAAAATTGATGTTGCATTTGAATTTTTGAAGATAATATAGTTGACAGGAAAATAAAAAAAAGCCAGAAGAGATTTCCACAAGTGAGAAGTGTGAGTGAAGAAACTATTAACATAGAACTTGTGGTTACATTGAACAATTTCACAAGTAAAATAATGAGTCTTTGCCGCCAATCTAGTACTGTGCTTAAATTTGTGAAGTCAAGGTACCGAGGCTCTCATCAGTGCAATTACCATGAAAGTATTTATAGAAAAGGCACAAGGAAGCTACATTATGGCAGTGGGAAATTGACCAATGCCATGTCAGGACTGATGACATTGCAGATTCTTCTTTGAATTTTGTTAAGAATCTTGAGATATATTGAACCATACCAGATGTGGCAACTGTACACAATGCACAGATGAATGGTAGGTTTATATAAATGTACAGATTATAATAAGAATGACTCATAGAAGCCAAGAAATGGGAAAAAATACATTTAATAAACATTATCATTTCATATTTTTAAGTAGCTATAACCATAAGTTCTATGCTAGCAGTTTCTTCTCTTACCTGTGGAACTCTTCTTTTTTATATATATATATATATATATATATATATATATATATATATATAGAGAGAGAGAGATAAATATAAGAAAAAAAAATGAGTCAATTGCTGTGCTGAAACCTGATGAGTGAACTGTAAAATTATGTTTTTAGAAAAGTCTTAAAAAAAAATGAAGACAGAAGAACTCATAGTATTCATAACCTGTTCAGTATGCTGGTAAATATTTTGTATACTATTTTAAAATAGCTATCATATAGATATATAACAGAAACATTACTCTTCATTTGTTCTCACTCTTTAGCAATCAGGAGAGTAGATAGTGAGTGATATTGAATTTCAATTTTTGAAGATTAAAAATGACTAAAGCATGGAGCTGGGAGTGAGAGAAAAGAAGCTGTTAGCGTAGAACTTACGGTTACATCTAGCTAGCTCAATGGGATATTGATGAGACCTTATCACCAATCTGAAATTTGTAAAGTTTAGGTACCATTGCAAAGAGCTCATCCGAACAGTTGCCATGAAAGTACTTATAGAAAAGACACAGGGAGGCAACTTTATGGCAGTGGGAAAGTGAGTGAAGCTGAGATGTCAGATTAGAGATCGACCAATTTAAAAAAAAAAAGAAAAAAATTTAAACCAATAAGCACACCTTGGAAAATCCTCATTGGGTGTGGCAATGAAGATATTTTTAATTACACAAATCAGTTATTGTGTTTCTTATGCTAAAAGATAAAATGTGGCACAGGTGATTTAACAAAAGACTTTGAATAAATTTATAGATTGAATTACAATATCACTGAGTAAAGTAAACATCTGTTGGGTACCAATAAATGGTGATAGTGGTGGTGGTGGGGGGGCTGTAATAAATGGGAGAGTGGAAAATCAGAAAATGTAATATTTCAAATTCACAAGACCCCTATATTCACAATCCGGAAGAAGGACAATCAAAAAATAACTTACGATTGTACAAGATCTATATTCAGAAGTCCTATTACAGACTACAAGAGGTGAATCACTCAGGAAAATGTATTTAACATTCATTAGGAAAAAGACACTAAGTTTCATTAAAGAAACAAAAAACATTTATATAAGTCAAACTGTACATTTTTAATAAAACTGTTCAAAGACATCTTTGTTGTTCATCAAACGCCATAGATTCACCTCAGATTTTGCAAGATAAAGTTGCCTGTTCTTGTAAATAGAATAAAAAAATAATTGCGATTTTTATATTCACAAGTCCGTAGAATATCACAGTAATTTGAGGCAGAAAAGAAAGTGGAACTCATTCTCAGATATCTTTGTAGATCAGTTCATAGTAAGGAACATCAGTATGATCTAGAGGGCTTTTCACAATGAGCTTGCCTTTCATAGCACCTCGATATATTACTTCCACAACATCCACAACGTTCTGCTTGGTCTTGAAGCTGCCAACAAATTTTGTATGGTCTGGAGTTCTGGAATAAAAATAAAAATAAAATAAATGACATCATCAGTCGGGGTCTTTGTAGTAGTTAAAGTAATTCTTCAGGATTTATTATTATGACTAGTACATATTGACAAAAGCATTTTTTTTTAATCATTTCACCCCAAGTAAGGCAATAAAAGCCACTAGGATGAACGGGGTAATTGAAAGAGAAAAAAAAAAAAAAAAAAAAAAAAAACAGGACAATAAAAGAACAGGGTTAAAGGAGAGTGAAAATGACACTTGACATTGCATTTAAATTTTTGAAGACTGTAGTTGTTAGAAAAGGAAGCCAGAAGTGAGGTCCACAAGTAAGAAGTGCAGGTGAAGAAATCATAGAACTTTTTGTTACAACCAGCAACTTCAGTGAAACTATGAGATCTAAATGCCAATCTAGTACTGCACTTAAATTCATGAAGTTGAGATAGCAAAGAGAAAAGTTTATCAGACAATGAAAACATGAAAATGCCACAGGGAAGTTATGTTAGAGTGGTGAGAAAGTGAGTGAAGCCAAGATGCCAGGTCAGGACCAATAACATTGCAGTTTCTTTGAATTTTGTTAAGAATCACTAGACATGTAGCAGAAGCCTCAAATCACACATGGCAGCACTATCCAATGCATGAACGAATGGTAGATTTAGATTCTAATGAGAAAAACGGTCTTGCATGACAGTCACTTGCCAATAATTTTGACGATTCTTCCAAGGTCATATTTCAATTTCAATCACTAATTCTGTTCATCAAACAAAGTTGAAAGAGAAAAAAATTCACAGTGCCTTATAAGAGGACATCACCTTTGTTGTAATCGAAATAGTTCTTCAGATTTTATTATGACTACTACATCAAGACAAAAGAATGCTTTTATTTTTAAATCTATTGTAATCTAATATTAATCATTTGCCAATAATGTAGACAATTCCTTCAAGATTGTATTTCAATTTCAATCACCAATATGTGAAACTTGTCCTTCAAACCAAATGGGAATCTCAAACTGAATCCTTTATTTAATCTACAGGGAATTTTATATCGGTTACCCAGATTGATATACACCTGATCATAGCTGGAGGCCACAATGGTTGAAATGTTGTGATAATAACAAAGTTGAGGACAATAGTCTGAATGTAAATAGTTTAAATAATGAGAACTCCTTATCTCAGAAATTCAGACAGAGAGAAATATATTTGTTTTAAGGATTTACTATGTTTACTTGACAAGATCACATTTTTAGGAAGAGGAAGAAAAAAGAAATCCCTACCACGCCACCAATTTCTTGATCAATTTTGTAATATAATGAAGAGAAAGAAAAAAAAAGCATGAATTTTTAAGATGATTGATTTGCCATTTCATTTATTTCTAGTGCTGTTCTGAAAGCAAACAGACTCAAATCATAATAAAGCACTCTTAGTTGAAAGTTTTTTTTCTTTAGAAATTAGAGAATTTATATGTGGAAACTTTTACATTTATCAGATATGTACATTATTCCTTTTCAAATTTACATTGTGGAAAATATTAACCAAAATTATGGGAATTATAGGAGAGGAACAAACAATTAGAAATCTGAACAAAAACCAACATTGTATATAATATATATATATATATATATATATATATACACACACAAAAACAAACAAAAGAAAAAAGTAATGCACTTACCCCCAATCAACTTTTATGTGCTGAGCATTAAAGAAGAAAATAGTCGATGGAATCAAACTAATATCAAAATACTGAGTATAGACTGGAACAGCATAAACATCGACAGTGTAGATCACAGCCATGTTAGAAAGTTCTTCTGTTAGCTTAGCCAACTGAAAAATATAAAAATATTTTGAAGTAGACCTGATAAAATTGGACATATATGCAAATGTTAAAAAAGAAGAGAGAAAAAAAAATGGTGGCAATTATGATAAAAGCAAATTTAAATATTTCAGATCTCATGGTAATTTTCTAGAAACTTTGCAAGGTAAATTAACTATACACACATCCTTACAATTTATTGAGTTAGCAAATTCAAAATCAGAATTATTTTGACCTTGTAATGATAAAGAGATTTCTAGAATTTTTTTATATGCCAAGTCTTTTAAGGATTTGGGAGATCGTGGCTCTCCACAACTTCTTGTGGCTTCAAGTGATGTTTGACCCTTGAACACTCCTCTTTGTTTAAAACTTAATCACCATTCCCCCCCCCAACTTCTCGTCTTCAATATGCCATGTGAGTGTTAAATTCTCTTTCTTCATTATATGACCCAGAAATTTCCCTCTACTGGTGAGAAGGGTGACATGTCACACCACAGGATGAACAACAAGACCTGTCAAAGGGCAGATGTGCTTCTTATAGGGCCCACCGCCCAATACGATTTGCGATGATTGTTGCAGGGACTGCTCAATGTTTGGCCTTAGTTCATGTAGCGCACTTGGGTTTCCCACTTTAAACCAGCCTTCCAGACACCCAACCCCGGCACTTACAGCAGTTTAATCTTGTAAAACATTGCCTCAAATCATTATGACATGTCTCAGTATGTTGATAGGTGTATGTGGAGAGATAAACAGAGATCCTCTGTCAGGCAGGACCCATCCTGTTATGTGAGATTAATCCCCCCCCCCAAAAAAGAACAGGGCTATGATGATGAGCTGTCCTTTTCCAGACTGTCATTCAGGGCTAGATAACCTAGTTCACCCTACTCATCTAAGCCATGGTGTGCGTGTGTAGAATAGATAGATTCAAGCAATTCCCAAGAATTCGCCGGTTACCCTATTAAACTACTCATACTGCACATCCAACAATACCTCCCCTTAAAGAAAATTTACGAAATGATAGCTTATTTTTGTTTATGGAGATTGTTAACACATTTTTTTGAGCTGGATAGTGCAAATTCGACAGACAAATTAAACATTTGGTACTACTAAAAATAAAAAATTAGTGGTCCTCCGCGCGTATGTCAAATAAATTTACTATCGAACCTTAATTATTTTTAAACTTTACAAATTTTTTATGATAACTTTTTTTGTATTAACTATTTTAAATTTAATTCCAAACTATATTGTGAAAGAACGGAGAATTGTCAGTTCGATTCTCTCTCGGCTTTCAATTTTTGTGGCCTACCAAAAGGAAAAAGTAAATTAAAATAAACGACTAATTAATTCCATTTAAAATCTTACAGCTTCACTTTTAAACATTTTTCTGATGGTGGAGCGCAAAACCTCGAATCTAAGTCAAAATTTAAGAAACAAAATAAAAAATGAAATGACATTTAAATTTAAAAAGGAAAGAGAGCCTTACTCAACTTAATAAATACACAAAGATACCATTTTTACTTACGATATCGTCCAATTTCATGCATTCCAAGTCACTTGAACATCCAAAGCGAAGCAACAAGACTTTATCCCGTGTAGAAAGAATAGCCCTGTCAACTTCTTCCTTGGTTGATAACGCCGGTAACAAAATCCCAGCCATTTTTGATTGTTTTTGATTCGTGCCCGAACAGTTTCTGAGAGGCCGCTTAAAACATTACAAAGAGAATTTTAAATTCAATTTTCTGTTATTATTTAATTTTTTTAATTGATTACTGCTTAGGATTACTTGAATATTTTATTGCTTGTAAATTCTTCAATATTTTAGTAATAATTAGTTGTTTGCCTATATCGTAAGCGATACAGACGGAAACAACGTTCTACTTCCATAGCACATGGTTTTTTCACTGAGGTAAGTTAAGAAGAAGATTGAAGAGAAATATATTTATTTATTTGTTAGTTAAAAAGCGCATTTATAGACTCTTATACAGTTATTTTACTACCTGAGTAAATTTTAACTTGTTTCTATGACAAATAATTGTTCTTTATTTATCACCTTTAAATGACCTCCTCGTTTGAACGACGAAGGTTCTTTCTTTTTACTAAAAAATAGTGATGAATTGAAATCGCATCACAGTATTTTGACGAGTATATGCCAGGCCTTAATAAACAATCAGATGAACAACTAATAATTTAAGATATGACTTCACCTGTTACTCTACCAGATCCGCCTTCAATAAGCAATTATTCAACTTAAACACTACAGTTTTAAGCACGCATTTCTTTTTTTACAATAGTGATGATGGTACCGAAAATAACATTGATGCTATTGGAAATAACATTTAACAATAACAAAGAAAAGTAAAAAGGTTATACAGTGTACACAAGATAACTATTGAAGAGTCATGTTGACTGTTATCGTGAGTGTTGCATTTTTTTCTTTTAGTTTTTTAACTAGTTCCAACAGCGCACACCCACAAATAATTAAGTAAGAAGAGTGGGTGTTGTTTTTTTGATAAGTTTTCTTCAACAATTATTTATAAAAAATAAGTATTTAAAATCCTTAACTCTCGCCACCTGACACCTCTCTTCTGCATGTAGCATGCAGAAGAAATTTGTCAGAGGGTGCGACAGCCCCAAGCATCCATGTCAGGAGGGCATCCAATCAAAAAGTGAAATAAAAATTTAGCTTATATTTAATTGGAATAAAGTATTTATTTCATGTTTCAACTGTTTTTACATATTTAAAAATGTCTTCCTTTGTCACATTTCTCAGTACTAGGCTCTATAGGTCAGAGGGACCTATTATAGAGGGGTTCATTAGAATATTGACACCAGTGCGATGTTGGTTACAGGGACTGCTCAATTTTTGGCCTTATTTCATGTGCACGCACTTTAGTTCCTCACTTTAAACCATCCTTGTGTCATATCTCACCACCAAGAAAGATGAAGACAATTGTCTACTTGTAAAATAATTCCCAAAATAGTTGCTACTGCATTTCCTGGGGGCTCTCAGAGGTGTAGCAATAGTGTATGCCACCCGGGGCAGCATATGAGTTTGCCTCCCCTCTTCCTATTCCCAGCCCCCACAGAAAATACAACAGATTGCACAATTCAATTCCCTCTTTTATATATATATATATATATATATATATATATATTTTGCTGCGCGGATGAATGAACGCATTGCATCTTGCAAATTCGGCTCCAAGGATTATTGGTGTCTCTGCAAGAGCGTACTGAACAATAGCAAACCCTCTATACCTCCTTTATTCAACCAGTTTGAGGTCCTGACCTCCTCTGCCAACAAGGCTGAATGCTTTGCTCAGAAATTCTCAACCTATTCAATGCACGACTCTTCCGGTGTACCCATACCCGATTTCCCTCTTAGAACTGAGGCCCTTTTGAGTGGGTTGCACATAACCTCATCATTGGTATTGGGTATTATCTCTAACTTAGACCCCCACAAGGCTAGTGGTGGAGATGGGATACCAGCCATTGTCTTGAAGAAATGCGCACCTGAACTGGTGCCCACCCTCTCCAAATTATATAACTACTACCTCAAGGAATCTTGTTTTCCAGACTGCTGGAAGTCCTTATCGATTGTTCCTGTCTTTAAGAACTCTGGCGACCCTTCTGACCCTTCTAATTACTGTCCTATCAGTCTCCTACCCCTCTTTGGCAAAGTCTTTGAAGCCCTAATTAATGCCGAGGTGGTTAACCACCTTACATCCCATGATCTGCTCTCAGACAAGCAATATGGTTTCCGCTTTGCCTGATGTACAGCTGATGTGCTTACAGCCATCACTGAAATTGTCTACCAAGCTCTTCAAAATAACGAAGCTCGTGCCGTGGCCCTAGACATCTCCAAAGCCTTTGATAGGGTCTGGCATGCCGGCTTTCTTCGCAAGCTCCAGGGTTATGGTATTACAGGTCAATTGTTTGACCTAATACAATCATTCCTATCAAACCATGAACTGAAGGTCGTTCTCAACAGATTCTCTTCCAGCTCCTATCCCACGAATGCAGGTGTTCCTCAAGGCTCCATCATAGGCTCCACTCTGTTCCTTATCTTCATCAACAATCTTCCTGACGCCATAGATTCCCAAGTTGGCATCTATGCAGACGACACTACAATTTGCTCCTGCCTCAAAAACAAATCTAGTGTTGCTGACAAAACTAACATGTCCGTTCGTCTCGAAAAGGATCTCCAATCGATTGTGAACTGGGGCAGGAATTGGCTGGTTAACTTTAATGCCTCAAAAACAAAACTGCTCTCTATTAATCACCACAGAGATCCTTCCCTGCACCCCATTAGAATGTCTGACACTCAACTTCTCGACCTGACCTGAGATGGAACAAATACATTGAGTCAGTTGCTTCGTCCACCGCAAAGAAAGTTGGCTCCCTGTGCCGCGCCAGGAAATATTTCTCCCCAGAATCGATCCTTCAAATCTACAAATCAACCATTCACCCTAGCATGGAGTATTGCTGCCATATATGGTTTGGAGCCCCTTCTTTTTGCCTCGGGGTTCTTGATAAGATCCAGAGACAGATATGCAATGTAATTGGCCCTGATCTGGCATCTCATCTGCAGTCACTCTCACAGATGTGTCATCGCCTCCCTCTGTCTTTTTTACAAATACTTTCATAGTAATTGCTTCAATAAGCTGCTTTCGCTGGTTCCCAGACTTCATGAATTCAAGTGTCCTATGAGGCTGGCATCCTGCTCTCACCCTTTCACTGTTGAAACTGTTAAATGTAGCCATCTCTTCTACTCCAATAGCTTCATATCTCGCACCTCTCGTCTGTGGAACTCCTTTCCCTATTCCTGACAGCTATAATCTCCAACTATTCAAATGTAATGTCAATTGACATCTACAGTTGCCTTGATCTATCCACTATCCTTCTCCTCATCCTTTCCTCTATCACTCCTATCTGCTCTTGCTCCAAATCTTCTGTAACCCCTTGCGTGCTAGTGGCTTCCTACCTTGCTTGGGGTGAATCGATTAAAAAAAAAAAAAAAAAAAAAAAATATATATATATATATATATATATAATGATAAGAAAGCCCTGAATACATCACTGGATAATGTTTATTGTTTGACCAAGATAACAATGGCTTAAATATATATGTCATCATTTAAGTTACTCAATTTTATTTTAATACAGCTTATACACCAGACCCAAAAGTGCTGCCCCTGTAAAAGTGTCTCCCAGGGAAGACACCACTTCACCCATTTATACCTACACTACAGCAGGCACTTAGAGAAATGCAGGTGGCAGGCTAGTATTAGAAATAAGTAAAGGAAAAAATTTTTTTTTTTTAACAAAAGTTTAGTTTGATGAATTTGAAATGTTGAATAAACCAGTCATAATTTTTTATATCAGAAGTTTCTCAAATCACTCTTTGCCCCATTTAAAAGAAAAATATGATAATACTTTTAATATATTTAAAATTTCAGGCATTTCAGTAACTTGTTCTCAAATGTGAGTCCTGCCTATATAATTAAGTATTAGAATGAAAATGAATCCACTTCTAACAAATTTACGACTATCACTTAGTGAAGATAATGATAGTGATGAGTGTTAGTAGGATACAAAATCATATCCGAACAAAAGTGGGAAAGCTTTTAGAGATAACGCATTCACCTCCATCTGGCAGACATCATCTTTTTTTCCCCCATTTTAAATGAGAAGATATAATATTGTTGTGAACATTGTTATTATTTCAGTGTTTACTTTTTAAAATTTATTTTTCATGTCTTTTTAAATCAAGGAAACATGGCTTTAAGGAACTTGATTCAGTGTATGAAGAGACTAACATTCACATTAAACTCCAGAAGAGTAACCACTTTGACATCTCAGATGGTAATGCCACAGTGTAGTCGTCAACTACCTCAAATTGTGGCAACATCACCACCAGCTCGCTTATTGCTCACCCAAGATTATTTTAAACCTCTAAATGAAGATTTCAAAAACAAAGATCCAACGGAAGTTATCCAGAATTTAGATCCGGACATGAAGAAAAAACTGAAAATTATTCAGTTGGAATATGAAGTTCTCTTACAGATGGGAGGTATTACAGTAAGTAAAACTTGTGATTTTTATTTTTTTTTTAATTTTATTTTTTCAACAATGTCTTGCTTAAAACTGTTTTATGTTGCTACATCCAATTTTGAATTGGGTTGTAGAAAAAAAAATTTTAATAAATTTTATTTTTTTAATAAATCTTTTTTTTAAATAGATTTTTAAGCAACATTGTTTTATGCTGCTTCATCCAATTTTGAATTGGGCTGTACAAATTTTTTTCCAGTTTTTGCAACTGTGTATGCCAATAAAATAGGGTTGTCATATTTTTACTTATATTCTTGATATTTAATAAATTTTTCTTAGTCGGGAATTGATATTCATAAACATTTTAATTTTTTAAAATTTTTATTTTAACAAAGATTTCTTATTCTAGAATAAAGCCAAACAGTGGAAAGCTGTAAGAAGATAGTTACAACAACCTCTTAAGTAAGGAATATCTGCTTGGTTAAAAAATCACTATTCAAAATCTTGATTTGTTACTTGGGATTGAACACATTATTATTTAAGTAAAAGGGTGTGTGGGTGGTGTAATGGATAGTGGCTTGGAATGAGAAATCAGAAAGTCAAATTACAGCTGAATTTGTTACATTCATTTATACAGAAATATCTTTGGGTAAGGTATGAATCCCTCTCCTCTCCCCAGCTAGTGGTTAAATAGTAGAACTTGAATCTGGATAAAGCATTGTTATTCTAAAAAAATTGTTAGTGCAATATTCATTTACAAGAAAAAGAACAATTATTACAATCACAAATGTGTTTCGGCTTTAAATAAACCCACAAAGGGTTGATAAGCAATAAAAAACAACCAATCAATATTAAAGAAAAGGATTATGCTTGTAATAAAAAGAGTAAATTGCAAAATCCACTCAGCTAACTTGCTGTAACAAACGGACCAAAAACCATAAATTCTCCCGGTGACAAATGCAAGAGTTTCTAAAGCTTTTTACATTACACTGACACTTACAGTTGGTCAAGAATTAAATACATTTGTATGCTTATTGCCTATAATACTGGCCTCACCTGAGTAAGTATTTAAGCCTTTTAGGTTATTTTTGGATGTTCTTCCTTTGTGCTAATTAACCTTTAGCACTCTGCAGGTGTTTATTTTCACCAAGCAAAATGTTAGTCCTTCTAATGTAAGTTGAATTTGAATTTCTTGGTTGTGTAATCAGATCCTTCTATGGCAACACCTAAAACAATCTTGACTGAAATTAAGACCCAGGCTACTGCAATTTCAAATATATAGAACTAATATATAAAACACTATATTTTGATGGAATTCCACATATAGTAAAAGGAGAAGTAATATTTATAAATGATGCAGAGTGTTAAATGTTAAGATAGAACCTGAAAAAAAAGTGGAAACTGTAGGAATTCTTGCAGAAGATAGTAAAAGAAAGCAAGAAGAAAGGACTAAACATCAATTGTAAGAAGGCAGAATGCATACTTGTCAGCAGAACGATTGGTCCAAGATGTAAACTACAAATTCAAGCAAGTACAAAAATTTAAATATCCAGGAAGTGTTTTAGCAGAGGAAAGAAAATATGACACGGAAATTCGAAAGCACATTGGAATAGAGAAAACAGAAAAATTTCATCAGAAGCAAAGAAAATAGTACTGGTCTGTTATGTAATATTAGTCCTCCTTTATGGCAATGAATGCTCACAGATGAAGAAGAGACTTGGGGCTAAAGTAATGTGGTTCTACAGAAGGATGGACTAAACATGGGAGCAACAACAAAGTTTTAAGAAAAATGGAAACAAAAAGGACACATTTAGAATCCTGAAAAGACAGTTGAAATTTCCAGAACACATAATGAAAAAAGAGGGCTTAGAGAATTTTACACTCATAGGTCATATTGAAAGCAGGAGGGTTTTTTTATTGTTTTTTTTTTATTGTTTATCTGGTATTTACAGGTTGTTTAAAGTCAGAAAATATTTTTAGATTGTAAAAATTTTTTGAAGATGATAATGATTTACTGATACAAGTCTTACTAATTAACCCATAGAGGGGGAGAAGAGGTGGATTCATACTATTTACAAGGGTATTTGTGTGTAAGTGAATATAAGGAATCCAACTGGAATTGGAACTTGGCTCTACAATTTTTGATTACAAGCCATTATGCATTATCTCACCTGAACATCCAAGCTAACAGCATCAATTCCCGAGCAGTCACCCATCTAGGAACTAACCAGGCTTGACATTGCTTAACTTCAGTGATCTTACAAGAACCAATGTTTTAACATGATAGCAAGAGGGACAGAGGAAAGCATTGCATAATCTACCTAACAATCTTGTGTAAGTGGTTGGCAGAAGAGGCTTTAAAAGAGATAGCAAAAGACCAACATTGCTAAGACAGGAAGTTGTGGAGAGCCATGATCGCTTACGTCTGGAATAGACATGGCACATATTTTCTATGTTACCTTTGTAGTGTCTAATTCACTTGCTTTATATGTTGATGCTGATATTTAAGATAAATATTCAAGTTTTAACTCGCTGTAACTTTTAAGACATTAAATATTTTTTGATAACCTTTTTGTTTTATTCAGATTTTTATTAAGCATTTTAACACAAATAAGAAGAATATTTTCAAAATTGGCTGCCAAATGTTCTGTCTGTAGAGTGAGTGGCCATGGTTAAATATAAAATAAATGACAGAACTGTCCAACAAATAGAATTGACAATGTTTGTAATATGCCTTAACAAGAAAAAGAAAATAACCGGGGAAAAAAATAATATAAAGAAAGCAAATTAACAGTAATAAGGCAAAGCAACAGTAATAAGGCAAAAGAATGCAAACTAAAAATTAGGGTTGACATACAAGAGCAAGTTCAGATAAGCGAATGTAGCATTCTTACTTCGAGACAAAACAGACTATGGCTGAGTCAGATAAAACCAAAAACTGGCCTATTTTATTGGTTAGGAAAACATCCCAGCATGCATTTGTGTGCTTCTACCTATAAATTGGGGAGGGGAAAGTGTTTTGCAGCCATTCCTAGCAGATTGGAACCAACACTGTCAAATACTGTCCAAAGATGAGAACATGGCTGAGCAGAGAAATAGATACTATACTAATCCCAGCCTAAAGAACAAGCATCAAAGACATTGTAAATTGCATGTTGCATTCAAAAAATCTATTCAGTATTTCCACTTAGTTACCCACCAAGAAAATCAAATGTCACAATTTTCAGATTACGTTGTAACAGGCTCTGCATATAATATTAATAATTCTACATGTTGTATACTTAATATTTATCTAGGTTTTGCGAGAAAGCATCAAGTATTAACTTAAAAGAGTGCTTTGAGAATGCAAAGCATCCATTTTTAGCCTTCCCCACAGAAGAATTTGTGATAACTCAGTGCTGATCTTGATGCAAGAAAATGAAGATCATTCACAAAAGCTATAAATAAATGAAAATCATAATTGTAATGTCTGTGTCCATTGTAACAGTAGAATTCAATTATTTCACTCTTAAAGTCTTCGGTGATTTAGTTCTACATCAGCTGACCGGTTCTGAGGCACACAATATGGCATAAATTGTACTAACTTCACTTACATTTTGTTTTAAAGGAAGTAAGGAACTCATTAATGTAAGGGAGAAAACTCTAATCTTTTCTTTTATCATTCATTTCCATTCAGTAATATGCATTTAGATGTACATTGTGGTATCATGGATAGCAGCTAGGAATGAGAAATAGGCAAGCCAAATTCCAATTCCAGTCAAGTTTAATTTTTTAATTTAATTTTTTCAAGTTAATTTTTTTCTTAAACAATTCTTTTGTTACAGGTACCTGAGAAAATGACTGATGCTCTTTGGCTTGAGATGCTTCAGTTCACAACAGCTAATGCCAGAAAACGTCATTATCGCTATCTCAGAAAAACTGAAGTCAATTATTTGGCCAGACAACAAAAGAAGCAGAAACGTATGCAGGAAAACCAGAAACAGGAAAATGTTGACTACACAGAATTGCAAAAAAACACCATTTGTCTGTTTGTACGAAAAAAAACAATGAACAATTTCTACTACTCCCGTTTGGCCCATTCCATGTTATTTGGCCAGCCGATTGTCTTTGACATGAATTTTGAACATGTCATGAGACCACAGGATGTAGTCCGACTATTTGACCAGTTCCTGTTGTCTCATGGGTCTAACAAGATACATCGGGATCCATTTCATTTTGTGCTTTGTAATCACCACAAGGACAGCTATTTTCAGAAGATATTTGACAAGAATTGCCTTAATCGAAGTCAAGACGAATATCTCTTCACTCTCACCAATCAGAGTTATTTAGACTTGTATCCACACAGTGATCTGGTTTATTTGACACCTGATGCCCCACAAGAATTGACCACTTTTGACCACAATGCCATTTACATTTTGGGTGGATTGGTTGACAAAGTCAATGCCAAGCCACTGACTTTGGCCAAAGCTAAAAGAGAAAAAATAAAAATGGCTAAACTTCCTTTGGACCGTTACTTAAAGTAAGATTCAAAATTTTTGCTTTGTTTTGTTGTTTTCTTTTTTATTCACTGTTGTTTTTTTTTCTATGGCTTATCAACACTTTAATCTAAAAAAATTTAAATGCAATGACAATTGCTATCTACTGTCCTCCTGATTACTCTTTCCTCTTCCCGCTCATTATTAATGTTTCTGTTTCTAAATCTTCAACACCCAGTAACCCCTGGTGTTTTAGTGGCTTTACTGCCTTGCTTATGGTGAAATCAATTAAAAAAAATATATATCTTGGTGACATGTATTTGTAAGCAAAGTCTACATTGCTTGCCCCTGAAAAAATTATTCTATACAAAATATCTTTTAATGCATTATTTATTTCATTTCTATCATAAAATACTTTAATATTGATTTGTTTTTTTTATGGCTTATCAACTCAAAATTTTTAGATTATAACAATTTTTTTTGAGATAATGATTTAGTGATATTGATAATTATATTAGTAAATGATTTACTAATTAATACTTAGCTAGTGGATGGGAAAAAGAGGTGGATTCATACTTTTGGCAAGGATATTTGTGCATAAGTAAATATAATGACCCCAACCAGAATTGGAACTAGGCTCTCTGATTAACAATTCCGGGCCATTATCCATTCCACCATCCGTACATGGTATTCCCATACCTATTCATCTATGTACTGACTAGGCTTGATGTTGCTTAACTTCAATGATAGTACAGTAATTGGTGTTTCAATGTAATGTGGTCTTAAGCTTACTGTTAGTTCACCCAATACAAGGCCCAAGAGCCACTCAAGGTTACTTAGTGAGATTGTTGTAAGGGAGAAGGAAGTAAGAAATGTATATTATGAGATGCAGGATAGATATTGGTTGACCCTAGATTTAAAGAGACCAAGATTGTAGTTGTCGGGGAAGCATCCTCTCAGGAGTCTGTTCCACAAAGCAACAGTTCTGGGAAAGGAGCTGTCTCAGTGGAACTTGTTCCTTCTCAAAGGTATGAATCCACTTCTTCTTTCTCCAGCTATGGGTTAATTAGTAAGACTTGTATCACTAAAACATTATTATCTCTCCCCAAAAATTGTTATAATCTAAAAATATATTTTCTGTCTTTAAATAACCTGCAATGTGTTGATAAACCGTAGAAAATGAATCAGTCAAACAGAAGCTAACCCTTATCCAGCCAAGCTTGTAATTCAACCTTGCACTCTACTCTAACTTGACTGGGTATTTTGAAACCCTGCGCTCATTGTCCAATGTCCATGTACCACTCATCAAATTCTGTATGGAAGCAGGGCTGGCGCTAGGATCTTGCCCCCCCCCCCCAATCTACTACATATCGATTTCAAACTTTCCCAACCTGGGAGTCACCGACCCTCAAAGGAAAATTTGGGTTGGGAAGGGCAGCATTTTTTTTTTAAATTAGCAAGAATCAGAGAATTAACCAATTTAAATAAAAATTTCAGTACATATAAATTATTTACTTTTATAATGAATAGGTTTTTTTTTAAATCTGAGAAAATGCTACTTTTTTGTAATAACCACCAATATTTTCATGACTAAATTTTACTAAAAAAAATGTTTAAGTTTCAAATTTTTACATTTCCATAAAAATTAATCACTGAGGCATCTCTGCTGAAAAAGAAAGTTTTACAAAGATTCCAACACAAAACAAACATGATTGCCTTACAATTTCTTATGTGACCTAATAATTTTGGACAGCTTTTATATAATTTATCATCTGAAAAGAAAAAAAAATTATTAGATCACATGAGAAATTGTATAAAAACTAAATCAAAGCACCTTGTCTGTCATATCCAATGAAATGTGCATGAAAGAAGGGTTGCTGCCAAAATACACACACACACACACACATATTTTATAAATATAAATTATAATTTATTCATGTCCTTTTACATGTCTTATATTGAAAACAAAATGTTTCAAACAACTGATAAACCAGAAATCTAAACAAGGTACATTGATGGACTTTTGTTTTGATAAAAAATAAGGACAAAAAAATTAAAAATCAACTTTTGAAAAATACTCAACACTAAAATTTACATATGAACTCATGGTTAATAACAAAAACTCATTCCTTGATGTTGATATAGAACTAAAATCCAAAGAATTTACAACTTATCTGTATAAAAAAAAACATATCAGTACAAATTCTTGTCCTCATAATGGATAACTATTCATGTTTTAATTAACCCTAAAGCATAACTCAGCCATAGCATTTAAACACAAAATAAAAAATCAGTAATAGATAACTACACATAGTTTTAGTTTTACCAGTTGCACCCCTGATGATGATCTCAGAAAGAGATGGAAAGTATTTGGGAAATAAAAGTAATTCTCACTGTTACAGTGCATTTCTTGACTTACTTAATTGTAATATATGGGAAAATATTTGTGAATATGAAAGGATTATGATCAAAATAAGCAGACACATAATGTTTGTAACTTATTCAGTCAGATATATATATATATATATATATATATATATATATATAATGATACATGATAATAATAAAAATAATAATAGTAAAAAAATAAACGAAACATAAAAAATAAGAAACAGGAAAGTTTTTATAAACTTAATGATTCCCTATTTATTTAGCTTCAGCAAAGATTTTGCCAGTAGAATAATACAGGGTTTATTCAATTTTTAAATTCTCTGTTTTTACTGGTTGTGTCGATGTTATCTGTATACCTCATGACGTATGTTGTGAAATGTCTGTCAATCAGGTGCTTGATTTATGTTGTTATTTTCTTTCTTAATTGATAAATGTATTTTCTCTTGTGTCTATTTGCAGATGGTCAATAGGAAACAAAAGCTTAACCCTAAACCAAGTGGTAGACATCATGTTAGAACTGAAACTCAACAAGAATTGGCCGGAAGCATTGGTCCATGTGCCTCGTCGAAAGGTCACAGAGCACAAGAGAAAAATTCTAAGACAGTAGACATCTTTTTTTTCCTCTCTTTACAACTTTTGGTAAATAAACTTAGTTTTCTTGTAATTCATCCATTAAATGTTCTTTGTTTTAATTACCAAATATACTCGACTATAATGCAAGTATTTATCATCAGTTATTTTACCACAAAAATAGGAGGTTGCACTATAGACAGGTAAAATCTTTTGAAGAGATTATAAATCATACATTTTCAGTGATCAGTGCACTATACACAGGTAATATTTTTTGAAGAGATTGAGGTAAAAATATATATATATTATTCTTTCCTGTGTGATACTATGGGCATCCACGTAGAAAAGGAAGATGTGGTTTCATCTTAAGTGTTTCTGTTTTATAGCCAACAGATAGTTCCTTTTGGAGTCTAGTTTCTAAGCAGCATTTACTTTTTAACCAAAGGGGAATGGGGAAGTAAAAGAGTGGATGAGGTGTTTTTACAGATGAAGTGACAACAAAACCAAAAATAGGGTGTATCCAGGTGCAGGTCTATATTAATAGTCATGCTTGGTGTTATATCCCAGGTTGTTGAGATGAACAAAAATGAATGGAAATAAAAGACAAGTGTATTTTAACTCAAAATAACTTTTATTTGTTTACTGCCTGAGAACGGCAAAGATTTGTTTAGATTTAAAACATGAGTTCCATGTGCATGTCAACTTATCACCATGTCGAAGTGCCACGGTTGAACTAGCAGACAAAAGACGTAACTCAGTTGTATTTTGAGTTATCGTCTTTTATGGGGTGGAGTAAGTTAACACCTCGTAACACTTGGGGTTGGAGTGAGTTCTGGTCTGCTCTTGTCCATTGCATGGTTTCAATGCCACCCATTTGTATTGCCAATCACATGTCTAGATGTGTAAATGGTGAGGAGTTGGTAGGGGGAAAAGCTGATCTGTGAGATGAATGTAGCTACCCAGGTAAGTAAGCGACGCCCTGAATAAAAACACCTACATATAATATGGGAAACAGGGTTCACATTCCTATTTCTCGATGTAATGTTTGTTTTCATCTTGTCAGATTGTGAGCATGCAGCAGGCCCTTTCCCAGCTTTTGGTGCACACTGACAAGATTGAGAATTGAAATGCAATGAGGGGTGGGGGTTGTTTGTCGGGGTTAATCATTATCCAGTGAGTCGAAAATTTGGACAAGGGTCATATTGTATGTTTACACGCACATTAAACATTTTTGCATTTATATGAGGTTTGTCCAGAAATGATCCAGACATTCAAAATTTACAAATAAATGGACTACCTAGGGTGATGGTGTCTTAGTCTTTTTCAGTGTTCACCCTTTGAAACCCCATGCAGTTATTTTAGCGTCTCTTTAAAACAGTTTGCAAATTCCTCTTTTGGGATGACCATCAGGTGTCTCATTGAGTTCTCCTTAATTTTGTTGAATGGCTAAAAATCTTTTCAATTCTATTAGTCACAAGTAGCCAAATATAACAGACCAGGGTATTGCATGTCATGCGTTGTACACAAAAACCTGCACATTACTACACAATTGCAGATTTGTTTGATTAGTTATTGTAATGTAATATGAACTAAGTAACGAACCCAATTGGAGACTGTTCATGCATATACACTAAGATCTCGACTGAGTTACTAGATTGGCCAGAAAGTTCTGACTCACTTGGAAAGCGAAAATAAAATAAAAAGTCTTGATCTCTGGTAGAATTTCCAAGGAGTACTGCATTTCAAGTTTGTTTCAAATGGTTGCGCCATCAACACTGAATTTATTGCAAGCAGCTAGACTGCATGTATGACACACTAAAGAAGGAGTATCCTGCTTTGGTCAATCAAGGTCGGGCTTTGTTTCAGCAAGACAATGCGAGGTCACACACTGCCAGGTTGACTAAGGAGAATTTCAAACAGATGGATGGTGTTGAGACTCTTCCACATCCACCATTCAGTCCCAATACTGCGATGAATGACTATGGCCTATTCTGCTTAATGGCACACTTCCTCTGCTACAAGCACTTCAACACTTTTGATGAAGTGAAGGAAGCTTGTTTACAGTTTTTTGATTCACACCCGACAGACTGGTATCTGGAACAGATTCAGATGCTGGCTGGTTGCTGAGAGAAGTTCGCCGAGAATGATGGATTTTATTTTGAAGAATAAATGTTGGTGTTGCTCCATAAAATTGTGTTGTTTTCTTTCCACATCCTAAATGTTAGTTAAATCTGAATAGGGATTGGATAAATTGCCAACAAAAAGAAAAACTAATTAAAAATATTAATTGCAATAAATGTAATCACCTGGAATAGATGGATGGTCATCTATAACCTGGATGTAACCACTAGATATAACCCATACTTGTGCTGGTCACCAAATACAATTCACTTGTCTAAGTTTCAAAAATTGTACCATACACTTCAGTGAAGGTGATTTGTGTTCATTGCAATCAATTTTGTGGGTTCGTTTCTTTCACTGTAATTCTGGCTTACATGTTAAGACATTGGTGCTTGTATGATCATCAAAGTTAAGCAATGTTGAGACTGGTCAGTACCTAGATAGGTGATCGCTTGGGGATACCAGGTGATGTAAGCTTGGATGTGCAGGTAGTGTAATGGATAATGGCTTGAAATGTGAAATTGGAAAGCCAAGTTCCAATTCCATTTGGGTATGTTATATTCACTTATCCACAAATACAATTGGAAAAGATATGAATCCACCTCTTCCACCCCCAGCTATGGGTTAATTAGTAAAACTAATTATTAGTAAATAATTATCTCCAAAAACTTCTTACAATTTAAAAAAAAAAAAATTACTGGCTTTGAATGAATTGCAAACAGTTTATATAAAAAAGTTAATCAATTCACCTGAATTCATGTTATCTAGTGGATTGTATTGATTGTGTACCTGTCAGAAATGACAGGCCATGGATTTGTTGATCTGGGCAAGATTTTGATCATTGCTTCTTCAATATTGGCTTATTATTTTGAAGAAGGTGTGAACCTGCCAACAGAAGAAAAAAAAAGCTATTAATACTATTTACATTGTTCGGACTCTTGTCCTCATCTTTATTGCCATATTCACTATATTTCAGCCATTGTACACTGATCTTATCCAGGTGATATACATTCAAATTTCAAAATGAACCCTTTATTTAGTCCACAATGGGGAGCAGATTGTTTGAAATTTCAACATATGTCACCTGAAGAAGGTTGGAGCGTACAGTGACTGAAATGTTGTGAATATGGCAATATAGATGAGGACAACAGTTTAAATGATGTAAATAGTGTAAATAGTTACAATACCTCATCTCAGAAATATAGACAGATCCTGAAGAAGGCTGGAGCATACAGTGACCGAAATGTCATGAATATGGCATTAAAGATGAAGACAACAGTCTGAATGATGTATATAGTGTAAATAGTTACAATACCTCATCTTAGATATATCAACAGATATAGAAGAGAAACAGTTGAAAAATTACAAATTCAATTAAAGGTGGAATGTAAAAATCATACAACAGTAATGGTGCTATTTCATCCCAATCACTTTTCTATCCTTGAGGCACTGAGAGACGTCTATTAGAAAATGTGGGAGTGCTAATGTCTTAATAGCAAATGAATTTTGCGACAGATTTTTTTCTAATTCACAATGAGTATGGGTCGAGCTGCTGGCTTTCTCATGGCCACACACTATGAAGATCTGGGTAACTCTCATTTCTGCACATGCGAGTATGGTAATTTTCTAAGAGTAGCTTAGATGTGGCACAGGGGTGCCCAGTGAGGGTTGAACTCACTATTCAGTCGTAATTGAGCTAGCAAGATAAGCTTGCTAACCAAGTTGAAGTACCCCGTGCTGGTATGGAATAGACATGATTGATTAGCTTCTCAAATAAAGAACCTCCTTGTTAAATAACCAAGATGGCCATACCCTAAAGTGTTTTTCAGTTTTGCCTGGATTTCTAAGTTTCCAAAATTTTCATTGAATTCAACATTGATATGCCTGATAGGGTACCAAACAAACAAACCCCAAAGTTACCGAAAATCCTGTGGACTTTTGACAAACTCATTAGTTATCTCATGCCAACTTCCTTGGGGTTATGGAGTTGGGTTGGGTGGAGTATCAGTTTATTGAATCTTACTTAATCTTACTTAGTTTGAGTTCAAACTTTTCTGAGGTCCTCTTATAAGTATTTTATGGGTTTAAACTAATATTTTTAACACAGATTTTTTTTCCATCAGAGTCCAATCCTATTAACCACTCGCTCATATTTTTCTCCTCCTAATATCTCTACTTCTTTGCTTAGAATTATTCTCAATACCTCAAGTCACTAATCACTTTCTGTGCACTAGTATGACTCAACCAGGGCCACTGCCCTGTTATATATGGTGATGTTTTAATCAGTGGATAACTGAATAAGATGTATGAAACTGTTTACAAATAAGTAACTCCCCCAATCAAGCCTGCTTCACATTTAATTTTGGGCTTGTAGGACAGA
Organism: Acanthosepion pharaonis; assembly: GCA_903632075.3. Classification (NCBI taxonomy): domain Eukaryota; kingdom Metazoa; phylum Mollusca; class Cephalopoda; order Sepiida; family Sepiidae; genus Acanthosepion; species Acanthosepion pharaonis. Next base: position 362,672 of record CAHIKZ030001220.1, read on the forward strand.
TGAGCCTAGAATGCTTCACCCTTGTCACTAAATCCACTAGGTTGGTGGCAAGGTCTCATCATTTTACAGCTGAAATGATTAAATGTAACCATAAATTCTGTGCTAACAGTTTCTTCTCTTACACTTCTCGCTTGTGGAAACCTCCTCTGGCTTCTTGCTTTCCAGTCAACTGTGATCTTCACAAATTTAAATGCAATGTCAATTGTTATCTTCTGTCATTTTAATTCTTGTTCTTTTACTGTTCTCTCTCCTTAATACTATTTTTTCTCATATTTTTTCATGCTCAGTAACCCCTTGTGTCTTAGTGGCTTTATTACCTTGCTTGGGGGAAATGATAAAAAAAAGGTAATATCACATTAGGTAGAAGGTTATCATCACCTTTTATTTTTAGATATAAGAATTTTAACCATTAAATTTTGAAAGAAAGAAAATATTCTTTCAGTTTAATTTTATTTATTAATGCATCTATTATACTATCGGTAGTAAGGATGAGAAATAAAAAAAAAAAAAAAATTCCTGGCATAACTCATATATTCAAAGCCAGTGTGTACTACTCCCAAACCCTCCAAGCAGGTTGGCAAGCCTGACTGGGGATTCTGGGCAATGCTTTGTGTGACGGTTACACACCTGGCCCAGGGTCGAATCCCTTGGTTACGGCGCCAACTGTGACGTCGCTCCTCCTGGTCGCTCCTCCTGGTTCCAGCGTGCCGCTCCAACCCCTTGGTTGGATGATCACCAACCTCGCCTTTCCCAACTCGCTTCCAATACCTGGTTACTGAAGCAACTGTACTGATCTCGGTCTGTCTACCCACGCTGTGTTTAGATCTTAGACAGACGGGACCAGCAGGGATTGGGGCCGATACAAGTTGAGTCCGACGGGGTGGCAAAACACAAATAAAAAGAAAAAAAAACTCACGAGACAAAAAATTACTGATAAAAAAGGGTGACAACCTTTTTATATCTTAATGTCCGTTACATAAAAACAAAATTGTTCTCAATTCCCGACCCGCTCTGTGGACTATGGCAACAAGCTTCTATCACACAACCTAAAGATTTGAATTGCCTACTCTTTAGAATTGTGTATGTCGGAGTGTGGTTTGGTTCGACACTGGGGCTAATTTCTATCGATCATTCGCCAGTTGATTCTTCTCTTGACTTGAGTTGTATTTCTTTTTTCTTCGTCGACTTAGGCTGGAAGTTCTCTTGTCTTCGACTTGGGTGCAACTTCTCTTGTCTTGACTTGGCTGCAACTTCTCTGCGGCTTTCGGTAATCTTCTTCTTCGTCTGCTTGGGCTGGAAGTTCTCTTGTCTTCGACTTGGGCTGGAAGGATTTCTTGCCGCAACTCTCTGTCGTCCGAGGTGGTCTCTTCTCGCTGCCGTCCGGGGCTGAACTCTTCTCGCTGCCGTCCGGGGCTGAACTCTGCCGTAACTCTGCCCCAACTCTTGCTGCCTGTCTGGCCTGCAATTCTTCTTCTTGTCTGCCTGCAATTCTTGGCCTGTCTGGCCTGCAGCTCTTCTTCTTATCTTCGACTTGGCTGTAACTTCTCTGCGGCTTTCGAGCAATCTTCTTCTTCTTGACTTGGCTGCAACTTCTCTGAGGCTTTGCAGCAATCTTCTTCTTCTTGATTTGGGCTGGAAGGATTTCTTGTCTGAGGATTCTCTTGCCCGCAAAGGGGCGAGTGAATGGGGCCCGATGCCAGCGTTCAGGCTCTATCCTGCCCACGGTCCAGCTGCAACTCCACTCCAACTGATTTCTGTCGACTGGGGTTCTGCTTTTATTGACGCCAGAACAAACTGGGGTGGGTCTGTCGGCGTCAGGGTTTTCTCAATAATTCCAATAGCTGCCTTATTTCTGTCTTCTCATTATCGCTATTGTTTTCACCCCTACTTCCTCACAGTGCCTTTTGTGGGGAGGTGCACACCATCTCTCTTAGTCTCTCGTATGTCAGGTGACCGTTTTTGACCAATGGTTCCTGATCGGGCATTTCTTTCTCTTCTTTTCTGCAGATCACGTGACCGTTTCCGACCAATTGTTATTGATCGAGCATCCTTTCTCCTCCTTTCGGGCGTGGTTACATCGTTCTTGTTTTAAAAAAAACAAAATCCAATTTTGCCTTTTCTGCACGTCACGAAAAATGACAATCTTGGCTTTCTCTCACCTGGGCTCTGTCAACCAGCCCGCCGCTAATTAGATGTGACTTCAGGGAAGAATATTGGCGCTATCTGTGAACTGAGACAATCGTCCCCTTCACCTCCCGTCTTTGTCAGACCCGACAGTCAGAAAATCTTAATTATCTACATTGAAAATGTTCCCACTTTATTATCGTAGGTTTCTAATTCTTAATAGGTCAGGATCTGTATATAGTTCCACCGGTCACTCCCCTCAACCCAAAAACACCTTTTCTCTGATTAAAAAAAATTTCGTTTCTATTGTTTTAAAAAGAAATTCCCCTTTCTCCAATTTGACAATGAGTCTTTCTACGCAAAAGTCGGTCATGTGCTCCGACCGATATTTTTCTTTATTATCAATGTTTATACATTCTTATCAAAATGACTTTCCCTTCCAAATAACAATCCCTATTGTCCTTTCGAAAATCGGCCAAGATGTTGGCCTAATTACCTTTCTGATACGTGTTTTTGTTAATGACCGCTTTTTGTATTTCTCGACCTCTCTCTTTTGCTTTTTCTCTTTCTTTCTCTTTTTCTTTCTAATTCTATTCTTCCAATTGTCTTTAAAAAATTCGGCCACACGCAGGCCAAGATATCTTTCTGACACTTATCTTCGCTTATGACTGGGTCATGCATCATCCAACTCTCCCTCTTTCCCTCTTCTTCCTCCTCCTCTCTCTTCTCCCTCTCTTTTCTTTCCTCTTCTTCCCTTAGGATCGTCTAAGTACAATCTTAGTGAATTATTTTCAACTCAATTATTTTCCGTTTTAAAAAAAATCAACAACCTGTTTAGTAAACCGAGTAAGAAAAAATTAAATCATATTTCTATGAATATTTCTAATAATGCAAGGTGCCACATTTGTATCCATCACTATCTTATCAAATTTTGTTTTTTCTACCTACATTTATATACGTTACAAATTAAACTAAGCACAATTGACTATTAAAGGATGAAAAATTTTTGCAGATTTTCATATCATTTTTAGGTCTTTTTTTGTCCAAAACTGAATTTTTTTTGCTCATGTAAAATCTCAAAAAATACACCATATAAATCCCCCTTTTTTTTATCCATAATGTTGAATGCATTAAGATTCTTCAACATTATAACAAGAAAAACCTCAAGTTAATGTTAAAAATTGCTGCAAAACATTGTTAATTTATTTTAAGATGGAATGATCTATTATGACATGTCTCTAATTTGTATTTAGGTATTTTGCCTTGAGAAATCTAACCATATCAGCTGTTGTGGATTAAGCTATACACACACTTTCAGGTGGCAGAATATAAAATCTAACCATTTAAACTTACTATTTTTTCTTTAATTACTGCTGTTATATTTGTAGGTTGAATTATATTTTTCATTAGATGATGTATTTCTAACCAATATTCATTTTTGATGAGGATTTCTTTCATCTTAATGTCACTTGTTTTTATTACATTAGTAGTATTAGTAGTAATATTATTTTGAATTTTATTATTATTAGATGAAGCATTGTCAGCCATTATTCATTTTTGACTAGGATTTCTTTCATGTTAATTTCACTTGTTTTTTATTATTAATAGTAATATTATCTTGAATTTTATTATTACTAGAATTTTTAGCAAAACAATAATGTGTGTTGAAATCCTCATAGTATTTAGTATTGTTGAAGTTATTGCTAACATTTTTTGTCAAGATTTACAAACTCTACTCTCCCTGTTGTGTTTATATTTATTGTGCATTATATTTTACCAGAATTAAATATATATAAAAACTTATGCCAAAAAAACAAGATTGCATTTTTATTAAATTGTTTTTAAAATAGTAGAAGTATTTTGTATGTTAAATAATAAAACTTTTAACTTTAAAAAAAAAAAAAAAAAAAATGAATGAAAATTTATTATACTAAGCTATCCACCCTAGTAAAACCAACTGTATTTTTGTACCCCTTTACCTATTTGCACTTCTCCCCAAAATTTGGTTTTGATCGGTCAGTGTATGGCTATTTTATAGGGTGTGAAGGATGGACTAATGTAAGTCACAGATTTTATATATATATATATATATATATATATATATATATATATATAGATATATATATAGATAGATAGATAGATAGATAGATAGATAAGATTAAATTAAGCATTGATATCCATTATTCATTTTTGACTTGGACTTTCTTTCATCCTAATTTTGGATTCTTGTCAGGAATTTTTACTCATTTTCAATTTGGGCTTTAGAACGAAGGTGATAAAAATCAAACAAAATTAGAATGAAAGAAAATATAAGTAATTGACATCTTCATGGCCTTTTTAATATGGTTCTGTTGAATATTCATGTGGTATCTCTCTTTAATTTAAAGAATCTTATGTTCTCTCCTTTTCATAGCATTGGAGAAAAAGTGTTGGATGGAACCCCAGTGATAAAGGGAAATATTTTGTGCCTCTCACTTGAGAGAGTGAAACAATATCCTTACAGTAAAATCAGAGTGAATAAGTGTGTGTGTGTACACTAATACTCTGTAAAACTGGCATTAAATAAATGCAGTTTATATTTACCAGCATGTCTTATATCCTAACCAACTTCACAGTTTTTGCTTAATAGCGGTAACTAATTTGCATATTCAGCTTAAAAAAAAAACATTTTTCAAAATAACATGTTATACATTTCCAGTTTAACCTTTTGTGATTTTTATATAATCAAATCTCTTAGTTATTTAAATCAAGCAATGTTCTGCCCCAAAAGTGGTAACCATCTTAGCATTTAGATCACAGCATAAGAGTAAAGAGAAGTAAGCAGTGCATGAAAGGAAGGAATCAAAGTTTTTTTTTTCTTTTTGGAAAATATAAAATATACAACATGCTATATATGAAAGAAACAACCACCAAAGTATTTAAACCTATTTGAATTGTTTTAATTACAACAATTTCACTAATACCATTTCAAGGTGTATGCAAATCATTTGATACCATTTTATGGCATATTCAAATCTTTCAAACAAAGGAACAACTGCATAATGCAGCAAAGGAAATGGAATTGGCCCACACTGGGTATTCTTGCTATAATTAATATCAACTTATATTAAAAAGATTTGTTTTTTTTTCTTTTAATAGGAGGGAAATAAAAAGATTGTGCAGCGCCAGACATATGCTGGCCACTTTATTAGTGTTTACATAGTCTGCAAATTTACTGATGTATATACAGTGAATGTATCCACAAAATACTCCTGGGTCTGTTTTTCCTCCTGGGACACCGTGTTTATATATAATCCTTTTTTTTTTTCTTTTTTTTTTTTAAAGAGTAAAAGGAAGAAAAGTCCACACAGTTTGTAAGCCTTGTCAATCTACAACACAACATAAAACAGGCCTTTCTTTATTTCTAAATGTATCAGAAAAAAAAAAAAGAAAGAAATACACACTTTTTTTTTTTGGTGGCAGAATGCCACCCACCTTCGGTAGTGTGTGCTAGTCTCTATTTTATATATATATATATATATATATATTTATATACTTATATATATATATATATATATATATATATATATATATATAATAATTTTAATAGTAGTGGAAGTATGTAAACATGTAAAGTCACCATTATTTTCTTTGTATAATACACAACAATAAGTGCTACACACACAGTAATGACCAGTAGCATTTGGTCTATAGATATATGTATATACACACACATGGCATTTATATACAGATGGATGGATGGATTAACAGAGGGATGTACACATATGTACATATGACATGAAAAGAGTAGATTGATTGAGAGTGAAAGGAACAAAAACAAAATGATAATCATTCAGTTTATGCAGACATAAATTACTTTAGCCTGTTTTTATTGTCACTATGTTTGGTAACTGATACAAAGTTGATCCACATTAAATACTGCATTTATTTTGGCAAAAGGAGATCGGAATAGGATAACAGAATCTTTAGAGATGTAATATATGAGATAACGATATATATTTTTATATATCAAGAACAGTATTGGCGAAATTGTATAACAAAGTGGAAAAAGTTTACTTGTGATGCGTTTTGTCCTTCAGGGCTTTATCGGACTATATTTGTGATGTTGATACAACTACACATGTACATGAACGAGGGCTGCTAGGGATTTTAGAATATGATTTTTTTTATATCTAGCCAAATTCATTTAGAGTCTTTTTCTTTTCACCAAATGTCTAGAGAGTGCCTTGATTGCAAGGTCATCAATAGTAAATTTGCCATCCTGGCTCTTACATTTCCTGGCAGATCTTCTAATATCACAGTGTGGAATACCTACTAACAAAATTGATGGAAAGAAAAAGACCCTAAATGAATTGAGCTATATATATATATATATATATATATATATATATATATATAAAATTCTAAAATCCCCAATACCCCTCGTTTGTGTGCATGTGTAGTCATACCAACATAACAAATTTAGTCTGATGAAGTCCTGAAGGATGAAACATGTAACAAGTAAACTTTTTCCACTTTGTCATACAATTTCCCCATATATATATATATATATATATATATATATATATATATATATATATATATATATTAGCATAGAGGCACGATGACTAACTTTATAGAATGTGAAGTGAGAATGAAGCTTTTAAAAACAAAATTAAAAAAAGATGGAAGTTTTTTTTTGTGTTATTTTTTTCCCTTGTTCACTCTCTCTTTCTAAAATAAAAAAAAAAAATCCCGCCGAAATAAAACTGCATATAGCATTCATTGAAATACAGGGATTACTTTAATACATGTATGTTATTATGGGGACATGTACAAATTATGGTCTTGCCAAAGGAGAAATTTTAAAATCGGTTTTCTCTTTAGTGTTGAATAATTTCCTTAACGAGGCTGCATATGCAATAATATACATTAATCACCACTTTCCTTGCTAATAGACAAATAAATGTATTGATGTGGGTCAGCAAGGATAGAATCCTAATTTAAAAATCAAAAAAACAAAATACGATATAATAAAAACAATGGTGTGTTTAATATTTATTGCATATTGTTTGCCACAAGATGCATAAAATGAATGTCATTGTAAGGTAAAGGGTAAAGAGGTTTTGGGGACTTGAGAAAGAAATGAATGTTGGTGGCAGTTACCATGTATAGTCTATGGTAAAATATGAAGATAATGGCCAACTGGTACGCACATCTATATAAATGATTAAGCTATCTTGGGTTCTGTGTGTTTTGCATACTTAGTGTATACAATGATGAAAAAGTTTTATGGTAAAATTTTTTTGCTTACTGAAAAGAGAAGGGATGACAGTTTTGGGATGAGTCAAAAAAAATAACATGATCTACTTGAGTTATTTACAGTTAGAAAAGAAAATGGTGGTGCAGGGAATTCTGGGAAGGAAGAAAAACAAAAGAAGAATTAAAAAAATACTATAAATTTTTAATATTAATAAAAAAAAAAAAATTCTAAACAGAAAATTTTAAAATAATATTTTTTGTAATTTTTTTCCAATCATTTTACAATGAAAAAAAAAATAGCTTGATAAATTAAAAATTTTATGGCAATCTTAGACCTTCATACCAGCAAAAAGACAGTTTTTTTCTTGACACTGCTATTATTTTAATTACCTTTACTCTTTAGCAATGTGTATTTTTTTTAAAAAGTGATTATTAAAACTGTAATAAAACCTAAACATATGAAAGTGAATTTATACATTTTCTTAGGTTCCCATATTTTAATAATCTAGTAAATGGTGATAACTTTATGAATAAAAAATTGTTTTCATATTTCTATAAATTTGTAAATGATAAATATTGCATTGCATGAGTTTTAATAGAATTTTATTAGTTTTCAGAATGTTGTAAATATAAAATTATTCTTGTAAATAAACAATCTAATAAATAAATCGTATTTGATATTTTTGTTGCAAATTAACAAGAACAAAAAATGTATAAATTCACTTTCATCATATGTTTAGGTTTTATTCCAATTCTAATCATCACTTTTTAAAAATAAATACTACTGAGGAGTGACGGTAGTTAAAATAATAGCGGTGTCAAGGGAAAACTGTCCTTTGCCACAGTTGTTTTGCGGGCACAAAGGTTCAAGATTGTTGATTTTAATTTTCCTAAACATCAATGAACAACACTGACCATCCAATTTTGTGGCATTTTTTCTTTTTTTACAAACTGAATTTTAAAAACGTTTGTCTGAAAATGAACAATTTAAAAATCAATCCCTATTTCTACATGTTGCACAAAAGACAATTCATGTTTGACTAAATTCAACTTTGCACAAATTCAAATCTATATCTACTTAACATAATGTAACCAATAATATTTCATTTGAATTTTGTGTTAGGAATTATGAATTTCATAGAGATCTTTGAAAGTTTAAAACTTAGCAAACAATTTTTAAGTGCAATGTGTAAACTTTTGTAAGGAGAGAGAACTCAGAGTCAATAATTGTGACTAGTTAATCTGTTTAACTTTTAAAATGACATAACTATTTGTCAGCCAATGATGTTTACACAGAAGACCAAATTTGGCTTCCATTCTCTTTGTATTCAAACAAATGACCTTAAAAATGATTATGAAGAAACAGGTTTGTTCTTTTTTGATTGATTGATTGGTTTTCTACAGTTTATCAACATTTTGCAGGTTATTTAAAGCTAGAAAATATTTTTAGATTGTAAGAATTTATTTTTTGGTTTTAGTGATACAAGGCTTACTAATTAACCCATAGCTGGGGGGGGGAGAAAAGGTGGATTCATACCTGATCAGAATTTGATAAACAAACAAAATATTATAATGTGGATATAAAGTAGGGGATCAATTCTATGTTACAATCAATATACAAACTGATCCCTCACTTTGTGGCCACGGTAGTTTCTATACATTTATATCCCAGAGAATACAAATAAATCTAAAAGATGCGTAGATGATCAGTATTTCATTGATTGATATTATTTTTTTCTGATAATAATGATTTAGCGATACAAGTGTTACTAATTAAACTATAGCTAGGGGAGAAAAGGTAAATTCATACCTATCCCAAGTATATTTGCAAGATATAATGAACCCAACTAGAACTGGAACTCAGCTTTCTGATTGATAATTCTGAGCCATTATCCATTACCTCACCTGCACATCCAAGCTTACAGCACCTGTTATTCCCAAATGGTCACCCATCTAGGTAATGATGTTGCTTAACTTCAGTGATCATACGGGAACCGGTGTTTCAATGTGATATGGCTGTAAGCCACAATTGTTCTAGGTGAGAGCGAATGTCATATATTCTGGTTCAGTGGAATAAACATCTGTCTTAACAAAGAAGAATTAACTGATACCAGTTATCTCCCCTAATATAAATGAAAACAATCAAAGACTGTTCTCTATATTTAATGGAGAAGATGCTCGGACCTAGGTATTCTAGCCTTGTGGCAGCACCTTACTCACCGTACAAAAAGAGATAGGGTCAGTGGAATATTGTTGGCAGCATGACAGTGGTTGGATGGATTGGGCAATTTTTGAATTGGTCAAAAGCAGCTTCACATTAAAAAGACCTCTCTCTCTCATATATATATATATATATATATATATATATATATATATATATATATAATTTTATTATTAAAAAAAAACAAAGCTAGGACCAACAGACTATTTGGCTAAAAGACTTAAATACTCTTAAACATGATAAAAACTCGAACAAGCACAGCAAAAAGAAAAAAAACCTAAAGGCAAACACCTACCAACTCAGTAAAGTGCTCAATGCCTAGATTATGTTATAAAATACCAATTGTGTCACCTGCCACCTGACTAGCTTATTGCTTTGTTGTAGTTTTTTTTTTATTGACCCCAGCCATTTAGTACAACCTTTAGTAGATAAGCCCACCAACAGATTTTTTTCTGCTTACTTAATTTTGATACCTCTAAATCTGTAGTGATGAGGTTTCACTGTTTACAGATATTCCAAACCAATTTGAAGAAATATAAACATTAGAATGTCAAATTTAGCCTGAACACTATATTATATATGTTTGTTATGAAAACACTCCAATGAGTGCGCAGGATTGCCTTGTCAGTGATGTCAAGTTTCAGGTCTTCCAACATCATACTTGTTTACCAAGAGACCCTACCGAAACAGTACTTATTCCGGTAGGCAATCCTGAAGCAAAAATCCACCAAGCACACAACAAATGAATACACTAAGTAACTACCACTGCTGATCTTTATATATATATATATATATATATATATATATATATATATAAATAATATCACTTGATGAATAGTAGGGATAATTCCAAGGAGGATATTGATATGTCCCAGAAAGGGATATATTTGATCAAAGTAGATAAGTGGTTTTGGCTACTATAACCAAGTAGTACACGGTAGCAGTAACCGACCGGTACTCATCGTAGTTGCAGGTAATAGGTGTAGACCAATAGGATAGCCAATGGCGTAGTCCAATGGGCGTCCTCATAGACTTAAACTCTATCATACCTACACGTCCGTCTGTATTTATGACGGACACCAGCCAATCATATTCCAGTGATGGGGAACACAGGTGTATGCATATTCCATTATATCAGATATAAATCCAAAGAGAGCTCAATGTAAGAACAGAGCACATATAATAATGAATACAGAATCCTTAAAAATCCATTCGGTCAGGTGATAATTTATTTCATGCACTCAAATGTCCATCTCGTCAGACTAATTTTACAAATTTTATTTTGTAAAATTGGTCTGAAGAGATGGATGTCTGAGTCCATGAAATAAATTATCACCTGACCAAATGGATTTTTAAGGATTCTGTATATATATAAGAAAAACCAAAATCTTTGGTGGAACCAATTTGCCAAAAGATAAACAAGATAGAACTTCAAAGAAGGATAGCAATAAGAAAAAAGTAAAAAGACCTGAAGGCAAACACCCTCCCACTGAACAAAGGGATCAATGCCTTGATTACCTAAACAGAGCAAAGTTGATTACTTTAGACAATTTCTAATGGAATTTCTTCCTTGTCTGAGAAGGATTATTCATAATTTGAAAAAGTCAACACAAAATGTCTTCTGTCTTTAATATTTGTCTTAAGGAACATTACCTGCCTAAACACACACATACATATACATATATATATATATATATATATATATATATATATATATAATTATTTTTTATAAAAAATTTATAACATAAGTATGTTATAAAATCACTACAAAAATAGCCATTTTGTTTCAACACACTCTGTGTCTTATCAAGTGATGGTGTTGAAAATAAAATAAATGGTTTTAAAAGTTTCAGATTAATTAACGATCCTACACTAGGGGAGCATTGTTACAAAAGCTAGAATAACCAATCAAAAAACGAAGTACAGAAAGATTCAAAAGCTTGACAACAAAATCCTGCTATTATAGCTATTTAGATCTTTAAATACGTGTAATATTAAAAATAATTTTACTAACTAATAATTATAAATTTATATGATAAAATTTAATATTAAAATTAAAAACTGGCAATTTTTAAAAATCCAAATTTAATCACTATTAAGTTTAAAACTACAAAATTATTGAGAAAAGAAAAAAATATATATGTTTATTCAATTCATTTCTTCATTAAAATTACGTCTGACAAGACAAAAGCTACAATTCGTCCGGTCATCTGATAATACATGTATATATTTTTTTCTTTTCCGTTTTTTATTTTAAAGTTTGTGAATATGGTCTTAAACTCTGGCGTGACACAACAAAAACACAATCAGATTATAATACATATGCATCCAGACATAATTAGATACACACACACACAAATATACACACACAAAAAAAAAAAAAAAAAAAAAAAAAAAAAAAGGAAGAGGTGGGGGAATACATGAACAACTCCACAGCCCTTTACGAAAAAAAAGGAGACGTGAAACTAACACTTATACACACACACAGTTAAATGTGAATACACTCTACATACACATAGACACCGATATATACACAAACATACATCCACAATGGCATAGACATTGAGAAATCACAACCAGTAAATATTTCAGACTTAAATAAATGCTAACCACTTTATTGAATTATAACTTAAGGGACAAAAATATATAAAGATAAAAATGTTTAAAATAATATTATTTAATATATTAAAACGAAAACTCTAAAACAATAAATATCAATAAAAATATATATATATTATTAATCATATAAGTTGATAATAGTTTCATTATATATTTGGCAAAAAGAAAAACAGGATAAAGAAATCCACAAATATATATATATATATATATATATATATATATATATATATATATATATATATATACACACGGCAGCAAAAACAAATTAACACATAAAAAAAAAAAAAAAAAATATATATATTCATACATACATATACGTACAGAAATACACACAAATAAATATATAAACATAAACATATACGTACATATACATATCTATGATAACAAGTACATATGTACGTACATATACATATAAACCTAAATACACACATATATACACACATAGACTTTTATGCACACATACTTAGATATATAAAAACAGTCATGATATACCAAAGTTTCCATACCTACACACATACACACAAACTCATACATAATAGGTTCCAACACACACACCTATATATATACATACACAAACATACATAAATATATATACACACATACATACATATCTACAATTAAACATATATATATACATAAATATATCTACCTGCAATAACAACCACCCATATATACATGCATACATAAAAATACAACAACTTTCAACCAAATACATATATAAATGAACTAACATATAGATACATAAATATACCTTCAAACACCAAACACAGCAATATACATATAGTCTAACATACAAATATATAAACACATTCATACAAACAGAAATATACTTAAATATAAATACACATACACAATAAAATAGGACATACAGATATATATACACATATATACATATGCACACACGCATATATATATACACATACATACACACATACACATACATATATATATACAAATATATCGTGGCACAAAGCTGAAATCAAGGGGCATCCAGTGAGGAACGAACTCATTGCTCAGTCGCACCCAATCTAGTGAACCATGCTGGCCAACCATTATACTGCCGTGATTTAATCATATACATACCTGTACATACTCATACACATACATACATACATATACACACATACATATATATATGCATATATACATATATATATATATATATATCCAACCATATACACACACACACACATATATATATATATATATATATATATATATATATATATATACAAACATATATATATATCTACATACATACACACACAAATACATACATATATACACACACCCATACACACATACATATATAGGCACACACATACACATATACAGTAATAATTATTAACCTTTTCTCTCATAATCTACCTTACCTTCCCACATAATATATATATACATATATACACACACACTCACATATATATACATACATACATACCCCACACATACACCCTCACAAAAAAAAAAAAAACAAAAAAAAACCCATAAATACACTTATACACCAACCTACACATTCCTCAGTGCAAATACTCTAACCAACACATAAATAAATATATATATATTTACACCAACACTGATAACACTATGCAGGTAAACAATACACACTTATATCGTAAGTATGACCATTATGCAATAAAAATACTAATCTATTAAAAAATACAGCGACATATCATTATCATTTAAAGTATACGACCCCTACACTAAGTTAAATTTATAACGGTGTTTACAATTTACTGTCAGTTCATATCTTTGATTTAAGAGATCAGCCTTGTCTTTAAATCTAATAATTTCAAATTTTCATTAAGGCATAGGTAACATGGGGTATATAGGGAGTTACATGTACGAGCTTTTGTAACCAAACTCCATTTAATCGTAGGTGTTTTGTTCTTATCTTTTAGATTCCAAAAATACTTGGATAATGAAGTCATGTACCTATATTCACTGTGATTAAAGGATTGCATATGCCCCCGCCAGCATTCCTTGAATGTTTTCATAGTAGAACCAATGTAAAACTTCTTTATATTTGGATTTTCAATTGTTGAAATAGTACCAAGATAGACTACAGAAGTAATCCCACAGTTAAGTTGTTATTTGTATTCTTATAATTAGTATTGCAGTTAGTAACCTGTTGATTAGTCAAGCCTTTTGAATTCCTATACTTGTTAAAGACTATGTTGTTATGTTTTTTAATTATCTGCTCTAGGTTATCAGCACAACTATAGCTTAATTTAAGGGTATTAGGATTAAATATTTTACTAAGTGGGTTAGTTTCAGGGTTGGGGAAATGTTTTTTGATTAGGTTAATAAATATACGCCCTAACTTAGTTTTGACCATAACATTGAAAGGGGAGTGAACCAAATAACCTTTCTAGATCTTCTTTTCTTATTATGGTTGCAATTAACAGGGTTTTTATATTGAATAGTGGTATTTTTTGTATCCACTATTTTTAGTGCAGAATTATAAAAATCACTATGTTTATTGAAAACCTCCTTATTATAAGAGTTAGCGCTAATTCTAAATTCAATGGAAGTGGGTATATGTTTGATAACCTTGAAGGGGATGGTTGGAATTAGGATGCACGTATAATGGGTTGGAATTAACTTTCACATATGGTTGGAAAATATTGTTAGCAAGATCTAGGGTGACATCTAGAAAATCTACTTGTCTAACATTAGTAGTAACTATTGTCCTAAGACCTAAATCCTTAAATACCCTATAGATCATTTTCCTAATACGGTCTACCTTAATTTTAGTTGAGTTTTTAACAACTAATAATCCATCATCTCTATATAATCCTACACTATCTGAATCTAGACAATCGAAGGCACTTAAATTATATAAAAGAAATAATATATATAAAAGAAATATATATATATATATATTTGTGTGTGTGTAAAATTTCAGAAATAACTAAATCTGTAAAAGGACAATATGAATAAATTCAAAAGGAAATCTTAGCTAATATGGCAGAGGACAAAACTTGTCAGCTAAGTTTTCTTTTTGTCTTTTTTGAGATACACACACATATACATATATATATTATATATATATATATGCAAAAATTGAAAAAATATAAGCAATTGTTGATAACCCCTGAGGAGTAGATAGACTGGTCTGCCTATAAAACCCTGGCGTCATGATGTTGAAGGTAACATCAATATATGTGTGTGTGTGTGTGTGTGTGTGTATTTAGGCAGCATGCTTTTATTCAAACAGGTTTGGTTAAATAATTTAGACATACTATGTCTGTTTATTTCTGTTTTAATCCTTTTGAGTCCACAAATCAATTTCTTGGTAGCTGTAGAAAATTGATTAAGAAAAATACCAAAATTACACAATTACTGAAGATGGGTCTCTGATGAGATTGAAAGTACTTGGGAAAATGAAAATTATTTGAAAGAAAATTTTGGTATTTTTCTTAATCAATTTTCGATGTCTACGAAAAAGTGGATTCATGGACTCAAAAGGATTAAGACAAAAATAAACAGACATAGTATGTTTAAATTATTTAGCCAAACGTGTTATATATATATATATATATATATATAAAATGGTGAACTCTCCTGTCAATTTCAACATATGAGGATCCAACAACCTCATTCAGTTTTTATATTTGTGTCGTATGTGACACTTCAGTCCTGCTAGTGACCTGAATACAAGTCCACATATTGTGCAACAGCAAGGATCTCAGGACATAGCAACAGGAATATTTGCTGAAACATTTTGCCATTGTCTTTCATCTCTTAGCCAGTCAATACAACTGATTTCAAAATTTCTGATACCGCTCTAGCACAAATATCTCTGGTTATTTCTATCCAGACTAACTCATTCAAAGTTAGTATGAAGCACATTGACAGCCGAGAGCTTGTTTTTATACCTGAGCCATGGCCGTCCAACACTCCTTTGTCTACTATTAAGTTGGCTATACATGAGGATCTTAGGTATTCTGTCGTCACTCATTCTTGCAACACGACCAGCCCAGCGAAGTTGTGACTGCATCAGGAAAGTTTCATTTCCACCAATGTTGCATTTTGTGAGATAAGCATTGAACACCCTATTGTCAAAAGTGTGCATATATATATATATATATATATATGATTGCCATAATTCCCCATGTATAATACACCTTTATCCAGAATACGCACACCTAAAATTGTGATGAATGTGTGGGAAAATGCTTTTACTCATGCATAATACGCACCCCTTGTTTGGTAATTGAACCCCATAAATTGTACCTCTCCAATTTCATTATGGCCAGTGCTTCCTACTTTTATTTTAAAAAATGGTTCTTAACATAGAATAATATTATTCTAATTTAGTTTTATGATAATTCTTACTTTACGGCAATTTTTAAAATTTTTTTTGTAGCTGTGTATAATATGCACCCCTTGATTTCGCTTATTATTTTTAGAAAAAAATGCGTATTATACATAGGGAATTAAGGTACTTTATAACATATTTGATTAAGATTTCTAAGTTCTTAAACATTACATTATAATTATTACTTAATCTCTGAAGGCCACAGTGATAAATTAATTAATGAAAGTGGTTTGTGAGATAAACTATTAACCCTGCTCTGCACTCATGTCATACGTTTTATGTTTAATTGGATTTAATATGCTGCCAGAAATTAATGCTTAAAATAAAGAATAAAACTTATTTCTTATACAAGGAAAATAGCGATTGCATTATATCAGGGTATGAATCCGAGACAAATTGCTCAGTTTAATTGTAACCATCTTATTGACAATGTTACATTTCTCCTCAAGTAACAGATGCAAGGGAGGTAATTCAATCTACAATTTTTCTCCGGGGGAGAAAACATGTTTGACCTCGAAGGTAAGATATAACACAAGGTCAAGTTTAATGTACGCATCTATGCAGGCAGTTCTGGAAATTGTCCAATTCATTCCTCTTCCTTGATTCCTGAAATCAAGGATTAACTCTGACCTTCCAACCTTGTGTGCAATAGGTGCATCCTTGTGGGAATGGCACCTTGGAACTGAATTTTGATTAATTTGTGCTTCTGATCCACACCCCAAGAAAAAAAAAAAAGGGTGTGTGAGAAGTGACAAAAAGCAATGTCTGATTTTCAGTAAATATTTTAAAATATAATTTCATATTTTTTTTTTTTTTAAACTCAAGAATAACATTATCATACAGATTGTCCTGCCAGAAGGATTTAGAATATGAGAAATGTATCCTCTGCAAAGAGTTAAGACGTCCAACCCTAAAAAGGTGTCACCTTCTGGGTTGATACTTTCAAAATTAAATGTAAATTTATGTCTACCTATCTATTAATTCATTGTGACTTTTTGTCCTCTATTACTTATATATATTCAACAAGGTATTAAATTAACTGACGTCACCAAACCAAATAACACAGAAAACCAATACAAGGAATAAATAAACTTGGTTCATTTGATCAAGTCTAGAAAATTAAGGCTTGTTAATTTTTAATTTACAAAGTAAAATTTGAAAAGGTAAGGAATTTTTTTGTATTAATATGGCCTCTACCAACAGATAATAGCAAACCAGAAAGGTCTACTGAAAAAAACAAACCACAATGAAAACAAATATATTCCACACCACACTTAAAACCTTTAACACACTTCATTATTAATATTACTTCCTTTCCAGAGCATTCTTTTTCAAGGCCTTCCATTTGTAATAACCTTATTGTTAATTTCACTCAAAGTTGTTTTCTGTTGCCATAGCAGGATATGACAACACAACTATTAAATTCGAATGCACTATTGTTCAGGGATCAGTCACCTTCAGTGGCAGGATAAACTTTTTGCAAAGTAAATGAAGTCACATACATAGTGATAAAGGTTAATGATAATTTTCTAAGCATAGTTTACATGTGGCACAAGGCTGAAAGCATGGGGAACCCAGTGTGGATTGAACTCACTATTCAGTCGTAATTAATATAGTGAGACAAGCTTGCTAACCATTACACTAAGTGCCTCCACACTTACTGACTGAATTCTGTTCCAATGACAGTCATTAAAAGAGGAAATTGTACCTAACTGATATTTTAGGGCATACTATGCAGTTAATTGGTTTGTGTCGACCATCTTCAGACAGCTTTAATGTTACTTTTATGCCATTTCTAATTTATTTCTAAATGTTTACACAGGACATTCACATACCAAACAGTAAACGTAATAAACAAATTCGAAAGCCAAATTTATATTGCTCCAGTTTTTATACAAGTAAATTTTTATTCATTTTTCACTTATTATATTTTATTTTTGATTTCGAAGAAAGAGAAAACAATCACAAAATTTCACACACTGTACAATACTGACTGGTTGGATTTTTACAAATTTTTATTTTATGAGATTTTATAGCTGGTCGTAAGTCCAGTGAGTCACTAAACATGTAAGTCATTAAGTGAGGAATGACCAATTATTGTGTGTCCACTCAATTAAAGTAATAAAAGCTCATTGTTAATTTACGTAAGCTGTAAAAACTATCATTACTTGCTGGGCCACTTTTGGAAATTTAGCATAGGGATGCCAATTTATATTCAAAAATTATGGCATGAAATTTTTTTCTTGTACATAATAATATAGAATTAAGAAAGAGAAAAGAGTGACTGCTTAAATAGTTTTGAGCTAATATTGCAATTTTTTTCAATTAAAAGATAGCATTATTTACATTTGGATTAATGTCCTCATCCTTGTTGTTTTTATCATAATGTTTTGGCTGTTGTGCTCTCTGGCCTTCATAAAGGATCTATCAATCCAGGCAATTTGAACTAAAGCCTTTATTTAATCAATGGGGCGAGATTGTTTTTGTTCCACTTTCCATGTTTAGAGATCGTTCATCTTGTTCTCATTTAGTACTGCTCAGTTATTGTTTGGCCCGAGTTTATGTTTTTACTACCCAGCTCAGGGATTGAACATACAATTGCTGGCACCAAATTAATGAACTAATACTTTAATCTTGGTTTTTGTTTCATAGGCACATTGGAAACAGGATTAACAATCCAATAACTGAACAGTACTAAATATTATTAGCATTAACTGACCATGACTTAACAGGATTAGCAACAACTGACCATGACTAAAAAAAAAAACAAACAAAAAAACAAAACAAGATAGGATATTCTCATATACAGACAGCGGAGGAATGCTATCTGCCCCTGTAGATTAAATAAAAATGTTCAGTTTGACATTCTCTGAAGGTTAACTGGAGTGGTAGATGCCTGAAGACAATGGGGCAGGAGGTGTCACAAAGGCTGAAAACGGGATGATAACAAAGATGAGGACATTAGTCAAAATGTAAATAATGATAACTCCTCATCCCAGAAATTTACCTTAATATATCTAACTTTATAAAACTCCTCCCCAATCTCTCCAAGAGTAGAGGTTTATCCCTTGTTTCCTGTTTAGGATTGGGTTTCTGATTCATTCTAAAGTTTTCTTCATTCATTTACTCCCAGTAGTGCCATGCGTCTTATTGTCTTGCTTGGGGTGAACTGATTTAAAAAAAAAAAAAAAATGCAAGTAAAATTAAAATGTTGAAGATTTCTAAATATATTTCAAGTCTAGATTTTGTTACATAAATTTACCCTTTGACCTCTGAAAACATCTGAAAAAAGCTAGAGGACTTGAAATATATAAGCCAAATATTGTGGGAGAGGGGAAGCAAAGAAAAAAAAAAAATAATTACTCCAATGTAAATGATACACACAGCATTTTTTATAACTTCAGCTAGGATGAAAAAGAATTATTTTTATACTTATACAGCTTGACTTTAAACTTTGACTCGAGATTGAGGCACCCAGTGAGGACCAAACTCAGAGTGCGTGAAATTATCAACCCATGTATAAAAAAAAAAAAAGAGCCCAGGTATTAAATATTAATTATTAATAGTTTTAGCATTTGACAAATTTTACTGCTTTACTAAATTTCTGTCTGAATTTCTTTGCTAAATTACTAATCAGTATTAATTCTGAAAGTTAACTTTTTGTATGTTGAATTTTTAAAAAATTTGTCCCATCGATATTTGGGGTGTGGCAAGGATTACAAGAATCAGGGAGAGGCATGGCAGCTAGTTAAGTAGAACTTTGGATTGTTGTCTGTTCTTTTATGTTATAAAGCCCATCAAAACAGGGCTTATGGCCATATCATGCTGAAACACTGGTTGCCATATGAGGAGTCTGGTCAGTAGTTAAATGGAATACCAGGTATGGTAAGATTGGACGTGCAGGTGGTGTAATGGATAATGGCTTGGAATTGTTAATCAGAGAGCCAAGTTCCAATTCTAGTTGGATTTGTTATATTCACTTATGTGCAAATACTAGGTATAAATAAGGTATGAATCCACCTCTTCTCCCCCCAGTTATGGGTTAATTAGTAATATTTTTATCACTAAACCATTATTGCAAAAAAAAA
The DNA here is from genome assembly GCA_903632075.3 of Acanthosepion pharaonis. NCBI lineage: Eukaryota > Metazoa > Mollusca > Cephalopoda > Sepiida > Sepiidae > Acanthosepion > Acanthosepion pharaonis. The sequence goes on from CAHIKZ030001220.1 coordinate 383,286, forward strand.
AAAAAAAAAAAAAAAGGAAAAATTGCATATAAAATATTTAGATTTTGGCATTAAATAACCCATAAAGGTGTTGATATGCCGCCAAACAAAACCAACCAACCAACCAACCAAAAAATAGTCTTGCCATATCTTATATTACTATAAAACATATTTTCATTTTGCTTAAATTAGAAGAGGCCTTAGTGTAAAAGACAAGAGTTTTTTTGGTTATGTTGAATTAAACCTGCAATAATTTTCATCTGTTCAAAATCCTTAAAAAGTCTAAAGACAGATAATGTTTTCCTAATCAAATGTCTGTTATGTATATTCAAGCAGAATATAGTATGTTGACATTTATGTAACTGAGTTTCTTTGTTGCTTTATTCTAATCAGTAATGGACGCTTCCAAGAAATATTGAAGGCAAGAAGAGTAGAGGCATACGGCAAGTAACGAGCATGTATGAACAAATGGCAGAAGAGTGATTAGGAATGATAGTAAGCGGGTGAAACATTGCTTAGAACTACAAAAGATAGTCTATTATTAGATATTTGATAATAGAAGTAAGAGAAGCATAAACAAAAGGAAATAGAATTGAAATGAAATTGGCTAGAGTTTTTAGGCCCAGAACACAAAAAAAAAAAAAAAAAAATTTTTAAATTTAAAATTCTCAGTGTCTTATTTGTGTGCATGTGTAGCTGCACAAATGTAAATATAAACTTAGTCCAATGAATTATCAAAGGATGATGAAATGCATCACACAAAAACTTTTTTCCACATCATTATCCCATATATATATATATATATATATATATATATATATATATATATATATATATATATAATGGATTCTCCCTGTTGGTTTCGACGTATGAGAATCTGACAGCTTAATTGTTCCAGTTAGAAAATTTTGTGCAATAATCTTAAGTAGCACTTAAGACCCACCAATGATTTACAAAGGATGGATACATATGGATATAAATATATATATATATATATATATATATATATATAGTGTATATTTAGGCAGCAATTTTTCATTAATGCATGTTTCATTAAATAAAATAAATAGACAAAACTTGTCTACATTAGTAAAGTTCCTTTCATATTGTCTGAAAAGCTTAATCACATTATCAAACAAAAAGACAAAGGAATGACCATATTGTACATGTTTAAATCAATCTGTGTTGACACACAAGCCATTATCAAAGATGACAATTCAATTGATAATAGCTTGTGGATGATTGTAAAGTTTAGATTGATTTAAACATGTATCAATATGATGTTATTTTTGTTTTTCAATGATAATGTGATTGCTTATCAGACAATATGAAAGGAACTTAGTTAGAATAAATAGACAAAATTTGTCTACATATATATATATATATATATATATATATATATATATATATATATATAGCCATAAATTTAATGCTAACAGTTTCATTTTTCGAATTTCTTGCTTGTGGAACTTCCTCCCAGTTCCATACTTTCCAGCCAACTTTAATTTAAAACAATTTAAATGCAATGTTAATCGCTATCTACAGTCATCCTGACTACTCTTTCCTCTTCCCACTTGTTATTAATGTTTCTGTTTCTAATTCTTCCACACTCAGTAACAATCTTGTCTTAGTGGATTTACTGCCTTGCTTGAGGTGAAATTGATTAAAAAATATATATATATATCTCGGTGACATGTATTTGTAAGCAAAGTATACATTGCTTGCCCCCTACAAAAATTATTCTATGCAAAATATCTTTAATTATTAAGTTTAATGCTTTATTTATTTCAATTCTATCATGAAATACATTAGTATTGATTCGTTTTTTATGGTTTATCAACCCTTTGCAGGTTATTTAAAGCCAAAAAATATTTTTAGATTGTAAGAATTTTTGGTGGGGAGATAATGATTTAGTGATACAAGTTTTACTAATCAACTTATAGCTTGGGGGAGAAGATGTGGATTCATACCGAAGGGTATTTGCATGTAAGTTAATATAATGAACCCAATGGGAATTGGAACTTGGATCTCTAAGAATTCTGAGCTATTATGTATTACAATACCCATACAACCAAGCTTACAACACCTGGTATTTCCAAGCGGTCACCCATCTGGGTACTGATCAGACTTAACATTGCTTAACTTCAGTGAGTACTAGTGTTTCAATATGATATAGCCGTAAGCTTTGGGACTTCATGAAAGATGAGTTTGTTGCTGATTTGATAAAGGCAAGGTAAGGATTTTATCTTACGATTCTATGTCCTGCATTCAATATATTACTGTAAGCCCCTATAAAGGTCTATAAAGGGAGACTCAGTTAATTTATACCTGTTGTAATGAACACTTTAAACTTCTAAGTAAACACTTGACTTTGAAGTTCTGTACCTCTGTATTTTGCATAGTAATGCAAAATTCAGTTTGCAGCAATCACTTTTCACAATAAAATGATATACTTCCAGATGAAATATACAATAAATTTGAGAAAAGACTAAAGTCAGGCAGTATGCATAGTATCTAGCAGTCAGGAGCTGCTGCTGATTTGGTGACATCCATAGTTTTACAGCAAAGAAGAATTGAAAAACATTAAAAAAATATCTTTTTATACTTCTTATTTATGTTAAATGAAAAACAATTATTCATTTTCATCTAAGATCACAACAATGTTATTTGTTTAACCAAGTCTATTTTTCAGGGCATGTCAATACTGAAATGTAATCTAGAAATTTCTATTATTGTTAAAAAATTAAAATCAGGGTATCATCTTAGCCTGCTGTTTAGATTTAGAAAAAAAAAAGAATGAGTTTATTTAAGTACAAAGTCATCTATTTGAGAAGTACAAATTTTTTTTGTAATCATTTCACCGTAAGCAAGACAATAAAGTTGCTAAGATGCAAAGAGTTACTGCAAAAAAAAAAACAAACAAAACAAAAAACTCACCCTAGCTTGGAACTAGATCCCCCCCTTCCTAGTCGATAGCTACTTTGTGATGAATCTTGCACTTGCTAAAAGAAAACTTTCTTTCATTTAACACTTAAGCTAAACATGTAAATGTGAGTTGAATAAAATTAGTTCTTTTACTATCAGATTTTACAAGCAGAAAAATTTGAAAATTTTTTTTACACTGTTTTTACAGAAACTCAACTCCTCCAAGAAAGATCCCCCACCCCGCCAAATTTTCTTTACATATCCAATAGGTACTAAAGATCATGAATATATAGAATTTTTTTATTTTCTAAATTCTAGGCGTAGGGAAATCAATTTGCTATGTAAATTTATTGTACATAAGAAACCCCCCCACCTATGCAAGACAAAAAAATAAAGCTAAGTAAGGGAAATAATAATAATAATGCTAATAGTGAAAAACATGAAAAGGTAAGTAAAAATGGGCTTTAAATAATATAAATATTAACTTTTTTATTTTCACTTGAAATTATTAGAAATTTTATAAGAATACATTTTATCCTGTGTACAAGCATGTTTTTTTGATTTGCATAGAGGATGAATTTATAATGAACTGACCCCCCCCTCTTAAAATTTAGAAAATTAAAAAAAAAAAATTTGGAGTGCTTATTTGATAGTAATATATGTATCTACTGATGAGAGGATTTCAAGATCTACAAAACTTAAAGTAAAGATAAGTAATCATTTTATTTATTTATTTATTGTTTTTTAATAATATTTTGTCCCCCAACATTGAGTGCTTGAATTACAAAGACTGTATGTGTATATATATATATATATATATATATATATATATATATATATATTTAAAGTTTAATAATAAAATATATATATTTTTAAAGAATCAACCCCTGCTGGAGAGAACATTTTCTTTCTTAAAATTTCTCACATGCACAGAGGTAATACACACTGTTTAAAAGAAAAATGGGACGTCTATTTTAAATACGAGTATCCACTAATAATAATATTTGAAGTTATACATGTGTGGTGAGATTAAGTAAGTAAATCAAAAATAAATTTTGTCTTCTGATGAGCAGATTTCAAGACTGGCAAAATTGAAAACAAGTCATTACTTCTTGGAGAGGTGAGTTTCTGAAGAAATGTCAATTTTTCGTTCAAGGTAATGAACCTCATCAACATGGCAGTAAATGATTTGGCATAAGAGATTTTAAATGAAGTCAATTGATAAAATAGCTAACTACAAAACAATGATCATAAATTAATTTTTGTGACTGAACCTCACCAACCTAGTACCAGGTAAGTAATAATTTTATTTATTATTATTAAACTATGATAAATAAAAGGAAATTAAAAAGTACAAGTCATGAAGTAAAAAGACATGAAAATAAGTATATGTCTCTTCATGTATTTAAATATTAAGTTTGCTTAAAAAGTACCACAGAAGTCCATTTTGATAGAGTTGTAGGCAAAGTTTAACTCTTGTAATTGGAAAAAAATCCAAAAAACAGTGTCAAAGGATGATTTTTCTTTTGACACTGTTATTACTATATATGCCATTGGTAATTTTTATTATTTTAAAAAGTTATTTTTAGAATTTCAATAAAACCCGAACATATGAAACTGGATTTTTATGCATTCTCTTTTTCCATTGACTACAAAAATATTAAGTACCATTTTTGTAATTAAACATTGTAATAAATAAATAGGCTTTAACATTTTTGTTGTTAATTCAGGAAAAATATAAATCCAGATGCTCACAACCTATTTGAGTAAATTTACGTGGCAAGAGCAAATGAAAGAAATGCCTGGATAATGCATTCTTTTTGCAAAATTTATGACAACATTTAATCATAATTATGTTTATTGAAATTTTCTTCTCTTGTTCAGACAGTTTTATAAATTTAGGAATAAAAAATATTGTTTTCAGTTATTTCTTTATAATGGGGTAAATTATAAAAATTGCAGTTGGTTTACAATTTTTTATAATCTTGTAAATATAAAATTATTCTTGCAAAGAAACAATCTAAAATAAAATATAGTTTAATACTTTTGTTGGCAATTCTCTTGAAAAATGTATGGGTATGAATGTTAAACTTTGCGGAGTTGTGAATTCCATTACCCCTGAGGGCCATTGCCAATTATCGCCCCACCTTTCTCAATATGAGTGATTTATAACAAAGCTTCAAATTCAATGAATTTCTCAGATGAATTCCTGTCATTATTACTTATGAGTTTATTTTGCATCTTATTTCCGTTACTTCTTTAATACTTCTAGTAATAGTAGTAGTGGTGGTGGTGGTGGTAGTCTTTTGAATTTCTTAGATGAAGTACCGTCATTATTATTTTAGAATCATCTTTCTTTCAGCTTTGTTGCTTTTAATCACAACTCTTAAAGCCTTATTCTATGACTGCAAAATAACTCTTTACTTATGATCTATGAAACTTATTTAATGGTCTGAGAATTGTTGAAAAAAAAAAAATAAATAAATAAAAGAAAGGAAAGGAAAAGGAAAGAAAGAAAGGAAAGAGAGAGGAAAGGAAGGAAAGAGAGAGGAAAGGAAGGAAAGAGAGAGGAAAGGAAGGAAAGAGAGAGGAAAGGAAGGAAAGAGAGAGGAAAGGAAGGAAAGAGAGAGGAAAGGAAGGAAAGAGAGAGGAAAGGAAGGAAAGAGAGGAAAGAGAGAAGAAAGGAAAGAAAGAGAGAAGAAAGGAAGAATGAAGAAAGGAAAGAAAGAAAAGGAAAAAAGAAAGCTCTAGTAAAAAAATTCAAAGTTTCATTTTGAGATTGTTTTGTTTTTTATGGCTTATTAACCTTTTGCTGGTTATTTAAAGCCAGAAAATATTTTTAGAATGTAAACTTTTTTTGAGATTATAATGATTTACTGATACACGTCCAAATTAACTGGGGGCAAAAGAGGTAGATTCATACCTTTTCCAAGGGTATTTGCATGCAAGTGAATATAACGAACCCGACTGGAATTGGAACTCTGATTTCTAATCCAGTGTCTTTATCCATTGTACCACCCAAACATACATGCACACCTGGTTCATGTTTTAGAGTCAGAATTATGTTGATAGTAATTTCAAAGCAACTTTAATTTTAGGCAAAGCAAATACAATCAGCAAATTTTCCCCTAAATCAAATCTGGTCCCTATCAAAATTGATATAGTAGCAACACAGACAGGTTGGATGAGATATTGACAGGTAATGAGATCAGTCAGTACAATTATATCTGTTTTGTGTAGGTTGGGAATTATCTTGAGAGAATTCTTCTTTTTACACGTCCTCTTTGTGATTAAAGAAACCATTAATTTATTGCCTGTTAATAATAACACTGCAATTTCAATACTGATTCAAACAATTTGTTTTTGAGGAGATACATCAAGATGATGGTAGTTGAACAAATTTTAAAATAAAAAAAAAATGCCAATTGGCAGAAATTTTTTTTACATCCTCAAGCATGAAAGTGCAGCCTATAAAAAAAACAAAACATCTTACGAGAAAGTTTTAATATTAGATTATCACAGCAGTTACTGGGTCAAATCTAACACAAGGTTACCGTATTTTATTGTGCATAATACGAGAAACTTTGAATGAAAATTAAAGGGGAAAAAAAGGAGTGGGGTGTATTATACACAAGTACATGATTTCAGAAATTTTTACTCAGCTTAAAACCTTAATTGAAAAAGCAATATTGCAAATATGCTCAATTTTGCTTAAAAGATAAAGTTTGTTTATATTTTTATTTTCTTATTCTTTTTATCAGATTTTCTTTTCATTCTTAATTAAGACAATATTTTTTTTATTTTCCTAGTTTATTAATATATAGAATAATATATAAAATTACATCAAACAGAAAAGTATGATAGATTAATTAACATCTTAAAATGTATTACCAGTGATGTCTAGTTAGCACCTTTCCCTGAAAATTCAAAAGTATTTGAAATAGAAATTAGAAGAAATAAGCAATGGCTAAACATCCTGTCCAGTTCTAGTCTTTAATATTGTGAAAAATTAAATATTTTAGTGAAATATATGTACGACATTGAGATTTTTATGCGTTATATAGTAACAACTCTAAATAGAAGCTTATGAAGCTTTATCTGACCAATTCAATTTTAGCACTAAGAAACACTTATTTTCTTGTGATGGATGCTTACAAGCAAGAGGGGAGATGGGATGTGCTTATTACCACAATGCCCAACATTCTAGGGGGTGCTCTTCAAGCCTATAAATAGGCAATGATATTCTCACTAACCCTATTTTTGGTCTTTTTGGCTCTGGCTTTTTGTAATATAGCAACAACTCTAAGAAGCTTATGAAGTGTTATTTGACTAATTCAGTTTTGGTGCTGAAAATGTTTATTTTATTATAGTGGATGGTTACAAATGAGAGGAGAGATGGGATGTGCTTAATTTATTACCACAATATGGTTCAATTTTTCAAAAGAAAGAAAAAAAATTACATAGGGATGGCTGTATTACAGGGTTGTATTATACTCAAGGATTTAATTTATTCCCTTTAGAAAAACTAGGTCATATTATACACAAGAAAATATGGTAGGTTCCAGTCTGTCCATGAGTGAATTCAATGTAATTTCTTTTACAAATCGATATACAAATCTTATATATATATATATATATATATATATATATATATATATATATATATATATATATATATATATATATATATGATTTTATAGTAACTAATGACTATTATCTACAGCTGTTTGTCAAACTAAAATTATTTTTTTTATTGGTAGCTTTAGGAGAGCCAATCAAATATCAAATTTTTTTTTTTTATATAATTTAAAGAATTGGAGAAAAAGAATAATGGATACTGTTTTAAGCGACATTCACATGAATATTAGCATTTGATAAAACAATTAGTGTTTTTGAAACTCTCTATATGGCAAATATAGCAGAACTGATTGCTTAAGAAAGAAGAAACTAAAATTTCTTGTTTTCAATGATAATTTCTCCTCAACCAATGACTACCGACTTGAACAATTTTTTTTTACTATCACATTAACTAATGGTGAAATATTAATTAAGGAGGAGGATGCAATTTGAGAACTTTGAAGTATAAAAGGGAAGAGTCTATTTGAATAAAAAATGTAGAATAGAAATAAATGCCCCCACTCCTCATTACAATCAAATATTCTGTGAAAATTGATTTGTTTAATTTAGAAAATAAGTCTGTAACATATATCAGATTACATGTAAGACACACACGTATAAATTGTTATTTAAAATTTCTGATCCACTATGTCAATTTAACTCGACATCTTTTCTATTTGTATTGTGAACATTTTGCTTAAAGTTTGTAATTTCTTCATTTCAAATAAAGACTTAGATATTTTCCAGTGAAATTTTCATAACAAAAAACAAAAATTATATATATATATGTGTGTGTGTGTTTCATTGTTTACAATATAGGAGGGAAAAAAATAGATGTCCATTTAAACTGATGCCAGATGGACATGGGTGAATTGTTTATATATCTGTTTATTTCTTTTAACTATATCATCTTGCCGTCACTTTAAAGTGACACCTTTTTTCCATATATCTGAATTACATATATATATATATATATATATATATATATATATATATATGTATGTATGTATGTATGTATGTATGTAGTTTAGATATACTGGAAAAAGGTGTCAGTTTAAAGTGACAGCAAGACTATATCGGTGAAAGAAATAAAGAGATATGTAAACAATTAACCCATATCCAGTTCATATTTTCTTGATTTCAGATGAAAACTTGGAAACTTTCCCCACATATTTCGGTGAAATTATTACTTTAAAAATCATAGTTCATAATTATAGTTCAGAAAAGGTGAGGGCATCAGTTGAAACTGATACCAGAAGACTTAAGCTATAATAAGAGTTGTGGTTTGAACTTTTGTTTATTTAATGTCAGTGGATAAATGAATTATATTTCACACTTTGTCATGTTTAGAAATGTGTTCTTAAGATACTGTTGTATATTTTAGCTACAAATATTTTGTTAATATTATTTACAAGGATTTTAGAAGTTTTATAAAACCATGTACAAAATTTACATCTTACTTTTGTTCTTTCATCTTTTTTACTCATGTTGCTAGCAACAAAATCTATCTTGATAATATGCCTTAGGGAATAGCATGACATCACAAGTCACTGGAATAGCACATGTACTGCAGACATAACAGCAGTTGTGTGTCTTGGGCAAGATAACCAGACAGTGACCATCCCCTCTTCAGATAGGTTTTGTATTCAGTTTTCTTTCCTCTAGGTTGGTTGCTTTCTCAAGACAGGAGAGCCTAATCTGCCCTGATATCTATAGTTGGGGAAAGATACTAAAACCCTTGGAAAAGCATGAATCTAAAAAATCAAAGAAACTGAACTGAGAGGAGAATTGAACTCAGCACACTGAATTAACTTTTTGTGCCAATAAACATTATGTTATCTATGTCTCCTACTTATGGAAAAAAACAGAAATGGTAATTAATTTTTAAAGGAAAGAGGCTCAATAATATTTCACTTTTTGTTTTTAATCAAAGTTAGAAAAAAAAATTCCAGGAAAATTCTTCCTGTATTGAAACTTTTTCTTGTAATGACAACGAGGGAATATTGAATTATAATTCTACTTGTTCCTTATCTAGTTAGCATGTGTGTTAGACCCTGTAACAGCTTGCCTGTCCCCTGCTCATAAATTCTTGGTATAGCAGAAACAAAGTAAGAAAGAACAAAGGAAAGAAAGAAAAGGTGATAATGCTCTCATGTATTTAATGTCTGTTTCAGTGAAATGGAAAAAACTTGTCAATTTTAAATGTTTTCATTTGTACCCTCTTTCAATTTTGTTAAATATTTAGTGATGTAATTTCCATGTATTTTATAGTCGTGGAACAGGCAAGGAGCTTATTCAAACAATAACTTAAGAATTATGATCCATCAGAAAATTCAAGCAGAAACCATGAAATTTTAACAGGTTCTGCCAGTAATAATATATTATTTGAAAAACTATTTGCAGTTTGTTAACTTATTCAGATATTAAATAAAATAATTTTACACACTTAAAAGAATAATTATACAATTATGTAAAGGATTTGAAAATACTATTATCAAAAAAAGAAGAAAAAAAAAGTAGGAAATAAATATAGTGTGTGTGTGTGTGTGTGTGTGTGTGTGTGTAATAGTACCTAAAACAAAATTGAAGATGATGAGACAAAGTGGAAAATTTATTAATGATGTATTTCACCAGAAAGTCTGGTCTCTTTGGATTCCTCAGGTTAGAATGGATTTTAATTTGATTTATGATTCCTACTTATCCTCAGAGATTCCAAGGCATTTTTCCCTCACAGTTTTATCTTTCTTTCATTTGTTAAACTTTCCACTTTTGTCTCATCATATATATATATATATATATATATATATATATATATATATATATATATATACACATACAGAAATATTTTTTTTTTGCTATACTATATTTATGGGATAAAGTACTCAATATCAGAGATAGAGTGCCTATGTAAATATAAATATAAAATGAACAGCCTGTCAACACTGAATGTTGACTTCAATGTTCACTTTATATTTATATTTACATACACTATCTCTCTCTCTGATATTGAGCACTTTATCCCATAAATATAGCACACCTTAAAACTATATTTCTTCATATATATATTTTATAGCATGGAGCACTTTTTTGACAGAAGACTAATTTTGGGCAGATTTTTATTTAGGGCTACTTATACGAACTTTGGAATTATATATATATATTATAATTATTTTAAAAACAATATGATTCCTAAGCTACATAAGAGTTCTCATGTTTCAAAACGAGAGTCAAAACCTCAATATAATTATTAAAATTAAATTGAGTTAAAAGTATCAAGCCCTGTTTTCATCCTCAAGCAAAAATTCAGGTTCCTAAATTTTTTCATATATATATATATATATATATATATATATATATATATATATATATATATATATATATATATATATTTGTTGAATGATAGAAAGGAATATTTTAACAATTTTAGATTTTCTTCCTGTCAGATTTATCTCTAAACTTATAAACTACAGAAAAAAATGAAATTAACCATTGATATTTATTTACAGATGCAGCATGAATTAGTGATTTTTAAAAATCATTTCACTCTGAAATAAAACTCATAAAAAAAAAAAAAAAACACTTTTCAGGGAAATAATGCAATGAAATTCAGCAGGTGAACAGAATTTTGGCAAGATGCAATGAAAAAATTTAAAAGAAAAACAACAAAAAAATGGTTAAAAGAAATCATTGTTCATTAATTACTTAAATTCAAGAGAAACAGTTGAAATAAAAATAAAAGAAAAGAAAAAAACAAACAAGACAACATATACACATGACATTTGATGTTTACAAAAAATGTATACATTATTAAACAGTCAAAACATGATTACCTCCCCTGATGCAGGGAAGGAGAGACGTAAACGTGTGGTGCATACTGGAAAAAAAAATGCTGAACAAGTCAAACTAAATAAGCTAGTGTTATAAGGTTCCATAATAAGGAAAAATATCTACAATGCAATCTTTCTTGCACCATGTAATTGTCTTAGGTTTTCCTTTTAGATATTATGCACAAATGGGATGTGGTTTTCTACAAAGAAATTGGTGTGTGTGTTTGTGTGTGTTATGGATGAATTGAGAAGAAGCCTATTTTGATTAATAGATTAAGTTTCTGAAATGTTTATTTGGGCGTTGGGAAGGGGTGGTTAAGGGAAGATTTGAACCAGAAACCCGTGAAAGACAAAATTTGGGCATAATCTTGAAAGAGCCAAGATCAGATTATCAACATTAAATAAAAAATAATCATAGCCTGTATTTTCAAAGTTTCTTTGAGCACGCAACTAATTAGCCAGACTATAATTTTAAAATAAAAGTCCTTTCTCTCTTTTCCTTTTTTATTTTTAAATAATAAAAAAGTGTACCTAATGAATTACTTCTTTCTACTTGTACAGAAATCATTTACTAACCAATATCAGTCAGATGACCCAAGTACCAATATTATGTTAATGGCAACCCATTCTCATTGGAGTCTTTATAAATACATTCTTGTCACTAAGTTGGTTCAAGTCCAACAAATGTGTATGTTATATTAAAGGAAAAAGCATTAAATCTACCAACATTTCTCCCTGCCAATAATCAGATCCTCCAATAATTATAAATTAATACTTCCTATCAAAGAAATAATTATTTATTCTCACAACACTGCAATTTATTCACAGTAGATTCATCGTTTTTTAAAACAAGTGATGGATTTTTATTTATTAATTCAACAAATTTTTATTGCATTAAATATTATTTTTAGTGGATACTCATATTTGAGCTTAATAAATAAACAGAGCGTCTACACAAATACACGTATCTACTAAAATAATGTTTAAAGTGAGTGATAAAGATTTATCATGCATATGAGCCACAAGTATTACTCTTCCAAGATTGATCAATTTCTGTTAATAACAAAAGTACACAGGCACCCGGGATGGGGCAGAGGGAGAGGTAATGGTTAATGAGCTTATCTGGTTGATCATTACTATCGAGTTCGATCCTCACTATATTTGTGACCTTTTGCTTTGTGTTAGCTAAGCTTAGTATATAACTACAATAAGGCAAGTACAGATATTATTATATAAGCACTTATAGTCTTTTGATTTACTAGTTTGGCAATTGTCACTTTGCTGACGGCAAGATGAACAAATTTCAAATCTAAATCATTTGTCCATTTAAAAATGCATATACTAGTAAATATATTCAGTTTAAATACAGAAATAGTCACAAAAATGACTTCCAAAGGTTGCACATTTCAGTTTATCTTCTTTGCCTGTTAACCAAGGGTTGTTGCCAGACAGAAAGATGATTTAGCCCTTGTGATACAGATGTCCATTTTGATTCAATTCAAATTGAGCATATGTACATTTACATGTGCGCATAGATATTTTAATTCAATGACAGACCTAAAAATATTCTCTCACTCCCAGTAGCCGCTTACATCTTAGTGGCATTATCACCTTGCTTGGAGTGAATTGATAAAAAAAAAATTTCTATAAAATTATAAAGATTTAAAATATTTTTTTTATTTATTATCAGATTTTCCAAAATGTTCAATATAATCTTTTAATTTGCTTTTTTTTTAAGGGTGTATATATACTTACATTAAAATTCAGGAAGTCAGTTGAATCCACTATCTTGGTTTCAACCTTATCCAGGTCTTCTCAGGCGATTTTTTTTTATCAATTATACTTTTTTATAAATTTTCTTTTTCTTTTTGATAAAAATCATTTGAGGAGACTGTAAGGTTGAAACCAAGGTAGTGGATTCAACTGAACTCCTGATTTTTAAAGTTAAAAGCTCTATATGTTATTTTTACTTTTGTTTTTTCACATATGTATTGAGCACTTTTTAATACTACTTTTCCTGGCCTGATCAAACTCTGACCATTAACCTTTTATGTATATATATATATATATATATATATATATATATATATATATATATATATGCTTTAAATGGCATGAGCACACATAAGTCACTCACACATAATGCAAACATAGGCATATAGATTATATACATGTGCATACAAAGTCATATGTAGAGGCAGTGTGTGACAATAAAAGTACTTCTTTAATAATATAAATTTATTAAGATCTTGATGTGGCTGTTGCAATCATGTAAGAGATTCCTTGTGGTTCATTAATAAGAGATCAAAAAAAATAATCAATTGAAATAAGAAAACAATTAAGTAGAAATAGAAAATGTAAAGTAAATTCCTCTGGATAAAGCAGTTTATATATTTTGGATGTTGTGGATATTTGATGTGATCTATTTATGTAAGCTGAAACTTATGAGGAGAAAGAAAGAAAAAAAAACATTAATTTTTTTTAATCTTTTCTAACTGATTTTGAATTAACAGTAAGCAAAAAAAAAAAAGAATTGTGTACCTTCAGGATATGCAGGTAACAGAATGGTTATCTGTGCAGAAAACAGAACTGGCAAGTCAGGCCTGTTTTGTTCATTTTGCATTAAGGCCTTTGAGAAAAGCATGAACCTATATAACCCTAGTCTATATCTTCTCCTTTATAACAATGAGTTAAATAGGCAGCTTGACCTCTCTGGTTTTGTTTGGCAGCCAGTCTAGGAGAAAAACAACAATGAGTTCAAAGTAGTTGGGTGTAGGGTTAGCAACTAGACTCAATAAATAACTACTTCTTGTTGAAACCCCAGCAGGAACACCCCATCCTGAATAGTGATGTAGCCTTATACTTAAGAGGGTGGCTATAGATTTCACAGTGAGATGTATACTTTCACACAATTTGAGAAAAAGATAACATGATACTAAATTTTTGGTAATTAAATTTAGATTTAAAAAAAAGAAGAAAGCCAAGCAAAAGAAAGAGAATTATACATCATAACTAATTAAAATTATGGTATGGAAAATGGACATAAAATTTTTTATTTTTCTTTATTCTGCACTTACTTTTTCTTTTTCTTTTTAATTTTATATTTTAAAGATGTCTGTTTTCCAAGCCATAATTAAATTCTGTATTATCAACAAAATCTTTATGATTAAAATTAGTTTTGCATACATCTATAATTAACCAAAGTTTATTGTTAGGTATATATACACAAGTATATCTATAAGCCTGTAGCCTGATAATGAAAATAGCATTTATTTTATACAATGCATATCTATTTTTTCAACATAATCTCCTTCTTTGTCAATGCACTTGATTCAATGGTAAATATTACATAAATTGAACATTATACAATGGAAAGACTACATTCATATGTAGGCCAGCCAATAAGTCTTTAATTTATACAACAAATATTTTTCAACATAATCTCCTCCCTTGTCAATGCACTTAATTCAATGGTGAATATTAAATCACATCAATTGAAGATTATCCAGTGAAAATTTCAAATAACAAATTTATTGATTAATCAGCTTTTATAGTTGATTATTTATAATTGCTTGATTAAAAGCAATTAATGGAATTTTGAATCCAACATTATTTATTACAATAATAAATGTTATATTTACTGGGTATGTGTTGAATCTTTAAACATTGAAATTAATGTCTACTTGCCTAGAGATCAAAAATGTGCCTATTGAGAAGAACCATGACTATATTCCCTTTTTAACCAGGAAAACTGCTTTCAAGCTGAGTGAGCGTTACCATTTAGCCACAAAAAGCCATTACAGCAAAGTAAAAACTCAAACACCTTACTTATGGTTCAATTGTGGTCAGAAGGCACATTTTCTTTATTAAGACTTTTGATCATTTGGCCAGTAGACATTAATTTGATTTTTTTTAAAACAGTGTTGTCTACTTAAACATCCACTAATATATATCCATTTATAGTAATAAGAAATTGTTTTATATAAGTTTTAAGGTAAACAAGAACTCTAAGGAAATCGATACTAAGAATATGAATGAGAGAATCAAAAGTTCTGAGATATAGGAGAAAAGATAGCCTAGAGAATTTAACACTCACAGGACATAATGATAGATAAGTAGAGGGAAATAGTAACCTATTTAACAAGTTTGAGTGAATGGATGGCATAACAAGGACAGAGGGATGGTAAAGGGAACAAAAAGACAGGAAGTTGTGGAGAGCCATGATTGCCCATGTTCTGAAAGGATCGACATAAAAAAGAATCAATGTATTATATTTTCTCTTAACGAAAATCTTAAAATTTTCTTATGAATTTTAAAAACTTATTTTAGATACTATTTGTCAAACTTTTTATAGAGTACATGCAGTAATAATGACAAAATAAATAAAATAAAATAAAAATTAAATGTAATTTTAAAAATATTAAAATTTCTTATTTAAATTCAATTATTAAAAAAATAATTTAATCACTTAGAGAACCTAAGTCTTCATGTAATTCAAATATATTTTTTTAAATGGAACATTGTCAACCATTATGGTAATTATTAAGTTTGATGACCATTTTGCTTTTTATATTGATAGCCTCAGTAAAATTGCAATAAAATACAAAAATTAAGAGGAAAGTAAATATTCATTAAAAATTAATAATAATAATCAAGTATTTTTTAGAAAGCTTCTTGTTCTAGAAAGATAATTTGAACATTTTGATATACAAGACGCAATCCCAAAACATTCATAAACATAATAAAAACAAAATTAAAAGGATTTAAATAATTCAGATGTTTAAGATAATTATAAAATCAAACATTTGGAGTTCATATTTTATGATTAGATCATCTTGCAATCAAGTTGGAATGGATGATTTAAGAGAAACTAGTTTATGTGTACTGCCAAAAAATAAAAATGTTGGCCATATTTAAGTCAATTTCATTTGCATTGGTTATATTTTCTGCAAGAATAATTGAGGCTTTTTATCTACACAATTAACTCTTGTCACATGTATGAAAGAATTCTTCTACTTAAATCATTAAAAGTAAAAATGACCAAAGAAATCAAACACAAAACTTTTTCATACAATTACAAATATTCACATTCACTATTATGATGATGATGATGGCCATATTTAAATCATTTTTCAATTGCACCTTTTATTTTCTGCATGAGCGATCTATGATTTTTATCTTTACAATTAACCCTATTGCCACATTTAAGAAATAATTCTACTTTTAAAAGTATATATATATATATATATATACACACACACACACACACACACACACACACACATATATAAAGAATGGTATAAGCAACCCAATTTCAACATTCACAAATGTTCTGTTGCTATAACACAAGATGTGTTTGCTTATTGGCACTGAGTAATGCCCTCTGTGACCATAACAATAGAATATCCAATTAACAAGTAAGGGAGATCAGGTAGCATGACTGATAAATACATAAAATCACATTGTGTTTTATATTGTACAATAGAATTGTATTTTAACAAAAGCTGTGAAAAAAACATGAAACTATAAAAGTGAAAAAAAAAAAATTACTTTTGCACTATATACAATAAAAATTAAATACATATATAGATAATTGTTACTTGAAATTTAGAAATCAGTCCTTGTTACCCCTATTAAAAAATATTATCCTTATTTTTGTAGGTATTTTACTTACAATGTTAAGTTAATGACCTTACCTTACTGTCGCATTCATTAGAGAAAGGCTGGATGATTGATTATTTAATATATATAATTAAAAACAAAAATATTTTCATACAAAAACATAAAAGAATTGATTCTATATTTATGTGTAAAATTATTTTGTTTCCTATAATAGGATTTGAACCCATAACCATATTCTCCATACAGATACAAAATGATTTAACAGTGACACTAACCTTTTAATGGATCATCATACATATAGGCATTTTCTTTTTTTATTCTTTTCAGAACATTTTGAATTAATTTGTTTACAAAGTAACTTTTGATTTTGAATTGAACCTAAAATTTATGGACATCCTGTTATATTTTCCTGTAAAAATAAGCCTGTCTTGGAACGTTTTATTCCTAGTGGCACCAATTTCAAAAGATTTATGGTCATGAAAGTTAGCTCTCTCTCCTTCTCATACAAAGGCACACACTTTTATTTAATATTGTAGCTCTAGAGACAAAATATAAATTCTAGCTCTGTATATTTAAGGATATTTTATTGGGCATATATAGTTATAGCAAAAGTATTGACTAAAAAGAAAAAGAACGTTCCATGATTCCTATATTGGATGCTGTGAATTTATAAAACAGAATTTTTTTCCCCCAAAATGAAATGTTGGGTGGAGAGAGAAAAAAAAATAGTAAAGAAGATAACTGAATTAACAAAATAGAACTGATTGATGGAATTACCAAAGTATATCAACATTTAACTACTAATTGTTTTTGATTTATTTAAAATCTTATTAAATTTTGTTACTGTTGGCCCAAATTTTTCTGATGATTATTTATTGCAATAAACGTTTTATTAAATAAAATATTTTTCTTAACGTTTATAGCTGATTCCTTTAGTAGCTTTAAGTGAATTTGGTATAGAATTCATAATTTAAAGTCATGATAGAGAATATTTTTCTTCTTCTTTCGTTGAAATACCTACATTAAAAACTTGAATGTCAAAACATTACAAAAAAAGAAAAGAAAAGAAAATGAAGGCAGCCATAGTTGTCTCCCCCTCGAACTGCTCAACTATCAAAAGTGATGGCCGAACCTCACATAAATGCAGTGGTCGAATTGCTTTGAATAAATCTTCATCTGTTTTCATTACATCATTAATCTTATTTATATCAAGAGAGTTGTTTATTTGGTTGCCTTTTAAGTCTTGAAGAAATTTCTTAATGTAATGGCTGGAGTATTTTGTGAAACTTGTTGTATGCAAATATACTCACAAGAGGATGACAATAACTTTTCTCTTTTTTATATAAAGTCAAACTTAGTATAAGTGAATGTAATATATGTAAGCAGTAACAGAATGGAGGAATTATTGTAAAATCTGCTACATACATTCATTTTGTCAGTTGTTTAAGGCAACTGAACTCATTGTATTTTCTTTTATTCTTACCATCTATTCTTTTAAAAATTTCTTCAGGTGTATGATCCATCAGGTATAAAAGGAAGGAAAAGTATTTTGTAGAAAAGTGGGGGTGAGTGAGGGACTAACACTATTCTATTCACCTATGTAACATAGAGGATTTCATATTATATATGGAGGAGCTCTCTAAAAATCTTTTTTGTCAATGACCCCAAAAGAGAGATCCCCAATGAAGCAAGACAAACCTAATCAAAGATCCCAAAATAAACCATTCCACTGCAAAGCAAAAAAAAAAAAAAAAACCCACACAATTTAAAGAATCCATAAACTCCTGGGGAGGTGGGGTGGTTCCTGAACCGTTTCCACATATTTGAAGAAATGAAAATAGAAGATCCTCCATTTTAAAACTGCAACCAAATTCAAAAAGATGTAAATTCATAAAATCAGCAATTTGAAGCTAATGTCAAAAAGAGATAATTTCCCTTTTTAAATTCTTCTACATGAGAATTATATCACTTAACTTGGCAGTCAAACTTAATTAGAATCTAACTATTTCTCTCTCTTGCTTTGACAACTGATTCTGTTAAAGAAACATTTATGACATTTATTGTTATAGCAGGACTTATTTACCCTTTGTTAGCAAAGAACTGTTTTAAAGAGTTATTTGCCCCTCGTTAGCAAAGAAATGTTTTGAAAATGTCATTCCTACCAATTGAATGTTATTTTTTTTTATATTTAAATTCTTTTTAAATTGAAAAAGAAAAGAAAATTATATAAAACATTTAAAATTTATGGAAATATTCTTGATGATAATTAATGTAAAAAGGCTAGCTTTAAAATAATTTATAATAATTTTTGTTTTATAATACTTAGATATTTAATTTTAGGTAAAAAGAAAAAGAACTGATTTTGAAATTAAATAACCCAATGAGTTGACATATGACCAAATCAACCAACCTAAGAAAGAAAAAAGTGATTGATTTGTGGATGACTTTTATAATTCAATTGCTTAGTTATTCAAAGAAAAGCCTTTTTTAACCTGAACATGAGCATTATTCAAACTATAGAGTAAAGAGAGTAAGTAATGCTGAATCTTTTTTAATAACATATTTGGAAAATCAAATTATAATAAATTGTACATTTTATACATAAAATATAAAACTACCAAAATATTTGAAACTATCAAACTGCAATAATTATGTCAATTTCACAAATATCATTTTATAACTTATACAAATCTCTGAGAAATCACTGTTGCACAGTGGAGCAAAAAAAAAAAAAAAAAAAAAAATTTGGCCTGTGCAATGCCAAGTATTGTTGCTAGTTGTATATAAATGTTAGTTATAATCTTTGTATCTTAAAAAAATTTGGGGGTAATTCTGACATACAAATTATCTGCAATATATTGAAGGGGGGGATTTTGCATTTAGATTGTTGCTTCAATAGGAGTAATTACTTCTATCAAAACAACAATCTGAATGTAAAATGCCCCCACCCCATTCAATATCCTCCAAATTTTTTTTAAGGCACAAAGATTATAACTATCTAACATTTATATATGACTAGCAACAATACCCAGCATTGCACAGGACAAAATCGAGAAATTCTATTAACCTATATCCTCCTGGTGAAAGTGTTTTTTCTCTCTCCATATATTGTGACCATTTTTCATAAGTTTGTATTTTCTTGATTTCTGATGAAAATTTGAAAAGTTACCAACATCTTTCAGAGAAATTTCCACTTTCTAAAATTATGGTTTATAATTATAATTTAGATATATGTAAAAAAAAAAGGTGTCAGTTTAAACCGATTCCAGGAAAATATGGCTTACTTTATTGTTTATTATGTTTTACAGTAGGAATTTAAAACTACAAAATGAGGTAAAATATTACTTTAGAAACTTTATGCTGAATTAACCTTTAGGTTTATGGTATATACAAAAATAAAAAATTCATAGTAAAACTGTTTTTATGAATATTTTCAAAGAATATTTGAGTAATATATTTGGGTTTTTGAAAATCTGTTAACTTTTTTTGTTAGTTTTACTCAGAGAATAAAATTTTATTAAATTATAGAAATTGCATAAACATGAAATGTCATTTAAAGTAATTTTTATTTTTGTTATTGAAAAGCTATTAATTTAGCAGGTAGGAAAACCCAAAAGCATCAATTGGGTAATGCCACCATTTTGATTTTTGAGCCAACCTGTTAAGATTTGTCCTACAAACTTTTTTAAAATATTAAAGAATTTGGTGAAGGGTCTTAAATAAAAAAAAAAAAAAAGAGACAAGTTCATTTTTCAAAAGAAAATAATTTACTTTTTTTAACATGCTTGCTTATTCTCCAAAGACAGTGTTAGTTTGAGTTTCCAGTAGTAATATCATTCACTTTGAATGGAGGCCCATGAACAGCCATTGACTTTTTTTTTTTACTCATTTTTTTGTCTTGTGATATGACTGATAAAAATATTTTGTGGAGTAATTCAATTTAACACAGGCTTTTTGGCTTGTTGATATTTCTTTTTTAAAAAAAATAAAAGGAAAAGAATTACTTCTTGTTTTTTTGCTATAAAAAACCTAGTTTTCTATTTTCCTGAAGTAGCTATATTTTCTAATTTCTAAAATTGCTATAGTTGTTTACAGACAGTTAAAAATAATATGCCAGAGAAGACATCCATATTATGAAATGGGGAAACATTTTTCTCATCCACCATGATTCGTTACTTTAAACTTGTCGTTACCTGTTAACATCTCCCAAAATAAGGCCTACTGTGATCTTTGACCTCTATTGACAGCTTAAAGGCCCCACCCACTATAAAAAAAAATTTTTCCATTAGATTTTAATAAAAAAAAGTTGAGATTTCTCCTCCCCAGTTCAGCAATCATTATCTATTTTTCAGAAAATTGGATTTCAATGTGACTTATTTCCTTTTTACAATGTGTTTTTAATTACATGGTTTTAAAATGGAATGAAACGGGAACGATTTATTGATGAAAATGTAAAATGGCTTGAGATGGCGAAAATGAGTAATGTTTTTTTGTAAAAATTCCAAAGTATTTACTTTCTCCTTAAAAAAAAAAAAAAAAAAAAAAAAAAAAAAAAAAAAAAAAAAAGAAAAGAGAATGAATTTAATATTCTTGTAGTAACTGTTTTTAAAAGCAGCAGTGGCTACTTTGAGTCTATAAATAAATCCTTGTAATCAATTCTTAAAAATTATAAACTCAAGTGCTCACAAAGAAGCTCTAATTTAAATATGAAAAAAAGAAAACACACACTAGGATAAAACAGATATGTTAACCTTTAGCAAACTGCATTATTAATATTACTTCCTTTTCCACTGCATTCTTTTTCAAGGCCTCTCAATTGCAGTATCCTTATTGTTAATTTCACTCAAAGGTGTTTTCTGTTGCCATAGTAGTATATGACAACACAACTATGAAATTCAAAGATATTATTATTCAGGGAAAAGTGTCACCTTCAGTGGTAGGATAAAACTGTTTGTACAGCAAATGAAGTCACATACAGAGTGATAAAGGTTAATGTATTCATGTATATCTTCATTTTGCATGTATGCTAAGAGGCAAGGGATTTATGTGGCGGAGCGGAAATTATTTTGTGATCTCTGCAAGTAAGCCTCAAACAGTACAATTATCACATTTGCATGTATATGTGTATATGTATATGTATGTACTATTAAAAGTATTGAGAAGCTTTTAAAAAGTCTGCTCACATGGTTGACTTTGACAAATAATTTAAAACAAAATTATAATTATGGTCTGTTTCATAAAAAAAAGGAAAGTTGTCATTTTTATCTCCTGAGAGTAATAGGTAAAAACAAAAAAAAATAAGAAAAGCAAAAACAGAAATAGAGGAAATTAGAAAAATATATTCACAATGATAAACTAAATTGTATAGACTATTCCTGCTGATTTTGGGACTGTCTATCCAATACTGTTGAAAGTGGGGATCAGAATTTGGTTAAGTAGATTGTAGCCTTTGGGTTGATTTAAAAGTTATGAGATCTTTTTATATATTACTATAACAGTATGCTTTGGTCACTAGATATGATACTTGACTAAGTGAGTTCTGACTCTTGAAGTGTACACCTTTTAGCATGTGTCTAGCTTCACTATCTATTTTTAATATATATATATCTTTTGTTTTTCACAAAACTTCTATTTGAAGAAAATACTTAAGGAAAAGAAGCTTTTGAAGCACATGGAATTAGAAAAAGGTGTTTTTTTTTTTTTTTTTTTTTAAAGGACTATTTTATTTTTAAACACAGATATATTTGACTAATTCTTTTCTACCTTTCTTTCCTGGATTTTAATATCAATGTATATGTATGTAAAATACATTTATTAATCTATATCAGTTATAATAATATTATAGAAAGATGTATTACATATATATATATATATATATATATATATATATATATATATATATATATATATATATATTATAATATTTAAAAACTGAGTGTGCCACATTAATGAATTGGTCAGATTTTTTTTTTTTAAAGAGGTAAGACAAAACAAATGAGATGCTGGTGAAGATGGGAAAAGGGAATGGGAAAGTAAGTAAGGTTTGGGTAAAATATGTAAATGAGGTATTCTTTTTTTCTACTTCTTTTTCTTCTGTTTACACAAGAGAGATTTGACCATGAATAAAAAGAATTTCATTAAAAAAAAAAACATAAAAAACTAAAAAAACTCAATCTTTCATTTTGTTCTTTCTTTCACTCCTTGAAAACATTTTTTTTCCAATTTTTTTTTTTTTTTTTACACAATCTTTCACTCAAAATATCGGTTCATAACATTATAAAAGACATTATAACGGTACGACTCCTCAGAGTTTCCCAATCGTTGAATATAATCTCTTTCTTGTGAAGCCATAGGGGTAGGGTGTTGTGTTAGTTTGGTTGGTGTGGGATACTGTCTGTCATCCATAAGCGTATAAGGGTTAGCCTGAGAGTACAGGGCCCGCCTCGAATAGTCTCTGTTAAAGTAACTTGCCTGGTGATTAGGGTTACTGTGACTTAAGAATGCGCTGTTGGTATTTTCCGGCAAGTGCTGTGAATGATAAACAGTCTCATGTGAGTACATATACTTCTCTAAACTGAATGAAGAGTTTACATTCATATTGCCAAACATGTCAGATGAATTTGACTGCGGCAAAGCCCTGAGATCAGCCATAGTAACTGGCTGTCGGTAACGGTCATCATAGTTCTTCTGTGTAGTGCCACAGTTTGGACGAGCGTACTCCAGTGGGGATGCTCCTGAGTAGGCATGACTGTTGAAATAACCACCCAAGTCAAAGCGTTCCAATGGGAAGGCCTCGCATGTGAGATCCCGCTGTTGCTGGGGAGATGACAGACCAGTAAACATACGACGGTCAGTCATGCTTCGACATGAGGAGTCAAACATCAAGTCACGACTGGTGAGATAAGAGTCCTTCCCTAGCAGACTGGAGGTGCCAGGGTTTGGCTGACGATCCACAGGGGTTTGGAGGTAAGTAGGTTGGTTCCAATGCGACTGTAGCTCTGTCCCAGTCCAAGAATTATGAAATGAACTACGGGGCACGCTTTGAGCAACAGCTCCAGCATGTGACAAAAAATCCTCACTTGTGATGCCTGAGTGTCCCCGTAAAATAGTAGGGTTGCTAGTACGAGGCAAAGGAGGATCTGGAAGCTTGTGATGTCGTGAGCTGGTATGTTGAAAGAGCGATGATGTCCTCTGTCTCTGGAGAGAAGCTTCACTCTCAGAGAACCGCACAAAACTGCTTGTTGGTGCTGGACAAGATAGGAAAGCGTCATTTTGACGCATAAAACTACTGGGTCTTGAAGTCTCGTAAGATTTGTCCACTTGTGATAAGCCCTCAGTAGCAAAGTTAGACAGCCTCTGCAAGGCCGTTTCCTGATGGTGGTAGCTGTCCAGACTTGAGCGTTCTGGTGGGTGGCTTAAATCTAGACGTTTGAAAGCCATGTCAGAAAAACAAGGCCTAAGGCTATCGTTACCAATGTTGATCATAGCACGGTTGTCTAAGCTTGTTGCTGGTTCAGTAAAACTTGGGGTGATTGGTGGCACGTCTGATCGAACAGCAGGCTCCCGAGGTGTGCTTTCAGTGGTATCCTTATCAAAATCTTGCAAGTACTGTCCCAGATAGTCACGGTCATCCACAGGGGTACTTGGATGGGGTGGTACAAAACTCAGCTGATGAATAGGGAGGTGGGAAGAAGGAAGGGTTTTTTCAGGGAGTGTGTTTGTGGCTCGTATACTAGACATTTCTGGGGTTGTTAGGCTCATACTGTCTTTCCTTGAGGGCTCAGCTTGAGAGCAGGATGTCTCACTGGATATATTAGCATCTATGTGACGCCTGGACTGGATTGGATTAAAGCTGACCTGTGACATTTCTGAATTATATCTACTAACTGAAGGCTCATGTTCCAGAGTCTGATGTCGAACCATGTGGTTCAATATGGCAGATTGGTCTGAAAGAGGAGTCTTCATTTTATTCATATCCCCAGCCCTGGTTGTGTGATCAAGGGAAAGATCGGATGCTGAAGGAACCTGAGTAGGAGAGAGTCTCATATCTGTGCTTGGCTCTGGTCGTCTGAGAATGTTTGACTCAGACACTTGTGGCCCGGCAAGTGATTCTGTATCTGGTGGAGGTAAATCTGTGTGGTGATCAAGGGACAACGCAGGGTGGTCATTAGCAACAAGCTTGGCATTATGTGAAAGTTTTAACTCTGGTTGGAGATCGTGTTTCTGTAGCAGGCCATGCTGCTGCTGTTGCTGCTTGCTGATGTCAGGGTCAAGGTCATGTTTGCGCCTGACCTCATGGTCTCTCTCACGAACCATTTCATATTCACGTACGCGCACCATTTCTCGCACTCTGACCATTTCACGTTCTCGCACATGAACCATTTCTGTCTCATGTTCCCGGACCATCTTGCGTTCTCGCCCATGAAGCATCCCATGCTGATCGTGTAACATTTCCTGCAACTCCTGACCATGAGAATCTGGCCGTCCACAGACAGCAGCTGCAGACATCTGTGTGTGCTCAGCAGAAATATCCTGTCGGCCATGTTCAGTACCCAAAGCAATCTGTTCGTGTCCTATAGCCTCAGGGTGATGCTGATCATGAGTCAGTTCCTGACACTGACCACTGGGCATTACGTCTTGATCCTTATGATTAGAAGAAATATTCTGATCATGTGGTCTTAGTCTTTCTTCCCTTGAGCATTCTTGACCAAGTTCCTTGGATTGATGTCTTTTTAGAGACATTTCAGCATTATGGTCTTGATCTTGTTCTCTACTCAAAGTGCTATTAGGATGATGCTCATCAGATCTTCTGTGTTCTAATACTATATCCTGAGACATCTCTTCTCTCCTTTGTCGCTCTAACTCTGGCTCATGACTCAAGATTTTATGCTGGTTCTGTTTACAAGGGTTGTCTTCTTGCTGTTGGCAATCCCAACTTATTATATCTTCAGGTTTTTGATGCTCTTGTGCCAGTTTTTCTTGTCTTTGATGTCTTAACACCATTTCTTCACAGATGATTTCTTTCTGCCTTTGACATTCATGAGCCAACTTCTCTTGTTTCTGTGCAATCTCTTCTTGTTTAAGACACTCCTGCCTTTGTTGTTCCCTGACAATCTCTTCTTGTCTCTGATGTTCTCGAGCAAGTTCCTCTTGCCTTTGTTGCTCACGGACAAGTTCCTCCTGACGCTGTCGCTCATGCTCGTGGACAAGCTCCTCCTGTCGCTGACGTTCACGGGCAAGCTCTTCCTGCCGCTGACGTTCACGGGCAAGCTCCTCCTGCCGCTGACGTTCACGGGCAAGCTCCTCCTGCCGCTGACGTTCACGGGCAAGCTCCTCCTGACGCTGACGTTCACGGGCAAGCTCTTCCTGACGCTGACGTTCACGGGCAAGCTCCTCCTGGCGCCTGAGCGTTCACGGGCAAGCTATGTGGCGCTCATGTTCGGGCAAGCTCCTCTTGTCGTTGCGTTCCCGGGCAAGTTCCTCCTGCCTCTTGGCGCTCACGTTCATGAGCAAGTTCTTCCTGCCGCTGACGCTCACGCTCTCGAGCAAGTTCTTCCTGCCGCTCACGCTCACGCTCACGTGCAATCTCCTCCTGCCGCTGACACTCCCGGGCAATCTCCTCTTTGTCTCTGCCGCTCCTGGGCAATCTCTCCTACCTCTGCGCTCACAGACAATCTCCTCCTGCCTCTCACCGCTCGGGCAATCTCCTCCTGCCGCTGGCGCTCACGGGCAATCTCCTCCTGCGCTGGCGCTCCCTGTAATCTCCTCCTGCCGCTGGCGCTCCCTGGCAATCTCCTCCTGCCGCTGGCGCTCCCTGGCAATCTCCTCCTGCCGCTGGCGCTCCCTGGCAATCTCCTCCTGCCGCTGGCGCTCCCGCAATCTCCTCCTGCCGCTGGGCGCTCCTGGCAATCTCCTCCTGCGCTAGCTCCTGGCAATCTCCCCTCTGGCCTCCTGCTTAATCTCTCCTGTCTCTGGCGCTCACGAGCAAGCTCTTCTTGTCTCTGACACTCGCGGGCAATTTCTTCCTGTCTTTGGCGCTCCCGAGCAATTTCCTCTTGCCGCTGACGTTCACGGGCAATTTCCTCCTGTCTTAGGGGATTTTGAGAGAAGTCATGATTATTCATTAATTCCTGATCTCGATGCTGTCTCACAAGATCTAAATCTTGGCTGAGGCTTGGATTCCTCTGATGCCTACTGACAATTTCTTGCCTGTAAACCTCTCGCTGTTGATACTCATAAGCTAAACTCTGTTCCCGGATGTAGTCCTGATGATGTGGCTGACCATAGTCTAACTGTCGTTGTTGATGATGATAGAGCTGCTGCTGATGTTGCTCCTGCATCATTTCATGTCGTCTCTGGTTTCTCTTCAAGTAATCGTGTTGTAGTTGTTTCAACCTGTCTGGCTGCTTAAAGCCAGGAATTACCAAGTCCATAGAAGAAGCTGTTGGTGGTGGAATCATATGCTGCAATGGGTATTGATAATTTGAATAATGTTTTTGTTCTTCATAAAAATGGTGGTGGTGGTGTTGTTGTTCAGAACAGCTTGGGACGTTTAGTGGGTCTGGAAGTGAGTCTATTGTAGGATTATTTGCCATGTGACTATCCTCATGGGTTTGGGGTACTTGACAATTGTTTTCTAAAAGTGTGTTCTTAGAGTCTAATACATCCTGGATATTAGCAGTTTTGGGCCTGTTTTCATAGTCCATTCTTAAATCTACTTGATTGGTCTGTGGAGAGAAACTGTGAACTTTAAATGATTGTACAATTCCATTTTTGTGTTCTTGCAATGCATCCAAAGAGCTGTTTTTGGACAATGTGACAGCTGGTGCTTTTGTACC
Organism: Acanthosepion pharaonis; assembly: GCA_903632075.3. Classification (NCBI taxonomy): domain Eukaryota; kingdom Metazoa; phylum Mollusca; class Cephalopoda; order Sepiida; family Sepiidae; genus Acanthosepion; species Acanthosepion pharaonis. Next base: position 411,094 of record CAHIKZ030001220.1, read on the forward strand.
CATGACAAGATGGTCTAAGGATACACTGCAAGGTGTCAAGTTCTGCTCAATGTCACATTCTTGAATGTCAACATTCTCTTTTGCCTTGGCTCCGTCCTTACAGTTAACACGGATTGAGTTGTCAGCTTCTGCTGCTTCATCTTCTGAGGTGTCACGCTCTGAGCCACTATCTGACTCTGGCCGTCCCAAATCCATTTCAAGCTGCCCAGGTTCGCAGGAATCACTGTCATCATCATCTTCCTCCTCCTCTTCCTCAGATTCCATAATTCCTGGCTGCTGAAGAACAGGGGGCAGTGGAGGTGGAGGAACTGAGGGTTGTGGGGGCTGAAAATGTTGGGGTGGGGTTGGTGTAGACATTGGTATAGGTGATGAAGATGGTGTTGATGAGGGTACCGTTGCTATGTGAGGTGTTGGAGGTCGTGAGGATTCTGGATGACATGTCACTGGCTGCAGCAACTCAGAAGGCTCATCAGCTTCTGAATCGGAGGCAGAGTCAGAAGATGCAGATGTTGAGCCAGTCGAGGAAGAGGAGGAGGATGATGCCATGAATGAGAGGGAAGTATTATACTGTGATGGCTCCTGTCTTGTCACTGACAGCTGTGTACCCAATGCAGGAGTGGGGGTAGCAGTTGTTACATTAGTTGTGGCAATAGTAGAAGCAAGCATACCAGTAGTAGTTGTGGTGGTGGTGGTTGTGAAAATAGGAGAAGACACAGCAGTAGTAGTAGTAGTAGTTGTTGTAGTAGTAGTAGTAAAGCAATCTTTGTGGGTTGTTTTTGGTTCAGGATTTAAAGCTTCAGTTATACATGAACTGAAATGGTTGTCTAAAGATTCTTCAGGTTCAGGTTCAAGGTTTTCAGGTAATTCTTTGAGAAACTTCTGCTTTTCTAACTCTTGTTGTTCTATTTCTTTTTCTTCCTCCTCCTCCTCCTCCTCTTCTTCCTCCACCTCCTCTTCTTCCTCCTGCTCCTCTTTTTGTGATAATGGTTGTGAAGATGGCTGTGATGGTGAGAGTGGTTGTGTGGGTGATGGTAGTGATGATTGTTGTTGTTGTTGTTGCTTGCGTAGTTTTGATTCTGAATCAGTTTCTGGGGATGGTGGTGGTGATGGTGACGATGATTGTGTTTGGTGTTGTTCTGAAACTGGCGATAAAGGAGATACAAGAGTGGGTACAGTGGTAGAAGTTGGCAGAGACATCTCTGGTTTGGTTTCTGGAGATAATGTAGATACGGGTGATAAGGATGATGCAACATTTGGGGCTGTGGCTGGAGAAGGCGAGGGAGGAAGAGATGATGGTAAACATGAGACATCCTCACCTTTTGTATCATCATGGTTGATAGGGTTAAGGATATCACTATCTTCACCCACATTTACCAAAAGTTCTTTGTTTTGAGGATCTTCAAGTGCTGTACTAGTTGACATTTCTCCAGAATCAGTCTCAATGGCTTTTGCTGTTTTGTCTCCAGTATCAGCAACACCCAGAGAACTTGGTTCTAACTTGATATCAAAAGAAGTTGACAAAGCCAAAGATTCTGACTTCACAACAACTTTTCTTTTCTTTTTCAGGGTCGTTAATTTTGAACCTGCCTCAGAGCTCTTTAATTTCTTTGATTGTCTTTTTTTCACAGCAGTTGAAGAATTGTCAGCAGGTACGTCATCAACGGCAGCAGTAGAGGTGTCATCACTAACAGGTGAACAATCATCAGCTAGTATTGACGTCATACTGGTAGGAGAAATTGCAGCAGAGAAGGATTTCAGCGGTTTTGAGGTTGCAGCTTTTGTCAGCTTTTTGGAATTAGGTTCTACAGGGAGAAGTATTGGCTTCTCATCAAGAGAAGTCTCCGTCATGGGTGTATGGGGGGAGCATCTAGAAGCTGATAAAGCTGTTTCGGGTAGAGACGTATCATTTGAGGAAGTATCTACACTATTGGGTCCAGTAGATTTGTTACTTCCTCGGTCTGACCTCTTATAAAACAAGTCCAGGACATTGGACATGCTGTCATCATCAGATTGGAACTCATAGAGGTCAATACTGGCTTGAAGTTTATTTTGCAGATCATCAATGATTTTATTTTTTGTGACTTCTGGTTTTTCTGCAAGTGCTGCCTCTAAGTTGGCAACTGTGGTTGGAGGTGTTGGTGGTGGTGGTGGTGTTGTTGCTGCTGCTGTGGCGGCTGCTGCTGGCAGTAGTGGTGGCAACACAACCTCTTTTTTCACTTCGATCAGTTCGACTGGAGGCTGAGTCTCAGTGTGCCTTTTCCGCTTATGCCAGTGGAGTGAACTCTTCTGGCGGCATGTGAAATCGCAGAGGTTACATTTAACAGGCTTCTCATTTGTGTGCTGTAAATAATGCACTTTAAGGTTGTCCGAGTGCCGGAATGCCTTGCCACAGTCTGGCCATGCACACTTGAAGTTCCGTTCATCTGTCAAAGAGAAAACAAGATAAATTAAAAGCCAAATTTAAATAATTTCAAGATACTTTCAATATTTGGTAATGGAAGGTCACAGTACGAGGTAAAACCAAAACAAATTTCAAAACCAAACACAAAGAGCAGTGAAAGTCCATTTTGTAGATGGACAAAGAGTTTCTGTACAAGACAAGCATCATTTTTTAAAGCTAGCTTTCCAAGTCAATATGAGTTTTTTTACTGGACAGATTCATGCGGAAAAGAGTCAGAACATTAATGTTGTAGTAAGAGCCAGTTATCCTCCTTATTATCATGCAGGGCTGTGAGTCGGAACATAAAACCTCCAACTCCTCTATTTTTGGCACCTGTGATCCCTCTTTATGCAATTAAGTGATTATGGTCTACAGATCTCATAAAGCCTATGCATACACTCCTAACTTGAGTAGGCCTATATCATTATAACTGGTTTATATCAAAGCATATTGTGGCTTTTATATCATACCTATTCATTCTTCAATATTTTCTAACAGAATTAGATACAAAATCTTTGAAAGGATATAGAAGAAATAAAAATAAAAATGTAATAATGCAAGTCTTTATATATATATATATATATATATATATATATATCTTTGCAAATAAGAAATAAGTACAAACAAAAATAAAAAATATAAAAGAAGTTGAAATATAATCTTTTACAGGATGTAAATGACATAAAAATAAAAATTCTATAATGTAAGATTTTTTTTATATATATATATATATATATATATCAGGTCATCCCATAAGTTCTGTCCGAATTTTGAATAAAGAAAACAAGTGACCAAATGTTACATTTAATTACAGATTCAATCAACAATGTATTTTCCCTGATTATCTATGACTTCCTTCCATTTATTAACAAGCTTACTAATTCCATTACTGTAAAATTCTTTCGGCTTTGATTCGAAGAACTCACAAATGTCAGTTTTAACCTCTTCCTGTGTTACAAAAGCTGTTTCTTCCAAATGATTCTGTAAGCTACGAAACAAATAGTAGTCTGAAGGAACAAGATCGGGAGAATAAAGTGGATGAGGAATTTTCTCCCAACCAAGTTCTTTGATCTTTTGTGACGTGATTCTTGCTGTGCGGGGTCGCGCATTGTCCTTTTCGATTCACTAGAGCAGGTCTTTTTTTCCTCAAAGCTTGGTTCAAATGCTCTAATTGCTGACAATATATTTGAGCATTAATTGTTGCATTAGGTGGTAAGAATTCAAAGTGGATTATTCCTTGGTGATCCCAACAGATTGAAAGAAGAACCTTTTGCCAATGAAGTTCCCTTCTCGGCCGTGGCTGGGGTCCTTCCCCTTTACCAAGCCATGCTTAACATTTCGATAAAAGATCCATTTTTTGTCGCCAGTCACAAGTCTATCCAAAAAAGGTGAAACAAGTTGGCGAGAATGGAGAGAAGAGCAGATGTCAACTTGGGATTTGAGGTTGTTTTCAGGCAATTCATGAGGCACCCATTTTCCAAGTTTAGGAACTTTTCCAAGTTGTTGAACATGACGATGAACAGTTGTATGGTTTGAACTGAGAACCACTGCCAATTCCTCAACTGATAAAGCAGGATTTTCTTCAAGGGCTGCTTCAAGAAGCTTTTCATCAAACTCAACTGGATGTCCGGTTCAATCTTCATCTTTAAGGATGAAATCTCCACCTCTGAATTTTGCAATCCATCTTCTGCAAGTTCTTTCATTCACACATTCCTCTTCATAAGCTGAGTGAATGTTTCTAGACACTTCGGCTGCTGAGTTTCCTTTCTTGAACTCATAAAACATTATGTGCCTCAAATGATTCTTGGATACTTCCATGTTAGCAGGGTTTTAATCAAACAAAATTTAATTTTATTGTTCTCTGAAATAAAATTTGATCAGTTTAAATGCATCTAAACATAAAAGTAATGTTCAGCTCCATTAGACAAAAAATACTCTTAAATTTTGTTCATTTTAAAAAAAGTTAAAATTCGGACAGAACTTATGGGATGACCTGATAATTTTGCAAATACAAAATAACTGCAAAAAATAACTTTAAAAAAGAAGTTGAGATGAATTTCTTTAAAGGAAATAGTAAATATACAGTAGAAGAAATAACAAAAATAAAAATTCTATAATGTTAGAATTTTTACATAAAGTATAAATTCAGCTGGAGTTGGAATAGTTTAACAGACTGACTCCAACCCCAGTGACTCCTTATTTGCTTTCAACTCTGACTCCACAGCCCTACTATCATGAATGGACTGATCCATTCATGATAAGTAGTTCTGTGAAATTGTCTACAAAGAGAAGATAGTACTATTTTAGTGACTTTGTCTAGCTGAATACTGAATACTACTATCATGACTGACTCTGTTGAGTTAAGTGTTGTGTCTTGCCAGATCCCACATCACAGCAGTTGGCAACAAGAATGATTCACTATGTATTATAATAATGGTGGACAAAGATTTTTTTTTTTCTTTTTTTTTTCAACTTGTGAAATCAGTACATCAGAGAAAAAAGAAAGAAAAAAAAGACTTACACAGGAAACAACAAAACATTAAAACATCTGAAATATACATTGGAAGCAAATTTTCAAGTCAAACAATTAAAAATAGAGGACTTGAAAGCAGATAATGTTTAATGTTGGAATTAATAAAACAACAGCAAGAACAACGACAATGAAACGATAAAAATATTTTTTTAAAATCTGACACTCAAAGGTCAAACTAGAGTTAAGCTTGACATCTACAAATCTCTGCTGGTATAGGACACAAGGAGATTGAGCATAGAATAGGTTGTGCTAGGAGTAGTTTCGCTCAACACCGCAAGATGCTACAAAACCAAAACATTAACCTAAAAACTTGGGACTTTAATATGGATATAATTTAAGATACCAAAGTTGTTAAAAAACATCTAAACTGTCAGTTGTATACAACAGCAGTCTCAGATCAATGGTTAAAAATGGCTTCAAGCAAATGAAGCATGTATGTTTCAGTAAGGATTGCCCTTCTTTAAAACTTGAGAATTGACACCACAGAATCACAAAAAACTGGACCAAATAACAGAAACATCATCACTTGAGGACTTTCAACAGCAGCAACAATGAAAATGGATGCAACTTGAAGAGAAAATAATGACATAGTCAAGATGTTGACATTCCATACTACTTCAAACAAAAAGTTAGGAAGGAAACTCCCATCAATATGGGAAAGAGCAATAACAGCTACTGGACTTGAAAAACTTATTTTTCCTGAAAAATTGTTTTGATAGAAAGATTTAAAAAAATTTCAACTGAAAGTAGCACTGACTGTTTAGCTATTGAATACTGAATGTTTCCTTATAAGGAAACAGATAATATTAACATTGCCTTTAAAAAAATTTACCTCAATCTTATTTTATTTAAACATATTTCATGCTAACTTTAAAGAGTACCTTATCTGCTTTAGAATAAGAGACTAATAGAACAATTTAAATGATCATTTTAAAAGATTTCTGTAAACAGCTTTTTGGATATATAAAAATCATGACTGACATAATAACCAAATGCAATTCCTTCATTTTTTTGATTTACTACTGAATTATATTTGCATGGCTGGAAAATATCCTAACAATTTGAAAAATGATATTAACAGTTTATTAGATATACATAAATTTGTTTACCAATAATCCTTTGGTGTCAGTTTAAATTGACACCTCAATCTTTTAAAATATATCATGACCATTTGGCTTAACATTCATATTTTCAGATAATATGGAAATTTTCCAATATATTTTAGTGAGTTTCCCCTCACCAAAATTATGGTTTATTTATTTATTTTTTTACAATAATTTTCACACTGTACAAGGCCTAAGAGCCATTCAAGGTAGAGGGTTACAGAGGTAAGAAGCACAGTTTATGAGGATGAGTGGGGAAGATTAGTTAACCCTAGACATGAACAAGACAAGATTATAGTATTCTGGGGAAACATCCCCTCAGGTGTCACAAACTCATTTAACAGTAATCAGGTCTCCAAGACTAATTCCTTTTTAAGAAATCTTAAAAAGGAATTAGTCTTGATCCATTTTTACAACTGTTGGGTAAAAAGTAAACACACTGCCCTAGAGTAAGCAAACTTATATATAATAAATTTTGACTGAAATTTATAGGCATCCAGATGTGATGCACAAATCAAGAAATTGGAATACAATTAAGGCCTATAGAATGAATGCAAGAAATCTCTGTGGATATGTGACACAGCATGATCTATAGAATCCTCTTTATCATTTGTGGATATAATTATATACATAGGTTTAATTTTTAATCATTCACCCAAAGCAAATCAATAGTTTAAATACATTTTACAATAAATAGGAAATATTTTAACAATATTATTATTAAAAATGTTATTCTTGTTAATGTTCTTTTTCAATAGCAGAATAATATTAAATATTCAATTTTTACATTAAGTGAAATTATTTTAAAATCTTACAATGATAACAATTTAAGTCATTTTTTTTTTTTTATTTATTTTATTTTTTTATAAGCATTTCATCCCAAGCAAGGCGGGAGTGCCACTAGCATGCAAGGGGTTACAGAGAGTGGGAGCAAAAGTAAAGAGGCACGATAGAGGAAAGGATGAAGAGAAGGACCAGGAATAGATCAAGACATCTGGAGATGTTGATTGACATTGCATTTGAATAATTGGAAATTATAGTTATCAGGGAAGCAAGTAAGAGAAAGGGTGACCCACACACGGGAAGTGCGAGACATGAAGCTATTGGAGTAGAAGAGACAACTACATTTAACAGTTTTGACAGTGAAAGGGTGGGACTGAGATGCTAACCTAGTAGCATGCTTAAATTCATGTAGTTTGGGAATCAGTAAAAGTAGCTCATCGGAGCAGTTACCGTGAAAGTATTTATAGAAAATACAGAGGGAAGCGATGACATGCCTGTGAGAAAATGACTGTAGACAAGACACTAGATCAGGACCAATCACATTGCATATCCGTCTTTGGATATCAAAAATGTAATAGTCTCTGCTACCTGATTTGTTTTGATGAAACAATGACATTAATTTAAAGTTTTAAAATGAAAAGGACACTTATACTTAATATCAAAAATAGATTGTTGAAATTTCTAGGGCACATAATGAAGAAAAAAGACTTGGAAATTTTGATACTTACAAGGGAGACAGAGGAAAACAATGCATAACCTACTTAGCGAGTTTGAGTAAAGGGATAGTGGAATAAGGCTCAGGAGTGACAACAAAAAAGACAAAATTTATTAAGAGCTACAAAGGGCAGGAAATCGTGGAGAGCCATGATTGCCAACATCATTAGGGCAGGTGGTTTGTTCACTTTTTTTTTAGAAAATGAATATTGCACTCTATGTGAAAACTGGGGTTTGATTTGATAAATGCTGACACCAAAAATTAGATTCATAGCTTTTACTAATTTTTGAGCATTTAGTTTTGAAGATCATCTTAAAAATGTACAGAAATACCTAATTTTCATGGGTTTTTGTTTACAAACTGACTTCAAAATCTTACTATTTCAAGAATAAATCTAAATAAAGTTGATATCTTTTGTATTATATACATTGAATAGAAAATATATTCAAACCAGAACTCTAATTATGAATTACCACAAGCAAAATATGCAACTTTTTTTTTACTGTATTCGATAAATAAAAACTGTAAAAAAAAAAAAAAAAAAAAGTTAAAAATTACCAAAAAAAACTACTCAATGAATGATTTTTTAGATCATAATCAATAAAAACAAAAAATAGATATAACACCATAATACTGTTGGACACACATTATAAGTCAAAATATTTAAAATTTTCATTGTTTATTGAAAATCACACTAAAACTACTGCACTGTATAACATATTACATATAGCTAGTTCAGTATAATTTCCCTTTGAAGTAAATTAAGGTCTTATTTGATAGCACAATGATTTACTAATAATGTCCTTGTGACATGCAAATTGGCCATATATAATTTTTAAAGCTTTAGTAAATTGTAAATTTTAAAAGGCTGTGCTTATAAGGCTTTTACTGATCATTGGAATTAAATTCAAGCATTACGATTTTGAACCTAACCTTAATCTTTAAACTCATCTCAAAAAATGGTAAAGATTATGGAAAAAATATTGTGTCATTATTTATTATATCAAACCCCCCTACTTTCAAATTAAGTGCAATACTACACTTCCAAAATCTACCTGCCCTAACATCCCATAGATTTTTGTTATAGTTCTTTTTCAATAGTAGAAGACTATTAATTAATTATTAATTTTTTTTACATTAAATGAAATTATTTTAAAAACTTAAATTGATAATAATATAAGTCATACCAAAAATATAATAGTCTCTGCTACCTGATTTGTTTAGACATTAATTTTTTTTACTGAATTTTTCTTTCATCTTATTTTTGCTGATTGTTCATGTTAGTAATTTGTCACTAGTTTTCTTTCAGTTCACTTTTGTTGTCAGATCACTCTATGGTTGCAACTGGTACTGGTTGGATCATTGTTGATTGAACTGGTTTCACCACCTGGATTTTCTGGTGAGATGGGTGGCTAGACACCTAGCAGAATTAAAAACAAGACCAATCAAAGGTTTTATGAACCTTCTTGTAGAGTCAACAGCTGTTTAGCACAATGCGGTAGACTGGGCCCCAAGTCTGCCCTGACAGAAGTCAATGGTCAAAGTGGAAGGTTCCCCTGATGGAATCAACAGCCACATGTCCATGACCAAGGTAAGATTTAAAGCTGGAGGACATCACCTGTAGTTTGATCCTGGAGAAGGATGGATTCCACCAGGTCTACTTGCTCAAGATAAATTAGGCATCACTGAATATCACTTCAGCTTTCAACGCAGATATTTGCAGGAAATGGATAGATGCTCAACTGCATAGCAGCCCTATGACCACATCAAGTTATGGTACTCTGATGATGATGATGACTTTTTAACAGGGATTCACTTAACACAGTCTGAAGGGCAGGTAGGTGACAACACTTGAGACAATGGATTAGCTCTCCCTTTTGGTGAGTAAGAACTCTTGACCCTCTCCTACCACCCCTCTGTTGTCGCTCTCTACTTTATAACACATGACTCGCAACTTGCCCAAGTGCAGCTCAAAGCTACTTTAATGAGTGGTCCAGAACTTTCTGCCTATTTTAACTGTAACTCTTGTTTATTCAAGCCTGCAAACATCTCTTTCTGGCCAAACGGTACTTGATTCTGAAAAGTTAATTATTTTATGGCCACTTTGAAGATCTTACTCTTTGTAGACTTTACTGCTAGTCATAAAAACACCAGACCCTTCAGACTGATAAAATCATTTAGAATCCACTGAATCTGTATTTGAATAATGACCAAGTTGCATTGAGTCACATATGCATTTATTATGAGTTTAACCATGCCATAAAAAAATTATAACATACTTTGCTAAGTCATATTATTATTTTTTTTTTCATTCCACTCCAAGCAAGGCAATAAAGCCACTAAGATGCAAGGGGGTTACTGAGTGTTAGAGAAAATAAGAAAAAAAAAACACTATTAAGGAGAGAGAACAATAAAAGAACAGGAATTAAGATAAAAGATAATGAATGACATTGCATTTAGATTTTTGAAGATCAAAGCTGACTAGTAAGCAAGAAGTCAGAAGTTCCACAAGCGAGAAGTGCGATAGAAGAAACTATTAGCATAGAATTTACAGTTACATCTAGCCATTTCAACTGTAAAATCATGAGACCTGGATGCCAATCTAGTACTGTGCTGAAATCCATAAAGTCAAGGTACCATAGAGGAAAGTTCATTAGTACAATTATTATGAAAGTATTTATAGAAAATGTACAGGGAAGCTATGTTACAGCAGTGGGAAAGTGACTGAAGCTGAGATGCCAGTTCATTATATTATGAAAAAGCTTTCATATGTGAGTCTTTAAATATATTTTTTCTAATTATTAATGTGTAATAATTCAACGGGGAACATTTTATTATTTAATAACTATAGAAAACTGACCAATCTGCCATTTTATGTCCAGCAGAATAAAGCATCCCTCAGAGCTCTATTTTTGAACCTACTCTGTTCCTAATTTTCAACAACGACCTTCCAGGTGTCATCAATTCTCAACTCAGTATCTATGCTGATGACATAACTATTTACTCCTGTCTTGATAGTAAGTCTGATGAGTTCAATAAGGTCAAATTGGATACTGATCTCAAAAATGCAAGAATTGGTTTGTTAATTTTAGTGCCTCTAAAATGAAACTGCTCTTTATTAATCATCTTAAAAATATTTTTTGCCTTCCATCAGCAGAGAGAGCAACTTACTGCGCCTTCTTAGTCTCACATTTTTACTGAGATGAAGGGGAATGATTATATTGAATCAATTGCTAAATCTGCTGCTAGGAAAGTCAGCTTACTATGTCATGCATATTTATAAATCTACCATTCCTCTGTGCATCGAATATTCTTGCCACATCTGGTCTGGCACTTCTGTTTTATATCTAGAGATTCTCGATAAAATCCAAAGAAGAATCTGCAATGTTACTGGTCATGACCTGGTATTTCAGCTTCAATTACTTTCCCATTGCTGTAACATAGCTCACTTTTGCTTTTTCTATAAATATTTTCATGGTAATTGTTCTGATGATCTTACCTTGTTGATACCTTGATTTCACAAATTTAAATGCAGTACTAGATTGGCTGCTAAGTCTCATAATGTCACTATTGAAATAGTTAGATGTAAGTGTAGCTTCTATGCTAGTAGTTTCTTCTCTCCCATTTCTCACTTGTGGAACTCTCTTCCAACTTCCTGTTTTACTGTCAACAATGTCAATCGTCATCTTGTGTCTCCTTGAATTTTGTTATCTTATTGTCCTCTCTGTTTTTTCACTTACACTAACCCCTTGCATCCTAGTGGCTTTTATTGCTTTGCTTGGGATGAAATGATTAAATAAAAAAAAATATCAGTTTACCTATGCTGTCAAAAATGACAGCATGTATAGAACTGATACTTTTTTAAGCTCTGTTACTAGAAAGCTTTCATATGCAAGGCTAAATGGTTTGGTTGTTTTTGTTTAGCGGCATATCAACACCTCTATGGGCTATTTACTGCTGAAATCTAAATATGAAAATTCAAACTTTATAATTCAGGAGAATGGCATAATTTCATGATTAAATTATAAGTAATTAGCTGCATACTTTTTTTGTTTATCAAATAATCTCACAAAATCAAACAATGAATGAAAACTTCTTTCTCCTTACAAAAAATGAGATTAATCATAGAAAATTGTTTTTTTTTTGTTTTTTGACAATGTATGACATGTCTTCAATATTACTATAAAATGTATTGTCATTTCACTACAAAAATGTATTGTTGGTAATTTTGCTATAAAAATGCATTTTTATACTTTTAGTGATTTGATTTTAGTTCACTATTTACTGGGACACTAACAGGTACTACCATGCAAATGTGTCTAAATATATTTTTTACAATTATTAATATGTAGCAATTTAGTGAGGGATCAGTTTATTTTGTAATGACAATAGAAAACCTATCCCTACTTTATGTCCAGTAGAATCTTATATTAATGCTAAATTAAATATGTTATCAAAAATGGTGGCATTTATAAAGTTGATTATTTGTTAAGTCCTGATTATTATTAGGCTTTCATACACAAGTCTTTAAATATATTTTTTCAATTATTAACACATATACTAACTTTGGGGGATCAGTTTATTACTTCATACAATAAAAAAAAATCAATCCTCTACTTTATGACCAGTAGAGTCATATTAATGCTTGGTTACATATGCTGTCAAAAATGATGGCATTTATAAAATTTATTGTTTTGTGAGTCTTCAAATATATTTTTTCAATTATTATTGCATTCTGCTCTTTGACAGTCCTTTAACCTGCTAGCTTCATAAACATCTTGAAACAATCCATTATTGTCCTGAGAAATGAATTATTATATGGTGTTGCCAATTCAAGGGAGACAAGTCTAATACAGCAAAACATTACAGACATAGTATAAAAAAAAACTATACCTGGTGTATTATACAAGTAAAAAGCATATTTATAAGAATTTTTTTTTTTTTTTCTTTTATGCCTTAAAATTTTTCTTAAGGAATAAAGTAAATGGAAAGCTAAAATAAATTACTTTTAAATATGTGGATAAAAAGATTAATTGATTTGTTTTTTTTTCACAGCTTATCAACCCTTAAATAAAATTCTAAATGAAGATTACATGAACAAATTTTGTTTTACGATAACTGATTTTTCCAGATATGAGTGTTAGTATTTAACCCATAGCTTGGAGGAAGAGATGGAGTCATACCTTTCCCAAGAGCATTGATGTATAAGTAACTGTAACAAACTCAACTGGAATTTGAACTTAGCTATCTGATATCTCATTCCAAGTTGCTATCCATTACACCACCTGCACAGCCATGCAGATAAAAAGAAGATTGGTAGATAATTTACCTGTGTGTGTAATCTCATGGCGCCGCAGATGACTTCGCTTGAAGAATGAAAAAGTGCATCCTTCCTGAGAGCAGTGATACTTCTTGGGAGAAAGCTGATGGTACTCCTCACGGTGATTTTTGAGAAGACGTGCAGTCCGGAAATCTTTTGTGCAGCCTTCTACCTCACAGAGAAAAGGTCGCGACGGCTCGTGCACGTCCCGGTGGCTCTTCAGGGCAGGCGAGGTCTTAAATGCCTTTCCGCACAGGTCACACTTGTATGGCCTGTCATCGGAATGGACCTTTAAATGCCGTTTCATGCTGTCCTCCGAGAAGAACATCTTCTCACAGATGCAACACTTAACATTCTTCTCACGATACTCATGGATACTCTTCATGTGTTTCTGCAGATTAGCTTTGTAATTGGATTGATATCCACATTCTGGGCAGTGGAACCGTTTCGGCAGGTCCGGAAAGTGCGTCGCCATGTGCACCTTGAGCGATGACTCGTACCGGAACATCTTGTTACACTCCTTGCAGCTGAGGCTACGCACCCTGCATTCTTTCTTGTGCTTTTCCATCGAGATGATGTCCGTGTCGATGTACTTGCGGCACTGCCGACACAACTTCTCGCTGCGCCTATTCTTGTGAGATTCACGCATATGAACACTACAATTCTCTTTGTTTTCACCAATAAAGCTGCACTTCAGGCACATGAAAATGCCATGGGTCTCAACATGGCGCGCTAGCAGAGAGTGTTTCACAGCCTGAAAATCACACTGCTTGCAAAGGTGGGATTTGGGCTTGGATGCTGAATCCAGACTGATCTCGGTTCCAATTTTGGCAACAAGAGCAGCAACTACAGCAGCTGCTGCAGCATTAACATCTATGATATCGTCAGTCCCCTCCTTTTCTGCTTGTGTATCCTTATTTTCTTCTTTGTTGTTTGTCTGGTGGATCTGGTTGGAATCTTCACAGTCCACGACAGGTTCTTTCTGGGAATCTACAGAAAGGCTGATATCAGCATTGTCTTTGACTATATCATTGTCTTCTGACAAACAAGATGGATGCTTTAAGCTGCTCTTGGCCGAAATATCTTCAGAGCTATCCAAACCTTGTTCATTTTTTTCTTTATTGGTCTCTTTTTCCGTGACCATTTCAGCAGTGCATGCCAATTCTGGGAGGCTCGGAGTTGGTGTGGTTGGATGTGTGGGCATAGCAGCAGCTGCAACAGCCGAAGCGGCAGCCCCAGTTCCAGCAGCTCGAACAAGTTCAACAACCTTACCTAAATTTTCCACAGAAGGTGATTTCAATTGGTCGGAAGCACAGGATTTGTTCTCCACTTTCACAGATGCAAGCTTATTGTCTTTGATATTTTTGGCCTGGACAGAATCGGTGGAACCTTTTTTGGATCCTGCCTCTTCTGGATCACCACTGACAATGGCCGGGCATTTTTTCATATGTCGGCTAAGTGATTGCTTGTTGCAAAAGTTGCGCTTGCAACTCTCACACTGCACACTTGTCTTTGCCTGGCTACTGTCTTTGGCTTCATTTTTCTTCTCCTCTTCCTCCTTAGCAATTGACTCTATCACCCCAGCCTTGATACTCTCAATCACTTTAATCATGTCAGTTGGTTTTTCAACTTCTGTGGCTGATTTACCAACTGGGATGCTCTCTTTCTTTTTGGCCTCCTTAACTGCTTTGTCTTGGTTCTCAGCAGCTTTGGGTGACTGACTGACCTTTCTACCTTTAGACTTTGGCATCTCCCCACCATTATTATTATTATTATTATTATTATTATTCGGGAGTGACTCTTTGGTCTTGCTCTCTTTTGTTTCTTTATCACATTTAGGTTCTCTTTTCAAAGGACTGCCAGCTTTGCAACTACCTGCTTGCCCTTTATTTGTTGCCACTGTAGCTTTTCCCTCTGCAGAAGTCTTGGGACTGCTACCCACTTTTTTCTCATCACTATTTTTTTCTAATACAGCCTTTGAACCCTTCTTTGGACTCTCAGAATTCTTTTTGGGAACAGTCCCTATTTTATTGTTTTTATTCTCTTCTTCTTTGACAGTAACAGACACCTTATCTTCTGCGGCTGTTTTAGGTCCATTGTCAACCTTATGATCACTATTATTTTTTTCTAAAACCTCTTTTGCCTTTTTTCTAGGTGGTTCTTTTGGTAGCCGAGTTTTTCTTGCATTGATAGGCTTAGCCTTCTGGTTACTCTTAGCATCTGTGGAATTTGTCATGTTACCATTTATCTGAGGCACCACTCTGCTTTCAGAATCACTGGTGTCCTGGCTGGAATTGGGTTCCTTGTTTTCTTTTGAATTTTTATTTTCTTTCAAATTCTTTGCTTCTTTGCTATCTTTCTTTTCTTTAATGGAATTACGTCTTGGACTTCTGGTCTCCTTAACATTTTTGGCGGCAATGGTACTGTTGGCTCTTCGAGTGACTGGAATTGATTTTGTATCTTTCCTGCCACTGCCAATACCTCTAACTGGTTTGATTCCTTTGGGAGACTTTAACTCTTTTTTTCCACCAACATCTTTCACCAGAGATTGCTCCAATGATATTGACACATTGTTACACAGGACAACCTTTGGTTCCTTACTGTTTTTATCAATCTTATTTATACCCTTAATGTCCTTACAATTATTATTATTACTATTATGCTTTATTTTGGTGGGAGATTCTTTTGCACAGCCTTTGGCAACCCTGGTCAATTTGCCTGGTTTTGAATCTTTTATTTTTTCTGCATTTTCTGAGGATTTTGTCCGTTTTGAGGATTTGGGTTTACTTTCCTCCTCATCACAGGGTGAAATTTTCCTCTTTCGAGAAGATACTGGAGTTCTCTTCAGTCTGCCGGTGCCACTCGTGTTAGTATTTTCTTCCTCTTTTTTCCCCCTGAGCTCTCCATTTGGTTTCTGCTCCTGCTTCTTCTTGGGGCTAACCACACGGCACTCGGTCTTCTTCTTGGGGGGAGATGTAGCAGGTTCTTTTGCCTCATTTGATCTCCGCAATTTCTTTTGTCTCCTGCCACTTGTCTGTTCTCTTGCCCCCATGTTCACGTTGATGAGGCAGGTAACACTCTAGCACTGTGGGCATGCTAACAGCCTGTCGAGAAAAAGAAAAAAATATTGTTAGAGGACATCAACTTTAACACAAAGTCATATTCATGGCATTGCAAACATATAATGCAACTCTCACCAAACAAATGATTACCCCTGACCAGCAAATGATTTCCCTACATAGCATTTCAATTCTCAATCTTACAAACTGGGTAAGGACCCACTGCATGCTCACAAGGTAACATGATGAAAGACAAATGTCACATTCAGAAATAAGAATGCAAACCCTGTTTCCCATGTTATATGTAGATGTTTTATGTGAATCTCATATTTCAGCTCTTCCTCCTCCTAACTCCTCGCCCATTTACAGATCCTGACATGTGGCTGGCAAGATGAACAGGTAGCATTGGAATCACACAATGGACAAGTCCATCTCCCGTCAAGGGCAAACCAGAACCAACTCTGATCCTAAGCATGACTGTTAATATAGACCAGCACCTGGATACATCCCATTTTCAGTTTTGTTGTCACTTTATCTCCAAAAAAGCCCTCATTAACACCTTTACTTACTCATTCCACCTCGGTTGAAGTGGGTGCCATTTAGAAAATTAAACTTAAAAAGGACAACCTGTTAGCTATAAAACAAAAACACTTGAGATCAAGATAAAATCACATCTTTTTATACGTGGGTGTCCATAGCATCACATCATATACACTGAAGAAAACTCAATAGTTCATGACTACTGATCAGCAGAAGTTATAGCATCTATTATATAATATATTCTATATTAGAAGTTATTTTTTATGGTGGCTGTTATAGAGTTGATAGGTAAAATTATGTGCCTAATTTTGTCAGGCTTGTTGCAATTATTATTAACTTGATTTTTTTCCTGTAGATTTTGTAAGCTTTGTGTTTAGCATTATAGTGGAAATAATTTGGGTATTGGAGGAGTTTGATAGTCTTTTCAATATATTTTTCTTTCCCTGGAAGGAATTGAAGTGTTATAGATTTTAAGGGCTCTTAAATAGAAATATATGATTACTTCAGATATTATTTTATTGCTGTGACTAGAGTAGAAGTGTATAAGGTCATTTTTATTTGTGGATTTTCAGTAACTCCTATCACAAAATTAAAATAAAACCCCGAGTACTTATAGGTTTCTATTCAAAGAGCTCTTACAATTTGTTTGTAGCTCCTAATTTTTACTTGAGGAAGAAAAATATATTGAAAAAAACTTTCAAATTCCTCCACTACCCAAATTATTTCTTGTATAATGCTAAATGCAAAGCCTACAAAGTCCACAGAAAATAGACAGAAAAATCCAGTTAATAATAATCACAACAACTCTGACAAAATTAGACACATTATTATAACCATCAAATCTATAACAGTCACCATTGAAAATAACTTATCCAACCATAATCAAAAATTTGTCAACACCATCTATAGTATAAAACAATATAACTTCAGATATTTTCTTCCAAAAGCTAAGTATTAAGAAACAGAAAAATTTTGTTTAGAAACAAAGAAAACAGTACTGAACTATTATGTAATATTAGTCCTCCTATATGGCAGTGATTTCTGGACAATCTGCTCACAGATGAAGAGGAGACTTGAAACAACAGAAATGTATTTCTATATAAGGATGCTGAGAATACCATGAACTGAACATGTGAGCAACAGCAAAGTTTTAGAGAAAATAGAAACAAAAAGGACACTTATACTTAACATTAGGAAGAAATAGTTGAAATTTCTAGGGCACATAATGAGGAAACAGGGCTTGGGAAATCTTTCATCAGAATTTTTCTCAATCTGCAATAAACAGAGAAGGTTATTATAAAAGGGGTGGGGGTTAGAAAATCATATAAAGCCTCAAAAAAATTATAATTTAAGTAAAGAAACATCTGGTTGTGTTTTTATTAAATTTATGAAAAAGGAAACATACTTAACACCAGGAAGAGACAGTTAAAATTTCTAGGGCACATAATGAGGAAAGTGGGCTTGGAGGAAAATTTGATACTCAAAGGACAGATTGAAGGCAAAAGGGACAGAGGAAAATGATGCATAACTTAACTCGGGAGCTTGGTGGATGGTGGAGCAAGGTTTAGGAGAAATAAAAAAAATAAAATTTATTAAGAGCTACAAAGGAGAGGAAATAGTAGAGAGCCATGATTGCTTACATCCTGAAGGGACATGGCATGAAGAAGGACAATATGCACTGCATATAATGATCTTTTGTTGTTTGGAATGAATTAATAAATTTTTAAGTGAAAATCTACAACCATTGCTTCAATAGCAAAAAATGGTTGGTTGTTTTTGTTTTGCAACATATCAACCTCTAGGGGTTACTTAATGCCCAAATCTAAATATTTTGAACCTAATTTAATGGCTTCACTTACAGATATTTTGAATGCAATTGTATTTCTTCAACTACAGATAAAATGTATTGCTAGTCATTTGTTTTTTTAATATAAAAATGTATTTTTATACTTTCATAGTGTTTTCTTTTGTTTCTTTGGGGTTCACTATTTGCCTATAGCTGGGACCCTAACAATTGCTACCACTCCAGATTAAAGTGAACCTGTGAACAACAGCATTTAAGAGGTGGTTCCACACTTCTCAAAACCTCCAATCATCTGATCAGTAGTCTTGCTGCTGGATGTAGTTTACTGTCATACCCAGGACTAAATAACAAAAAAGGGAATTCATTCATGGAATATGAGACTCTTATCACTGTCTTGTTATTTGGTACATCAAATAACAAACTTCAAAGGTACAATGCTGAAGGGGGTAAATTCTTGAAACAGGTGCCGGACAAAAGAATGTCCTCCTACAAGGATAAGGTTCAATAAAAATTGAAAATATAGATGGCAAAATAACTCTTACAAAGAACCATGGCTAAACTGTGATTGAGAGAGAAAGATTTCCCACATTTTAAGTTTAAATAAATACAAAAATGTGTGATTTTTAAAAATTCAAGTAATCAGAAAGAAAAATATATCTTTAGCTGTTCTGGTCATAAACTTGAAACCTGCCTGTAATAATTTTAATAGTTACTTATGAAACTTATACAAGAATAAATTCATCATTAAGGACTAATTAAGCTACAGTAGAAGTATTCTTTTATAAATAAGATATTGCAAGAAAAAAATCTTCTGTTACTAAATCTACTAACTACATGGTCAACCATTATAACTAGTATATGCTTTCATTTTCATTTTTTATTAGAGTAAATATTGTCAGCTATTATTATTCATTTTTGACTAGTATTTACTTTCATATTCATATTTTTATTAAATGAAGCATTGCCAGCCATTATTATTAATTTTTGACTAGTATTTACTTTCATCTTCATATTTTTATTAAATGAAGCATTGCCAGCCATTATTATTAATTTTTGAGTATTTACTTACATCTTCATATTTTTATTAAATGAAGCATTGTCAGCGATTATTATTAATTTTTGACTAGTATTTACTTTCATCTTCATTTTTTTATTAGCTGAATCATTGTTAGTCATTATTAATTTTTATCTAGTAGTTACTTTCATCTTTACTTATTTTTAGAATTTGCAATGATAGAAGGTATATTATATATAAAAAAAATGGATGATTAAAGTAAAATACTATCTTCTGTCATAAAAATATTTGACTTAAAAATAAACAACATATTCATGATTATTTTTCTATTACTATTTGTATTATAGTAGGAGTAAGATAATGTCAAAGGTAAATTATACTTTTAGATTTATGGTGTTATAAAATTATTTTCTAATATAAAGAATACAGGGTTTTTTTTTCCATCATCAGATACAGAATATTTATATATATATATATATATATATATATATATATATATATATATATATATATATATATATATATATATACACACACACACACACACACACTCCTTTTTACTTATAATGTATTTTTTTTTTTCCACAAATATTTCTAAATTTAAGAGTAATCTTTTTTCTTAAATTCTTACCCATTTCCACCACCATCCAAATTTTAAAATGTCTTAAAAAATTTCTTACCTTTACTTATTGATGATTAAAAGTTTATTTACTTTTATGACGAACTTGAGAAATACATTTTAATCTCAATAGAAACTTGTTTTGCAAGTGAAACATTTTTCTTTTCAGTTTGTCATTTCCTCAAATATTTATGGAAAAACCCTGCTTCAAATGTAAAATGTCCTTGTAGTAAGAAAAAAAACAAAAAAAAAAACAAACAAACCTGTCTTTACTGAGTAAGAGAAATTGCCATTGCAGAATAGCTAAATCAGCATGAAATCTATCTCAGTGGTTAGAGGACAAGATTAGTTGTTTTAAGGTCTACTATTTAATTAGAGAAACATCAATAATTAGAGGGTGTCTTTTTTTTTTTTAATTTTTATCTTTTTTTAGTGATGCTTGTTAATCCTAAACTTGAATGGGTTAAGATTGTAGTGATCAGAGAAGCATCCTCTTGGGAGTTGGTTTCACAAAGCAGTGATTTGTGGGAGAAAGCTGCTCAAATGGAACTTATATCTCACCAACAGAATACAAAGGGAATGGGGGTGGTTTGCTACAAGTTGTATGGCATTGTGTTTTTTTTTAAAACAAATAACCAGCATTTGTAATACTTATTCAGTCAAATATAAATTCCACTATGTTAGTTAACAATAGTAAAATCAGAAACTACACTTGTAGGTGAATCTAATAAATTATACATACAATTTGTATGATAGCAAGTTGAATTCTGAAAACAGACTAAACATTACCTAGAAATACAGTAAATATTTGTTCATTATGTAATGGAGATATCAAACTACTTTGCTATTCTATTGAACATATTTATTTTCTCCACTTCTTGACAAAATAAATTTCAATAAATGTGTGTCTGTTATGTTAGCAACTAAGACCAGCATTGTCAAAGTGAAATTAGACTGGTGAAATAAAATGTGTGATTTTAACGTCATTGATAAAGTTATTGTCAACAAGTCTCTTCACAGCATGAATCTTAAAAAAAAAAAAAAGAAATAGTTCATCACTTCTTGTAATTCCTTATAGGAAATAATCTGTATAATGGTTTCATTAAACAGACAGATCTGATAGACTCCTAAGTAGTCATACATCTGTATGCCTTTACTTGAAACAAAGCCTTAAATGCAATAGTATCATGTAGATGATATATCCCAACAACCCTAGCAGATGCCTAGAACTGTTAATAGTACTAAGACTTTTCTGTATCTACATGCATTTGTAACAATAAATGATGATGCTCATTAAATGAGCTGGGAGAAGAAGGGTGATCATTTAATTAGGTATGACAGTTCAAAGTACTTGGGAATGACACCCTTATCTATCTCTGATCAGTCTCAACGAAAATATTTTGTCCTGGGAGGAGTGTGGGCTGGGAACTGTGATTGATGACATTTTCTAATGGAACTAGCAAGAGAGGGAAAAGTTCAAGCCTCATAAAAAGGAACACTTTTTGCCTGCAAGCCAGTCCACCCTGGCAAATGTGGAGTCCTATTTCCCACTGTTCGCGTTCCCCATTGCCATAATCTAATAGCAGCTGCTCCATCTCACTGCTGAAGCGCAAGAATAAACCAAAATGATTTTTCAACAATTGGGTCATGTTTTGATCACAACCCTTTTTTATGCATCAGACAACAGTGATCACTCAAGAAGGAACATCTAAAACCTAACTGGGTTCTGGTCAAACACAGATCAGATCAGACCAAGTCCTGTAATCTACCAGTCATAGAGCCATCACATATACTGCAGCAGTGGCATGACTAAAGCAAGATAGTTTAATAGAACCCATCTCTCTTCAAGTTGGTTTTGAATTCAAACTTTTCTTTCTCCTTGACTGATTGCTATCTGAAGGAAAGAGACACCAGTCAGCCATGGTATTTAACCCATAGCTGGGGGAAAGAAGAGCTGGATTCATACATTTCCTAATGCAAAAACAAATCTAATGAACTTGGCTTGCAGATTTCTCTTTCTGATTCAGTTATATTACCTAGATACCAGCAACACCTTTAATAAATTTTTATTTATAAATTAGTCCCAATAAGGGATTGATAACAATAGCTAAAAATAAAATAGAACATTTATAACAATATCCTGTAATGAAAGTTAAGTAATGGTTAGAAGATTGGTTCTTACCATAGATCTTATTAGGCACAATAAGTAACTAATAAAATAAAGAACAATTCTAACAATATACTTTAATAAAAGTTATGTAATGGATAAAAGATTACCATATATACTTGTGTATTATGTAACTTTTGAAGACCTAATTTTGAAACTAATTTTAAATGGAGGGTGGGGGGGTTCGCACCATACACAAGATATAAAATTAGTGTATATACTGCTGGCCTTGGCTACACTATTTACCAATTTACTTTAGTCAAAAAGTACTACTGTAATTAAAATATGCATGATTTTGATAAAACTGATGTTTTAACTGTATCTAATCATAATGCATGTTATATTCACATATCATATTATAAAATACAAACAACAAATATGCATCTTTTCCATTATTATGTTTTTAAGATGTTTAGCTGTTTCTCGTTTGGTTGTACATGTTTATGCAACGAGTATAGCATTACTAATGATACTTTTATCATTCTTTTTTACTTTTTTAACTTATTTAACTAGAAGATGGGATAAAGAGATAGAGGAAAAGAGGTTAGTCTATTGTAATTTGGTCTCTCAAAATAGGAACTCAAATCATACATGAGATACATGATAAAATCATTTTCATAAGTGAAAACTTGGGGGTCGCCTGATACGCAAGATCACATGTTACACAAGTATATACAGTAATTCTTACTGTAAATCTTAGCAATGTCAGCATATGATTTTTTTTTCTTTCCTTATTAAGTCAAGAATGTTCAGCTTTTTACTGAAAGGAAACACTTTATAGCTTTTATTTGGCACATCTGAATTGTTAACATCGCTATCTTGAAATCTGAGGCCATTATTAAGTAAACCTAAAGAATTATTTATTTCTAGGGTAAACCTTGGATAGCCAAAACTGCAGGAAATGAAAATGCAGATATGAGGGACCAGTGTATTTGATATTTTACCCCCTGGAAAATCTTACAACAAAGTGAATTACAATCTGATACAATTTTATCCATCTTTTTTTCTTTTTTTGAGAAATAAATAACACAATTTGTTACTTCCTGCCTAAATAATTATATTATCACCATCATTATTATTATATGATTACATTGTGCCAACACTTTTATGAATTTATATAGGGAAGGGAGAGAATTCAATTTTGTTATTGGAAGAGACAGGCGTAAATGCCAATGGTAGATATAAAAAAATATTTTAATTATTCTTGCCAGTAAATAAAATGAGATGTAAGAAAGAAAGAAAAAACAGTTCCATAAAGAATAGAAATGTACTAAGAATCACATTGGAGGGGAAAATATTAACACTGTAAGCAGAGATATGAAGACATCTATCGCATATGATTCTATGAAAATACAATAAACACAGCACAATATTAGAATGTAAAGAGAGTTATTCTTCAGCGTTCAGTCCCAATTCCAGTTTGACCTTTTCCTCTCTTCATGACAGGCATTGTTCCTTAGTTGGAATCCTCAATACCATATATGGTTATTTTATAGTTTTGCTTCTGCTAAGTTTAAAAAAAAGAAAAAAAAAGAAGCCAAACAAATATAGTAGTCATATTTATAGGCTTGAAAATAACTTCTCTATTTCAAGATTTTAAAAATAGTAAAACTTCTAAAAAATCATTTTAGCAAAATTTATCAAACTCTTGTTAATTTTATGATTATTATACTTTTCTTTTTATAAATTATCATTGTCAGGTGCACTGATAACAAAATGGGTCATGCAATTTCTTATATATTATTTCTTTCCTTAAACCAAAACTGCTCTTGCTTTTTCTTTTCTCTATCAAAAATCTGCAGACAAAATTAAAGCAATTAATTTTTTAAGCAAAACCCATCTTTAAAAGCCAACTTTAGTACAAGTCTAGATTCAAGGAGCACTCAATGAGGTTCAAACTCAGAATGTCTTGTAAAACATTACTTTAAGGCAAGGTGTTTTTCTAATCTTTTACCGAGTCACAATGACAATACATGTTATTATTGGCAGTTTGTGTTTCCAGGAAACTCAATTTTCTTTATTTTTAAAATTGTTAATGTAAGAATTTCATCAGCTTTAAGAATTTACTGCATCCTTATAAAGTGTCTACTTTTTGAAGAAATTCACAAAATACTCAAGTTTTTCTTCCTAAGAAAATCTAATAATGCTCAGCCAACTTTGAATAGTAGCATAACAATTTTTTTTTTAATCATTTCACCCCAAGCAAGACAATAAAACCACTAAGACACATGGGATTACTTAGTGCGAATAAATATATAAGAAAAAGAAAAAACATTGAGGAGCAAGAACAATAAAAGAAGAATCAAGAAGACAGTAGATAACAATTGACATTGCATTTCAATTTTTGAAGATCAAAGTTGGCTGGAAAGCGAGAAGCTGGAGGAGACTTCCATAGGCAAGATGTTCAGGAAAAGAAACTGTTTTCAAAAAACTTAAGGTTACATCTAGACATTTCAACTGTAAAATGATGAGATCTTGTTGCCAATCTAGTACTGTGATAACCAACTTTAATTTGCTATATAAGTTTGAAATATTGCCAAAATTAAAGAGGAAAAACTGGAAATGCATTTAACTGAACTTAAGTTGTAGCTTATAGAAATATATAAAGGCAAAGTTGTTTTTGATTCAAAAGTATGAATAACTAAACTTTACATACAGATATTGTACCAAGAACTTTGAGGAATACCAGAGAAATTAAAAAAAAAAATCAAAAAAATCTATATTTTCATTGTCAATACTGTTCAATGATCATTTCAACTTTTAGATTAAATTTTTAACATCATCTTTATTTTGCTGAAAACTGATATTGAGAAGCATTAATTTCAAACATCTTGTTTTGAAAAGTAAGAGCATTAATAATAAAAAATAAAATAAAATGTTTAAAAACTTATCTTCCTAACTTCAAATATATAAAAATAAAAATTTGAGCAATAATATAGTAATTTTAATTACATCAAACTAACAATCATATTCTTTTGTGTATAATATGGTTTTAGTAAAGTACAACCCATGTCCCATGTTTCTGAATCTAAAAAACAGAGAATAAATAATATCCTTGAGTATAACTCCATAGCAGAGCTATCCCAATGTAAATTGTTGTATCAGATTAAAATCTCAATATCATACATATATGTCATTAAATAATAATTTATCACAATATTAAAAAATAGAAATGAAAGTTTATGTCTCTTCTAATTTGTTTCAAAACATTTCTGAAATTTTTTTTTCATGAGCTGAGCATATTTGCAGTCTTGCTGTTTCAAAGAGGATTTTTAAGCTGAGTAAAAATTCCTGAAAACGTGTATGACCCCCGTTATTTGCCTTTAATTTTCATTCAAAATTTCTCATATTATACACAAGAAAATACAGTATTATTTTGAATACTATGATAATAACTGTAGCAATAATCCTTAATTGGTATTTAAAGGAATGAACTGAATCTTGTATACAATAAACTATAAATAGCCAAAAGAATTTAGTATATTTAAAATTTTCTTTACACATTCCTATTCATAATGGAAAAACTTTGTTTATATAAAAAGTATCTAATACGCGTAAACAATTTCAGATTACATTACATCAGGCAATAATACCCTTAAGAAAGAACAAATTCAAAATGAATTTTACTGTAATTTTGATAAAAAACACATTTAAACATTTCAGTTAAATCATCTTGAATAATTTTACCCAGAAATGTCCTAATTAATTTTCATGCTCAGAGTAAATTTTATCTGACTTTAAGAATTGTACTTTATAAATTCATTGGCACTTTTGAGAATATATATATCGCTTTTTCTTTTTTTATTACTAATGCTTGCATTATTATTTTTGGCCAAGTTCCTGAATAATTATTGGATATACCATATTATATATATATATATATATATATTCATTCAACTCTCCTGTCATATTTGACGTATGCAGAACCATCCACATTTTTTGACGGGCCAAATATAGAGACCTGGTGCACTACATGCCACAAGGTCCCTAAACGAACCTCCACAGGTTTTGAATTCAGAGTTGTCCTCCTCCTATACCAGTTGCCATCCAAGGCTATAGAACCCAGTCTGTCCTGCTATTTACCCACAGCTGGAGGTAGAAGAAGAGGAGTCATACCTTTCCCGCAGGTATTACCATGTAAATGAATGTAATGGAGTCAACTGGAATTCGAACTCGGCTCTCTGATCCCTCAATCCAAGCTGCTATCCATTACTCCACTGTGCTTTATATATATATATATATATATATATATATATATATATATATATATATTGTATATTTGGGCAGCCATCCTCTTTTTTTTATGTGGACAAGGCTATTATATTTGCATTGTTTATGAGTATATTGTGGATGGAGCTTTGTAGGGCTTCGTGTGTGTTTACATGAAACCTAATTGAGCTATAGTCAGAGAGAAATAATGGGAGTCTTCTTGTTAGGCATATAGTGGTATATCCAATATAATTATTCACGAATTTGGCTAAAAATAATGGAAGCATTATTAATAAAAAAGAAAAAGTTAACACTCAATAGTATCAACTATAAATAGTCACAATGTGCTGTGTTTAGAAAACATTCCTATAACTCTAGATACATACATAAAAAATCTATACATTCAATTAAAAGTTAAAATAAAATCATCCTTGATAAGGCTAAAAGAATAACCAAAAACAATTGGACATACAGAACATTCAGACAATTTCTACATAATTTAAGTCCAGAAAAGTAAAATTTATAAGAACACAAGGAAAATTAAATGAAAAAACTTAACTGCAGTACCTTGTCAATCACTTTAAACAAAACATATATATATTTATCTATGATAGGATAAAGAACAAGTAGGAAACAGATCTTAATCTAACATGTTTCAGTTTATTAAAGCTTCATCAATTATCAAGATAGAAATGATAAAAAAATGATAAAAAGCAAAGTGATGCAGATTAATGGTATGTTGTTTGTCTATTTCTTATTGGTTAGATGTGTGTCATGTGTAATGAAGTAACAGATAATGTTTAAATATATGTGTTACAAACATTTTGGATGCTAAATTGTGTAAAAGTTAATGAAATGAAGTAAGAAGGTTTGATTGGTTATTTCTTATTGGTATAAATGTGTGCCATGTGTAATGAAGAAAAAGATATTTAAATAAGTGTAAGAAAACATTCTGGGTGCTAAAGTATGTAAAAATTAATGAGATACTGCAGGATGTTTTTAAAAAAAATTTGTTTTGTTTGATTTTTCATTAAAGTAAATTTCATGAATATTTTGTATATATATATATTAATTTTTATGTATTCAGAAGAGATAAGTTAGATTCATGAATAATGGATCTGTAGAAAAATGGTGATGTAATTTAACTTTTTTAAATGTTTGTTAATAATAATATTGCTATAAATATATTTCCTTAATGTTTTCTCTTTAAAGGATTATGTTCTTTTTTGATAAGGCTGGCATTTGTGAAATTAAAGTTATGTCCCTCGTCATTGTGGTTGAAAACAAGAGACTCTGAATGCTTATCTAAACGCAAATCTCTTTTGTGTTCCTGGATGCAGGTTTACTTATATATATATATATATATGGATATGGATTTGTATAATTGGATTAATATCATCATTTTATGTAGTATGATTCCATTTCTCTTGTGCAGCTGAATATAATGAATTGTAACAGTTGATTCCTTTTGGTGACTGGTGTATTTATAGTGTGAAGTGTTGACAATTTAGATAAACAGAAAACATAACACATAAATATTCTTTTTTTTAATGATTTATTCAAGTTTTTTTTATACCCCAAATTGACCAAATGTAAATTTTCTTGCTTTGTTAATGCAAAATGAATTCTTCCAATTAGATCCTAATATTTTTCACATTTAAAAATAACACAAAATATCTAAATTTAAGTCTTTCAGTCTTCACCTTTCATCTGGACTTCATTCACTTGTTTAAAAAGAATTTATATTTTTATTTTGTTGTGTGTGTGTGTGTGTGTGTGTGTGTATGTACTCTATATTGAAGGCAAAAGAAGATCAGAAAATAGTGAGTAATCTATGTAATGAGTTTGTGTGAATGGATGTCAGAACATGGACAAAGAGTGATGGTAAAGAGTTAAAAGTTACTTAGAGCAACAAATGATAGGAAGATGTGGAGAGCCATGTCTACCTACTTAATGAGTTTGTACAAACTGATGGCAGAACAAGAACAAAGAGATGATAAAGGGACAAAAATTATATAGAACCACAAATGAAAAGAAAATGTGGAGCGTTATGACATATTAAGAAGCATTAAAAACCAACATATTAAGTAAATTAATTAACTAATTACTTTCAATAACATATTAATCAAGTGAATGTCTAGTCTTAATTCACCATATGAAAATCATAGATTGAAATTATGGCTTTTATCTCGACTTGAACACTGGCCATTGGTCCCAGATAAAAACCACAATTTCAAATGCCAATTTTCAAGGTAGACCCATGTAAATTATGCTTGTTAAATCAAACTTTCTTTTTGTTTTTTCTTTTAATCAATTCACCCCAAGCAAGGTGATAATGCCACTAAGACACAAGGGGGCTACTGGAAGTGAAAGAGAATGAAAAAGACTTTAAAAGGAACCGGAAACCCAATAATAATATAAATTTCAGAGTTTAGATGAAGACTTTAAAAATATAGAATTGAAGTAGACTTTAGAAGGAACTGGAAACCCAATCCTAAACAGGAAACAAGGGACAAACCTCTACTCCTGTTCAAGACTGGGGAGGTGTGTTAACTATTGAATGAAATAATCGTATAATAATTGTGCTTTGTTGGTTCACATGATTGTTACACCCCGTCAATATGTCATAAATAATGGACTATTCCATTTTCATTTTGTGAGAAGACAAAAGACATTTCAAACATGCTACTTGGCTTCAGTCAGAAAATGGAAGAAAAGATAGAAGTGTTTAACATCTGTTTCAGTGAAATAAAAAAAGTTGTCAATTTCAAATCTTTTCATTTGTATCCCCTTACTTCTTAAAATAATGACCAGCATTCATATTTATGATTTTTATTGCAATATTTTGATGAAGTTGTTAAGCTCAAATATTTTATGATGTAATAGGGTAATTTCTACAGATATTTTATTATTGTAGAACTTGCCATGAGCTCATTCAATCATTAAATGAAGAATTAAGATTCATCAGAAAAGTAAAACAGGAAAACCATTAAATTTTCATGTGTTAAAACTAGTAAATATTAATAAGAAAAGGAGCAAGATCTAGCTAAAAAAGGAGCTAAATTAGCTACTCTACTACCCAACCTAGGGATTGAACACACAACCACTCACAACCACTCTTTCAAGAAATCAATTATTTCAAATTATTTCAATTCAATCCAATAAAAAGAATTTAATATTAAACTAATATCTGCATCAACATGTATATTCATATTAATAAAAAGAAAAATATTTTGTAAGGAATTTGCATGTAAATGACTAGAGGGGGGAATTCTATACTCCAAGAGACTCAAATGAATGCCATTTTTTTTTTTATTTTTTTTTTATTGTATTTTTAAAATTCCTTTTTCATTAAGTGATATTTGATAAATAGGCCAAGTAAACAAATGTAAAATAATAAATTCTAGAATCTATTTTGATCTGGGTAACCAGATAACCTTGGTAATAGTAAACATTGTCTAAAGGCTAATAATACCGCCATATTTTCTGCCCTTTGAAACAAAGAAACATATCCTTGAAATCAAATGCATTTTAGAAAAGCAGAAAAAAATTAGTTCATATATTTCTCCAAGTAATATCAATTTTTTTCTATAGAAACTCGAGAAATTATCATTTTTGTCCCATATTGCTATCAAATAAGAACTCCAGTTCACAAATGTTATTTTTTTTTTTTCATTTTAAGAGGGGGTTCCAGTTTGCAAAGTAAGTCATTGTAAATTGATCATCCCTATGCAAACTAAAAAAAAAAATACATGCCATATAATGAAGCATATTTTTACAAAATTTCAAGTTAAAATTAAAAATTATATATATATATATATATATATATATATATATATATATATATATATATATATATATATATATATTTAATAGATTATATTTAAAGCATATTCATATTTTTTGTTTGTGTTAGAATAATGCTTACATATAAATTTTAAATAATTTCAAATTAGTTGTTAAATATAAATTTAAACATATTCTTAATTACATTTCCCTTTTATTATTAATTATTTTTATTTTTGACTTACATAGGGGGTTCAGTTTTCAATGAGTTTGCATGGTAAACTGAAACCCCACTTTTAAAATTTAGAAAATTAAAAAATTTTTTTTTATATTCATGATTTGGGAGCTTAATCAATAGTAAAATAAATTAAAAAATTGAGAAAGAATGATTATTTCTTGGGAAGATGCAGTTCTGTAGAAATGCCATAATTTCTTTCTTTCTTTCTTTGTTAATCACCAAATCAATGAGAATTCTCTATAGTACTGCTAGTCAGAAATAAATCCTATAGTCTTGTATGATGACACTTGCTGTTATAGTTACTCATCTTGCTTCAAGGTAGAGAAAAGCTTTGATATAGTTGAACTCTCCCAAGAGCTGCTGCTACCTTCTTTTACTGCTTTGTCAATAGAAACAAAAGCAGGAATGAGATTCCCTTTCCCCTTGTAACCAGAGATTTCTGTTTCAAGAAAGAAATCAATGATAAGAAGGAACTATATGAGTGGACTTGGTTAGTAACCTCTGGAGAGATAGCACAAAAGTCTGGATGAATGCATCGAATAATGAGAAACACTTCTGGCTTAATGGCTGCCAATATAAGAGCTTTGTTCAATGGAGAGAAAATAATACAATCATTATTACAAGTTAACCCTTTGCCTATCATTTTTTTCAAGTTCCAAAAAAAAAAAAAAAAAAAAAAAAAAGAAAAAAGAAAATAGTTAATATTTTTATTTATATTTTTTTATATTTCACCCCAAGCAAGGTGATAATGCCACTAAAATGGCAATTGATGTTGCATTTAAGTTTTTGAAGATTGTTGGTGGCAGAGAAACAATAAGAGATTTCCACAGGCAAAAAGTGTGAGAAAAGAAACTATTAGAATAGAACATATCGTCATATCTAGCTAGCACAACAGTACAATAGTGAAACCTAGTTGCCAATGTAGTAACAGACTTAAATTCATGCAGTCATGACACCAAGGAGGAAATTTTAATATACATATTTATGTCTGTCTAAAAACACCTGATGACATTTTCTTAAAAAAAAAAATACAGTATTTAAAGAAAATGCATGTTTTAAATTATTTTTTCCAGTCTTCAAAAAATTTTAAAAAGTTAAGTAAAAATAAAAATCAAATTCTTTTGGGTTCTCTCTGTATTTTTATTTTCTATTTTTATTTCAATTATTGAATTTATTCTTTTAGTGATTTTATTAGATTTCAGCTGATCCACTGTTTTTTTTTTATACTAATGTTCAGCAAATACAAGGCCAAAGAGCCACTCAAGGCAGGGGGTTACTGTGTGGTGTTGTAGGAGCATAAGAAAAGTCAAGAAGTGAAGTTCATGGGGAAGATAGCTATTAAGCCTAGACTTGAAGAAGTCAAGATTGTGGTCTGTTCCACAAAGCAGCAGGTCTTGTGAAGAATCGGTCTGAGTAGAACTTACTTCTTCAGATAGTCTGAATAACTCTTAAAATTTTATTAGAGCAATAAAAGCAGACATATTAAAAAGTATTTTATAACAAAAAGGAATTTAACAATTCTTAACAAAAACCTTCTAAAAATTCCTTCTAAATTTAAAAAAACATATTTATTTATTATTTTTTTTTATCATTCACTAAATAAGAAAGAATAATAATCAGACATATGGAAAAAATAATGGTTAAGTGTAAAAAAGAATGTGATTGTAAAGGAAAGGTACTAAATGCAAATTTTAGTTTATTTGAAGGGGTTATTATCTTTAGGATTAACAGGAACAAAACAAAGGAGCTAATACCTACTTTTAAAAAATAAAGGGACCCCTACAACAAAAAAAGTGTCAACTTGTCTATAGGCGAGTTTACACCATGCCTAGTTCAAGTTGTAAATTAATATGAGAGGAATATACTATTTTTTTATTCTCTGTACCCTGAATGGATTCTTTTATTTTTCTGAATTTTTGTATATGCAAAATGTTGATTAATAAATTTTTTCATTTAATTTTAAGGTTTTCAGTTAATAAAACCTCAGTCTGTTTTCTGAATTTGTTCTAAAGCACTATCAGATTCAAAAACCCTGGGAATTTTCTGTGCATGTATAATAACATAATTCTTTATCTATTTGATGGAGAAAAGAAAAAAATACAGGATACTGGTACCAGACTTTAAAAAATCTGATGAACAATTTAATGTTAAAAAACCAAAATGGCTCATTCAAATGAACAGTTCTCCATATATATATATATATATATATATATATATGTTCACTCTGTTCAAGGCTCAAGTGCCACGTGAGTAAGTGGAACAGTTTATCAGGATATATGGGGAAGATAATGGTTGAACCTAGACTTGAACAGGTTAGATTGTAGTAATTGGGAAACATCTGCTTGGGAAGTGGTTTGACAAAGCAGTGGTTCATGGGGTGAAGCTGTTCAAGTGGAACTTACATCTTACCAATAGAATATGAAGAGAATATGAGTTGTTTGGTACAATGGGTCTTAGACTTGAAGGTTAGAACTAGTGGAATTGAGGAATGTAGTTTGTCTGAACACTTTCCAAGGAAATAGCAATAGAGCAGCAAGTGGCTTGAAACATTTTGTCTGTGGGAAAAGGGTTGTAGGGTGGAAAATAATTTGTCACCCACAAAGATGCATAGATGCTTATGGACAATCAAAACTGGAAACTGAAAACTTGGCAGCTCCTGCCCATACATAGCAGCAGTACTCCATTTACAGCCTGATTTGGATCTTGCAAAGGTAGAGGATAGCACGAAGAGTCAGTTACTTACTGGAGCAGTACAGGGAACTGGCCATTTTCCCAAGATCTTTAGTGATGTTTCATATGTAGGAGTTTCACTTAAGGTCAAGGTTGAGTTTAAGTCCCAATAGGTGCTTAAGGTGCAGAGCCTCCCTATGTATCACCCATTCATTGTAATAGGTGAAAGTTTAGGATTCGCTTGGTGATGATGGAATGTCACTATATTTACATAGATTACATGCTCCACTGGAGTGTAGCCTATCTGATACAGGCATTAGTAGCATGGGGCCTGAACATATATCCAATGGTACATTTCTGGTGAAGTTTAGTGTGTATGCAAATTAGAGCTGGCCTTTGTGATAAGAAAGTCAGAAATTTGCTGTACTGCTAAGTACCAGTGTTGATAATACTATGGATACTACTGCTAATATTCGTGTTTTGTTTATTGTCAAGTCTAGCAAAATGTTTCAAAGTTTGACAGGTTCATGATTGATTGATTCATTTTTTACAGCTTATCAACCCTTTGTAGGTTATTTAAAGCCAGGAAATATTTTTAGATTGTAAGAATTGTTTTTCTTTTTGGAGATAATGGTTTAGTGATACAAGTCTTACTAATTACCCTATATCTGGAGTGAGGTAGATTCATACCTTTCCTAAAGATATTTGCATGTAAGTGAATATAACGTACCCAATTGGAACTGGAACTCGGTTCTACAATTAAATTTCCGAGCCATTATCCATTATACCAGCTGCACATCTAAGCTTACAGAATGTAGTATTCCTAAGCAGTCACCTGCCTATGTACTGACGTGGCTTGACATTGCTTAACTTCAGTGAATGTATGGGAACTGGTGTTTAAATGTAGACATAAGCCTTGACAGGTTCAGTGATAGCAATAAGCATAGCAGGGTTAATATACACAAAAAAAAAAAAAAAAAAAAAAAAAAAAAATGAAAAAAGGGGGAAAAAAAATAAATAAAAAAAGTACATGGTTATTTCAGCATTTCTTCTCCAAGGTGCTTAGACAACCAAAACTCTGTACAAGATCCGTACAATATATGTGGTCACCCACCTAAGTACAAACCAAACTCAACATTGTTTAACTTTGGTGATTGTATGGGAACCAGTGTTTCAACATTATGTGGCTGTAAGCTTTGATGGGTTTGGTGCTAGCAATAGGCATCAAGCTTAATAAGCAAAGCAGTGTTAAGATGCACAAAAAAGAAAAGGAAAGTGCATTGTTGTTTCTGCATTTTTTCTCCTAGACAGTTTGACAAGTTTCAACCAAAGATTTGTACAATATAACCCAAGTAAGGAAATCTCAGAAAAAATTGAAATGAAACCACAAGGCAATGAATAACAACAATAGTTCTGAACAGAAAATAAACCAATGAGAGAAAATGTTTTCTGTCTGAATTTCTGGGATGAGGAGTTATCATGATTTACACTATTTACATGCAAACTATTGTCATAATCTTTCTTATTATCACAACATTTTGAACATTGTGCTTTCTGGCCTTCATCAGATGTATAGTGATCCAGATAAGATACACGGAATTTCAAACTGAACCTTTTATTTAATCTACTGGGTTAAACTGTTCTCATTTCACTGAAAACTTTCTTTACTAGCAGCTCCCATATCTAGGGACACCTAGTCTAGTTATTTTTAGTACTGCTCAGTTATTGCTAGCTTTCTGTTCATTGAGTTCAAGTATACACTTCCTGGCCCAGGGATTGAACTCACAATTATTATGTCATCAAATTAACAAGCCAATGCTTTAATCCACTATTGCCCCATAGTAGAATTTGGAGCCTTAAGCCTAACCTACCTGTTGATGAGTGCTATTACTATTATTTGACTGCACTCACTCACTAATCTTGTGATTGCATAATGCTTTACTTTTTTAAAACTACCTCTAGTAAAAATGAAAGCAATGAAAATTTAATTGAGTCAGTGACTTTTGAGAGGACAGGGTAGATTAAAATGATTTGAAGCCAATGGCAAGATAGAGAGAAGAACTTCAGGCTACTTTCCTTTCACACATGAAAGAGATGGATTATGCTGGTAAGTAGAGCGAGAAAGACCCATGGCAAATAAAGTATTTCATTAGAAATGGGTGGGGTATAGGAGCAGAACAAAAATAGTTGGTATGCTATCAGGACAATATGTTCTAAGATAGTGACGCTATGAAAAGACATGTCATTTTTATTATCTGACTTACTTTAACAAAGTATCTTCATGTTCATGCCATTTTTTCATTACTATCACAACATTTTGTCTATTGTGCTCTCATTACTACTTCAGATGTTTGTCAATCTGGATAACTTTCAGAGAATTTCAAACTGAACCCTTTATTTTGCTCGCTGGGATAGACTGTTCTAGTTCCACGTGCCATGTCTAATGGATGTCAGTTATCAGTTATCTCTTGTTAATTCCCCTCTCTGTTCTCCACTCCACTGCCTTAATTCACAACTCCTTAAGGACACAAAGCACAGTGGATAAAGGCGTTGGTTAGAGTTGTGAGTTCAATACCTGGTTAAAGCAGTGGAGAACTTGGAAAGGAGAATTAACAGGCGATAACTGACACCCATTAGACATGGCACATGGAACTAGAACAGTCAACCCCAGCGAGCAAAATAAACGGTTCAGTTCAACATTCCAACCACCTGAAGAAGGCTGGAGCGTACAGCGGCCGAAACGTTGTGATAAATATGGCAACAAAGATGAGGACAATAGTCCAAATAATATAAATACATAATACCTCATCTCAGAAATATAGATAGATGCCACAAAACAGGTAATAGGATATGCTAAACTATGTTTACACTAGTTTGGAAATAGTGCTATTTAGTTTATAACATAAATAGGGACCAACATTTCACAGTTTCATGAAAATATATATATATATATATATATATATATCTGTCAATAATAGTTGATGAAAGTTTTTTAAAGTCATAAGTACATCTTGAAAATGCATATATATGTTGACAGCAGGCAATCTAAGTTTGACAAAAAATGGTGTGTAAAAAGGACAGTTTTTTTCTCTTGAGATGGCTATTACTGAATACTCCTTTGGCAATGTTTATTGCTTTAAAAAGGCAATGTTTAGAATTTTGATAACAAAAACATTATGCACAATTTAGTTGTTGGATTGTTTATTTACAAGATTATAAAAACATGTGAACCTACTACAATGCAATATTTATTATTACCATTTTACACAAATAAATATGAAAATAAATTTTTTTATTTATAAAAATTTACAAAATTATATAAAAGGCTGTGGACAAACTACAATGTAAATTTATTGTTTACCATTTTATAAAAAAAATATGAAAACAAATATTTTTATTCATAAATGTCTGTGAACTATAGAAAAAGAAAATTTAAATAAACAGAATTTTTCCAGTCATTATACATTTTCTTCTCAGATTACTTCTTGTTAAAACAATTACAATGTTACAATTTTTTTTTTAATTGCGAACTAGGATCAATAGAAATAATTAATAAAAATTACAGATATCTTGCAATTATAGATAAGGAAAACCTTGTCCACCCAATGAATAGGGAGATACATGCTCAAAACATTGAGTGTTTGTAGTCTCTCCTAAAATCTAAAATTAAAAGAATGTTTGGTTCAGAAGAAGAGATGCTCTAAATCTATTTTAGTTAATTTATGTGGCAAGATCAAATGAAAAAATGCCCAGAAAATGCATTGTTTTTCGAAATTTATAACTATTGTTACTGGTCATTACACATTTATTTAAATTTCCTTGTTCAGATATTTTTATAAATTTATGAATATAAAAAAAATTCTTTTCATATTTATTTCTTTATAAAATGGGAAATGATAAATATTTCATTGAAGTTGGTTCACATATTTTTATACTCTTGTAAATATAAAATTCATCTTGTAAATAAAAAATTTAACAACTAAATAGAGTAACATTTTTGTTGTTATTAAATTTCTAGACATAGCTTTTAAAAATGATAAACATTGCTGAGCGAGTATACAATAATAGTGATATCAAGAGAAAACTTGACATGCCACTTTTTTGTGGGTTCGAAAGGTTAGACTTTGTCATAAGTTACACACACACACACATACACAAAACAATTCTTTAGCCTAGTAAAAGTCAGAGAATGAGGTAGGAAAAAGCCATATAGCATTTGACCCAGATGAACACATCTTCCTGATTTTTAAAAATTGGATTAATTTCTTTTATATGTTAAGAAGTGAAGCAGAAATATTCTGAATCAATCATGTTCTCAAATTTCTTTTTTCTTCTTTTTTTCTTTTAAAACAATTCACCCCAAGCAAGGTGATAATGCCACTAAGACGCAAGGGTCTACTGGGAGTGAAAGAGAAGGAAAAGACTTTAGAAGGAACTGAAAATCCAATACTAAATAAGGAAGGGATAAACCTCTACACTTGTTCAAAAGACTGAGGAGGATTGCAAACCTCTGACCAAATAATCAAGCATCAGACTTCGCAGTTGGCCCAAGAACTTTTCAGCACCCCTTGCAAACTTGCTTGTATCTGGTAAGCTTACTGAGTAGATTTACAAAAATCTTATGACAACTGAAAGACAATAGATTGTTGTCTACTTGTATCATTTGATCAGAAACAATGATAAAGTCTGCAAACAATAACTAGCAAATTACGTAGCCTTGTGAGTGATGAATTATTTCCCGCCCTGCAACCCCTTTTCCCACAGACGAAATGTTGCTAGACTCTCACTTCTCTATCGCTATTATTATGTTCAAACAAACTACAATCCTTAGCTCTACCAGCACAGATATTAACAGCTTGAACACACCATGCCATATGTGCAGTGTCAAATCATATTTGTATTCCATTGGTAAGGAGGAAGTTCCACTCAGACAGCTTCTTTTTGCTCAGAACTGTTGCTCTGTGGAACAGACTGCCAAGAGGATGCTTCCTCAACCACTACACTCTTATCTTCTTCAACTCTAGAATCAATCAATATCTATCCTACATATCCTATTATGCACCCCCCAAGAACACTTTCATCCAATAACCCTCTACTTTAAGTGGCTTTTGGGCCTTTTATTAGGTAAACAATAGTAAAAAAAAAAAAAAAAAAAAAAAAAAAAAAAAAGAGACATAGGGGTCTACACCTCTGAGGGGAGAAGAGAAGAGTAAATAACTCACCCTATTGATACAGCCATTTTAGACTGTTTTGTGTCTCCAAGTTATCAATCAGTATCTACATGGTGTTTGTTATCCCAGCACCACTCTGATCGTGTGGAAGACACACTCAGCACAGCTTTCTTGATAATCTACAAGAGAAAGCAAAGAAAATTCTTGACTTCAAAGTTATATGGCAATTAAGGGAGGCAATGAATTTGAATCCCATAAGAAACTAATTTGCACTCACAAGATCCATGAAAATTCAGTTATTACAAAATAAAACATTTTATTTATACATTTGTGAAATCATCCACATACACACTTTACTATAATGTTCTTTTATGCATCATAAAAACATACAAAATGTAAACAATAATAATTCAAAGTGCTCAATGCCTAAAGGCGACAAAAAAACTGTATTAAAAAAACTAAAAAAATATACACACAAAGTTTGTCTATATTTCTGAGATGAGGTATTGTAACTATTTATGCCATTTACATTGTTCGGAACGTCCTTATTTTTATTATCAAATTTACAAAGTTTCAGCCATTGTGTGCTCCAGCCTTCTTCAGGTGATTGGGATTTCAAGCCAAACCCTTTATTTCATCCACAGGGTAGATTGTTCTAGTTCCATGTGCCATGCCTTTTCTGGATATCTCAATTTCAGTGAAGGCGGCCGGAATGCACAACAGCTGAAACATTGTGAATATGATAATAAAGATGAGGACAGCAGTTTGAATAATGTAAATAGTGCAAATAGGCACAAAAACTTGTTCATATGTTAACTTTCACTTTCTGGCTTTTCAAGTTTCAAGTATTATGATCAATGATTGATCCTAGCACTTGAAGTCTTGCAAACAAGTTCCTGTGTATTTTTTGTTTTTTGGTTTTAAATTCGATCATATATATTACTACAAGTTATATTTAGTGAGTACATGGGTTTGAGTAGACATCACTGTTTTTTTTTTTTTTTTTTTTAAACAGTGACATTAATATCTACCAGTCTTACTACAGAAAAATATGTGCCAGAAATTGAGCCTGTACTCTTTTCATTGATCTGAGAGATCCTTTTCAAGTCAAGTGAGCTTTACCATTAAACTACGAGAAGCTATCACAACAAAACAAAGCTCAGTTACCCTATTACATGTATAGTTCTTTTGACACCTAAAGATTGTGAAAATGCATAAAACATCATGAAAACAGATTTGAGAAAAATCAAAAGGGTAATAAGCAAGGAAAGTTCATTGACCAACAAGAAAATATTTGAAGAAGCTGATGTTGTGAATGTAAACAGAAAAAAAGTTTTTGTTTTTAATCATTTCATCCTAATCAAGGCAATAAAGACACTAAGACACAAGGGGTTACTGAGAGTGAAAGAATATGAGAAGACATTAGTGAGGAGAAAGGGCAATAAAAGAACAGGATTCAGAAAGAAGATGGCAAATGATGTTGCACTTAAATTTTTGAAGATGATGGAAGGGAAGCAACAAACCAGAAGTGAGTTCCACAGGTGAAAAGTGCGAGAAAGGAAACTATTAGAACAGAACTTATGGTTACATTTAGCTATTTCAACACTAAAATGATGAGACCTAGTTGCCAATCTAGTAGCAGATTTAAATTCTTGCAGTACAGGTACCAAAGAGGAAAGCTCATTAGAACAATTACCACGAAAATATTAATAGACAAGAAATAGGGAAGCCATATTATGGTGTTGGGAAAGTGACTGAAGCCGAGATGCCAGATCAGGACTGATGACATTGCAGACTTTTCTTTGGATTTTGTTAAAAACAGATTTATAATAGCAGGTGCACCAGACCAGATGTGGCAGAAATAATCAATACACAGACAAATGGTAAATTTATAAATGTGCAAGATGGATTCTGGTGATAAAAATTGTCCGGCATAACACAACTTTCCTAGAATTATTATTAATATGTATACTATTACTGTACCTGCTGTAAAAGAAATTATCATAAAGTACCAGTGACTTTCATCAGAACCAGCTGATTCACCATACATAAATATGTTTCAACACACTCCTCTCATTAATCAGGCAGACACTACAGAAGAAAGGAAGTATTGATAATGATAAAATTGTTTTTTAGGTTTATGCTCTACCGTAATACTAGCTTGTTTAGACCATATCACATTGAAACATAGGTTCTCATCAAATGACCAAAGTTAGGCATGAAAACAGCTATGCTAACAGGTTTATGAAATCACAATGAGAAATGTGTAAGTTAGAAAAAGAAGTAG
Source organism: Acanthosepion pharaonis (assembly GCA_903632075.3). Taxonomy (NCBI): domain Eukaryota; kingdom Metazoa; phylum Mollusca; class Cephalopoda; order Sepiida; family Sepiidae; genus Acanthosepion; species Acanthosepion pharaonis. The sequence continues at coordinate 451,553 of CAHIKZ030001220.1, forward strand.
ATGAAAACTGATTTCTCAACAGCCAATCTTGAGATTAGGCTAGATTTTGGGTTCTTAATGGAAATAGTCAAGGAACAAAGCTTTAAAGACAACAGTGGGGAGATGGAGTAGTGTTTGTTGACTAGTATTGCAGGCAACAAAATTATAAGCTTTTTCAAATTTGGTCAAGCTAAATACAAAGTATTATTGTAAGTTTATTGGACAAAATGTTTTTTAGTGTACGTCATAATCAAGAGGCTTTAAAGTTAAAGAGTGTATTTATGCAGGACAAAGATCCTTCATATATTACAATACTGACTATTGTCCACCTTGTTCAAAAATTATCTTAAGGTCAGTCAAATTTTGGGGATCCATCTGATGAAGTTTAAGTTCCTTCCACATTTTATACTATTTAAGTCAGACAATTGACTAAATCAATTTAAGTCTTATTGTCTTCACCTGGAACCACTCATTCTCATAACTGCCATATGATTGGGATTGTTATCTTGCTGAAAGATCCAACCAATAGTTTGAACAATTTCACAGATGAAAGCATCTTATTATCCAGTATTTTGTGATACCATCTAACTTTCCTTTGATGATGTTCTGTATCCATACCATTGAAGAAAGAAAAACCCCAAAGCATACTTCTACCATCATGCTTAACAGTCAGGCCATATAAAGTATCCTTCTTTCTCCACAAATGTTTTAAACTGTTTCCATTAAAGAGTTCAATTCTAAAACAGTGGTCAATGTCAAAAAGGTGGTGCTACTATATCAGTAAAAGTTTCATTCTGAGTGGTTTTCAGGTTTGTCATATGACATACAAAAAGAGTTCATAAACACTAAATAAGGCAATAGGTAGTATAAGAGGTACTTACTTTTGTTTCTACATTTAGAACATAATTCAGACATTTTGCACAATAGTCTATCCTGCTGGGATGAATTCTAAAATGTATAACTACTTTTGTAGGCATAGTTAACAGCTTTTTAAGATCTTGCCTTGTATACAAATATGTTTATTAAAACATCCTGGGTATCACAATAAACTACACGCGGTAGCAAGGCCTTTGATTGGAAGATTGGAGGTTTTGAGGAGCATGGAACAACCTCTTAATTGTTTTGTTCCCAGGTTCACCTTGACCTGGGGTGGTAGCAACTGTTAGGGTCCCAGCTATGGGCAAATAGTAAACCCCCAAGCAAAAACAAAATATTATGAAAGTATAAAAATATATTTTTATAGTAAAAAAAAATAAAAAAAAATAGCAATAATACATGTTTATAGTAACATTACCAAATTACTTCAAAACACTCAAGAGAATGAAATTTTGGCATTAAATAACCCATAATGAGTTGATATGTCATTAAACAAACAAATCAATCAATTATTCCCTCTAGTTTGCCTTTATCTTTCAATTCGCATAATTGCATAAAAAGCAACTATCGGCATGCTGCCTGTTAATGTTGAGTTGTCTGACATTTTGTATTTGTACACAGTTGTCTCCCTTGTTTTATGTAGTGTAGTTTTTGCATTCTAATAATGAAGAATGCAGATAGTCAATATATGTTGTGTTTACCCTGTGAAGTATGTATAAGATTAATACTGTCTTTTCACAAAAGCTTTGTAGCTAAAGTTCTTTGTTTTCACAGCCCTTCAGTAGCACTAATCTAAGTCATCTTGGGTTCAACTCTGATTTTTTCTTTCTTCTAGAGTGGTTGCCACTCCAAAGCAGGAGAACCCACTTTGCCCTGTTATTTAACCCATAACTGGAGGAAGATGGATTCATGCTTTTTTTAAAATCATTTCACCTCAAGCAAGGCAATAAAGAGGGTTACTAAGTGTGAAAAAATAAAAAAAAAGATTGGCTTCTTGGTGCTGCTTTTATTATTCTTGCTCCTTTTCCAAGGGTATTAGTACTGAATTAACAAAATAGAATCAAGTTGGAATTGAACTTAGCATGCCTAATTCACTTTCCTCACTGATATCCATTACACCATCTGTGCCTCCAGTTGCCTAGTAAAAGATGGTAAACATAAAACAATTTGGAAAGCTTATATTTTGACATCTCTCATCCAAACTTTACTCAAGTAAACTATACTAATATTCAAACATTTGCCCCCAGAGAGCAGCTATCTCTTTTCATGCAGTTATGGCTGAAGTGGAGGGTATGACTGAGACCACTTGTATAACTTGAATTCAAATGTATAATAATAGGCAGTGCTTTGATGTTATTTGTCAGTTTGCATTATCCATCTAACAATAGCTTGATTTTATGGTGTTTTTATTAAATATTTTATGGAGCTCGCTAGTAACAGGAAGTGTCTATCAATAAGCTTAAAAACATACTCTCCACTTTAGGTATCATAGCTTTGTTATATGGGAAGGGTTAAATGAGCTGACCTTTCTTTTTCTGAGAGATGTGTGTGTGTATATATATATATATATATATATATATATATATATATATATGAGTGAGATTGCATAAGAATTGGACAGAATGGTAAATATATAAGACATTTTGGAAAACTTCTACTTTGACATGTTTTGCATAGGAACTGACATTATCTGAGATAAAATAAAGCAAAAAGGTGCCAGTTCATTGGTGAGATATGTTAAATCATAATTTTTTCAAATTCTCATATATTCATCCTTTTATACTATAAAATACAATGTGATTTTATATTCATCATTCTAATAATAAATAAAATGTTCACTAATCTTGTCTATCCTGAGTTTCACAGAAATTACACCAACTCTTCTGGAGACTTGGTTGTAAAATTTTAAAAGTCTCCTGAAGAATGTAATTTTCTGAAAAAAGAAAAGAAAAATGATAAAGAAAAGAAAGCAATGGAAAGAAGATAAGTAAACATTTAATTTTATTTCTTACTATATATAATTAAAATGAAATAAAAACCTAATAATAAACAGATGAGTCAGTTTCTCACTGGCTGGTTTCGAGTGAGCATAAAGCATAAAGTGAGATGCAAAACTGACACTTGTGTTTATTATTGTTTGTTCTTTTATGGCTTTAATTAATTTTCCTTGATTTTTCTCATTGAGTACTGTTTTTACACTGATGTTACATGATAGCAAGTTTGTTATCATATATAATAACAGTGGTGCCATTATTGATTTATTAAATATTTATTTAACAATCAGAAGTAGAAGGCAAGACTGGTGCTTCTTGATACAGTCCATGGAGATAAAATATTTACAGGCCTAATTAAACACTTTTGGCCTAGGGAGATTTTGTAAGAATAAATAAATAACTGCAAAATTAAACTGCTTTTAAATGCTGAGATGTAAATGCATTCAAAGCTTCATTTTTATTTCAGATTTAAGTTAGTGTTTTTTCCAGTGCATTTTCATCTACATTGAATTTGCATTTTAGTTTCTTGCATATATTCTATTTTAGTGGTTAATGGTAAAGCCTTAGACTTTACCACATATAAAATTAAAAATTATTCTGGTTTTCATAGGAAATGTGTTTGGCAAGATTCAAACATGTAACACTTTGTAAGTAGATGCTTAAAACTGAGTTATAATGATTTCACATTAAAATCTAAATATTATAATATCCTGTCTACCATTTAATAGATAAGACATTAATGAAAGTAGAATCTATGGATGCAGGAATGAATAAAGGAAGGAATAAAAAGAAGAATATTATAGATTATTATCATTTAAATCTAAAATAATGCCCTGAATATTATAATATCATGTCTACCATTTAATAGGTTAGACATTGAAAGATATAATGAAAGTGGAATCTATGGATGCAGGAATGAATAAAGGAAGGAATAAAAAGAAGAATATTATAGATTATCATCATTTTAATCTAAAATAATGCCCTGAATATTATAATATCCCGTCTATCACTGAATATAATAGACAATGGTTGATACACTGAACATATAAGGAACACAAAAACAATATAAGAGACAAGATATTAGATTGATACATAATGCATAATAAAATTCATAATGTTGCAAAGAAAAAACATTTCACTAATGCCATTTTTTAATCTTGCTTCTTCTAGTAAAAGATATAACCAGTGAATGTACAAGTTTATTTAATATGCAAATTACTTTAAATCAACATACTTATCAATAATGAATGTCTTTGATAATGATTGTAACCAGTGGCACTAAAATTATTGGTTTCAGATTTGAGTATTAACAGAATTTACTGTTGCTAGACATGTAATCATCAAATCTCCTTTCCTCATGAAAAGGTTGTTGGTACAATGTAGGATCATTAAAAATATCGATAAAAATAAAAACAAAAGTTGAATTAGGCTAAGTTAAACATCTAGGTACACCGATGGTCAAAATTTAAAGTTGAAATCTGAACATCTTCATGCCTTTAATATTTTGATGTAAACTGTAACTAGCATTTTATTGTATCATCTCCCTATTCTCCAACCATTTTATCTATCTCTACTAGCAGACATTGCCTGCTCACTATTGCTTTGCAATGTAAGATATATTCCCTACTTGAAATCTTTGAAACAAAAATTTTAAATTAACATTTCATCCATAAATAGGCTTGTTATAGTTAGGGAAAGTTTTACAAATAGATGCCAACAAGTTGAAGGTCAAGTAAAATGCAAATTTGAAACACTTTTCTGCACTATATAAGACAATATTCCTAATCAGAACTATTTTTGATATGAAAGTCAAAACAATCCTCGAATAAAAGAATATTAATGAAGGACAGTTAATTAATGAAATAAACTTTTTTAAAATCAATATGCAAATTAGTTAAACCTGAAGAGTGATATTACCTAGAAGTAGATAATATATAATACAAATATTGAGTTTTAGTGCGTAAATTGCTCTTTTTGAGTAATTTCATGTCTACTTATCATCTATCAGTTGCATCTCTGTCTTTTGGCAGGGTGCACTTAGAGGCAACTCCGTCAAAGACAGAGTCACAACTGAGGAAAATTATAATGAGAGGTACTGGCTCTGGGGAACAGCTGCCCAAGGCCGTGCCTTCTCATTGCACTAGAGAGAAAGATTGGTGCATGCACTGAGGCCAGTGCAACTGATGGTTGCAGGAGCTTAGGGAATTTTTGTTCCTTGCCCAGGTGCATGCACTCGGGCTCCCTACATTAAACCAACCTTGTGTCACAACCTGACCTCATGGGAGGTTGAGTAAATACAAATTACTCTTTTTGAGTAGTTACACGTCTACTTATCAGCTCTCAGTTGTATCTGTCCTTGAACAGAGTGTGCTCAGGGGCTTTTCTGTCAAAGGACAGAGGGGCAACTGGGAAAATAATACTGAAGAGGTACCCAGCCCTGGGGAACAGCTGCCTGAGGCCATGCCCTCCCATTGCACCTGAGGGAGGGATTGGTGCTTGCACTGAGGCCAGCACAACCGATGGTTGCGGGGGCTGAGGGGAATTTTTGTTCCTGTCCTGGGCGTACGAGCTCGAGTCCCCACCTAAAAATAGGCCTTGTGTCACATCTCGTTCAAGTGGGGGGACAGAATAAATACTGTGTAAATTACTCTCTCTCAAGTGGTATACACATTCTGATACTTGCTGGTCATAAGGATCCGTCCCTGCACTGGTAGTATCACAGCTATGACTAGCTTGGAGAAGCTAAGACCAGTGGCCCAAGTGAAGACACTTGGGTCCCCATGTTAAAAACTGACCTTGTGTCACAACCTGACTCAGTGGGGATGGTCAAGTAAATACTGTGTAAATTGCTCTCTCTTGAGTGCTTTGTAACACATTACTTATCTCTCAGTTGTGTCTTTGTCAAAAGACAGAGTTGCAACTGCGGAAAATAATACTGAGAGGTGCCCAGCCCTGGGAAACAGCTGTCCAAGGCTGCACCCACTCAATGTGCTTGAATAGAGGGATCGGTGCATACACCGAAGCCAGTGCAAGCGATGGTTGTGGGGGCTTGGGAATTTTTGTTCCTAGCCCGAGTGTATACACTCTGGCTTCCCACATTAAACTGACCTTGTGTCACAACCTGACCTTGGGGGTTGTAAATACAAATTACTCTCTCGAGTGGTTTGTAACACATTACTTATCTCCCTCAGTTGTGTCTCTATCCTTGGGCAGAGTGCACTCGGGGGGGCGACTCTCTCAAAGGACAGAGTCCCAACTGAGAGGTACCCAGCACTCTGGAACAGCTGCCTAAGAGAGAGGGATTGATACTCATACTAAGGCCAATGCAACTGATGGTTGCTGGTGCTTTGGGTTACAACCAGGACGTTTGGGGGGTGGGGGGGTTGAATAAATACAAATTACTGTAGAGCTGGGGCTTTTTAATCTCAGAAGTTGTGGGAGAATTGAGCTCCAATTTCGCATTTATTCATATAGATTCCATAATTTATATTTCTCTAACTCTTCAAATGTTGAATATATAATTAATTCTATTTTTCCATCTTTACACTATATTAATTTTATCTTATAAATAGTGCCCTGTTCTGTCACCGATGAAATAAAAATAATTGTTTGTATGGAAAATAAGAATCTACGTACATCAAATCACCTTTAAATTAAGTGGCAGCAGAAAAGTTATCATTGAACTTTTAAAAGGTAAGCTTAAGAATTAATTCAACACTTAAATGCAGTGATCAATTTTGAGTTCTGTAGTTTATGCCTATTACAGCTACTTCTCTCTAGCTATTGTGATGATGGCCAAACAAGAGTCCTCCGCAGGAATATTTTTAACCTTACATAATCTGGCCACCCTGAATCTGAGCTCAACAAAAATTGTTCTCTGTGCCTAACTTAGAGCTTTTGAATGAGCTATGAATCATTGAAATCAAACCAGTGAGAGCAGAGAAGTTGCTTGGACATACACAAACACACATACACTGTACTTTATATATAAGATTAATCATCTTAAAGAACATTTTTTATCTTCCATCAGTCATAAGTTAGAAAACCTACAGTGTTCATAATAAGCATTGTTGTTGTCTGGTATTCCACATTACTACTAATTAGTCAAATGGAACTGAAAAAAGAAATTATGGAATTATTTAAATAAGTCTAATAAGTAATCTGCTTCATTAGATTAAAAAAAAAACTGTACTGAATTAATTTTTATGATTAATATAAACATCAGAAAATTATTCAAATGTTTCTCTCATGGTCATCTCAAAGTCACTATGACCAGAGTAGGGAATCTGAGTGGACTTAGTATAAATGTCAAAAAGAACTTTAGAAAATAGATGACTTGCTGAAAAGGTAGGTTATACAGGAAGAGAACTTTTTTTTTTTTTTTTTTTAGAGAGGAATAGAACTAGAGAGAAAAGAAAAGAAACAAAGAAAGAAAATAGATGTCTTGCTGGAAATGTTTATACTGAAAAGAGAACATCTATGAGAACTTTTCACTGTTTGTAGGATGGGTATTTGGCTAGTGATAATAATAAGAAAGGAAGGAAGGAAGAAAGAAAAAAGCATGGAAGAAAGAAAGAACTTTAGAAAATAGATGCCTTGCTGAAAATGTTTATATAGAAATTTTAAGGGGGGAAGAGAATGTCTGAGAACTTTTCTCTGTTTGTAGGATGGGTATTTGACTAGTGATAATAAGAAGAAAAGAAAGGAAAAAAGAAAGGAAGGAAAGAAGGAAGGAAAGAAAGAAAGAAGGAAGGAAGGAAAGAAGGAAAGAAAGAAAGAAGGAAGGAAGGAAAGAAGGAAGGAAGGAAAGAAGGAAAGAAGGAAGGAAAGAAGGAAAGAAGGAAGGAAAGAAGGAAGGAAGGAAGGAAAGAAGGAAGGAAGGAAAGAAAGAAGGAAGGAAAGAAAGAAGGAAGGAAGGAAAAGAAAGAAGGAAGGAAAGAAAGAAGGAAGGAAAGAAAGAAGGAAGGAAAGAAAGAAGGAAGGAAAGAAAGAAGGAAGGAAAGAAAGAAGGAAGGAAAGAAGGAAGGAAGGAAAGAAGGAAGGAAGGAAAGAAGGAAGGAAGGAAAGAAAGAAGGAAGGAAAGAAAGAAGGAAGGAAAGAAAGAAGGAAGGAAAGAAAGAAGGAAGGAAAGAAAGAAGGAAAGAAAGAAGGAAGGAAAGAAAAAAAACACTTCTACTCAGAATAAGAAAAACACAACTGAAATTCCTTGGACACATGAGGAAGGAGGGCTTGCAAAAATAAACCCACATGGGATATATTGAAGGCAAGATGGATAGAGAAAGGAAGAAAGCCATTTACCTTGTGTGAATTAATGGCAAAATGTGTGATGCAAGCTTTAGCAAAGAAAAACTGCTAAGAGCCACACAAGGTAGGAAGCTGTGGAGAGTCAAGATCGCCTACATCTTCAAGGGATGAGGCACATAGCATAGAAGAAGCTGTGTACATTTTACATTTTTCTGCAGATTGTGTTACATCAAATATTTTTTGTTTTTTTAATTTTTTTTTTTAAATCAGTTTTGGTCGATTTAGTCTCAAGTGCAAATAAATAACTAAATAAAAATAAATTGATCATATCTCATAATAATTCTATAGCAAGTGTTAAAGTATTAATGGAAAAAATGCCAGCTGTTAATAAATCTCTTGTGTTTAAATGATGTCAGTTAATGAAAGCAAAAGTAACAGAAAAGAAAAAGCATATTTTTATTCAATTAAATGCCTTTTGAAGGTGTCTTTATTATTCCTTCTTGCATAATTAACACAATGGCTATAAGTGAATATAATTCTACAACAGTGGTTCCTAATCTCTTTTTTTTTTTTGGTCATGCCCCACTCTAGAACCTATAATTTGTATTATTCAAAAAGTGAACTATTTATATAGAGGAAGCTTAAAAGGCTATTATTAACTTGGTCTAAACAAACTTCCAAAGAATATGGCATCCATGACAGAGAAAAATAAAAAAAAATGGAAGTACAGTTGAAGTACAATATGTATAAAAATATTGTAATATATAAAATATACAGTACATACTTAATTACACATACACACAGAGAAACATTTTTATATATGCATACTGTATATGCAATGTATGTAATAACTCATACTCATAAGAAAAACAATTCACTGTTAATAACTCATTCTCAAATTGCTCCCCTTAAAAAATCAAATTACTCCATGTTAGGAACCACAGTGTTAAGAAAGAAACTTTGATTAGAGGAAACTAGCAATAAATAGCTTTGGTTGATTCAAAGCTTAACATCAATATGTTGTTAATGTTTAAATTCTAATAAAAGATGTAATTAGAGGTATACAATCATTGATGTTTAAATGGACCATACAACAATTATGTGAACATTGTTTGAAAATAATTGTGATTAAAACAATTATTTGAAAAACATTTATTCGAATTGTAAATTGTTTGAATGAAAATTAATCAAAAGGACAATTGTACTAAATGATAATTATTTGAAATGCAAAATTCTTTATTGCAATAAAAATGTAAGAATTAAAAGAGGAAATACACAAATGATAATTATTTGAAATACAAATATCATTAGTAAAACAATTTAGTAAGAAAAAATCCTTATAACTTTAAGTTATATAGTACTGCATGCAAATAGTCAACTACTGAAGAGTACTCGTTAAAAGATGCCCACTAATTTTTTAAGTTTTCCATTTATGTTGCAGTATTTCTTATAGCTCTTGATATTTTGGCAACCCATTCTTACTTTTGCAATATGAATTTCTTGCAAGTCCTGTTCTCTTTTAAGGGTGTCTAAGAATTTCCATATTATAGGATGACGGTATGGCACTTGCTGAAAAAAAGCCCTATGCCATCCTTCAAGAGCATTATTAGTTCTAGCTAAATCAGCATTGACTCTCAAAGCAAGACCACATACGTATTTGAAACAGGTATTTCAAATAATTTTGTCAATATGTTATATGACTGTCACTGTCATTTAATTAATTTATTTTTTACAAAGTTTAATTTTTGAATGGAAAGATTAAAAAATATGAATAAAATAAATTTTATTCCATTACTTGAAAAATCTAAAAATTAGGAAAGATTATCCTATTATAAATCTTTATAGATTTACACAACTTATACGTATAAAAAATTTAAGAAAATCTATGACAAAGCGGAAATTTTTTTTCATATGACATTTGTTTTTCGGACATCATCAAACTAAAGTGATGTTTGTGTAAACAACCTAAAGTCCTAAAGAACAAAATGAGTCACACAAAAAAAACATTGTGTCATAGATTTTCCAAAAATTGTTCTGATATATAAAAATGTATATATCAATTTCTCCATATATAACAATACATGTTTTTAACACAATGTCAATTTCCCTAAATACGCATACCTACTAAATATTACATTTATCATAATAATATGACAGTCCTATCCTCTAGGAAATACTTGCAGTAATTTTTCCAAACCACTTACAATCACTTTACCTTTGATTTTAAATCCATTTCTATAATAATCTAATAAAATTTCTATAATAAAGTCATTCCCAACGCATTTACACACAATTTTATGTATAAAAAATAAATAGCCCTATTTAGTCAATATTTGCAGTGATTCCTGACCACTGATAATCCTTTTCCAATACGTTTTCAATGCATGACATACATATTAATTGCTTAAATATCTTTTTGGTTAATTAAATAAAAATTTGGTGCCTAATCAGCATCTGATCCTTACTGCAAGAAGTACTTACTTTGTGGGTGCATAAAATGACTAACACAAGAAAAGAGAGTGGTAAAGTAATGGCAAAGCCAGAGGACAGTGATTAGAAAAGATCTTGCCAAGCTATAACAGGTTCAAATGTTGTCTAAATTGAAACCCAACTGTGGTCATGGTTTCATTTCTTTCCAGTCTTCCATCAAAATTTGTCTTGTCACAGTACATGGAAGTATTAAAGAGAATCAGTTTTGAAAGATTTGTTTAGTGAAATCCTGCCTGTGATATCATGACTTACACAAACAGTTTTTTTTTTAGGTAACACTGCAACAGTTGTTGTTAACTTCTCAGATGAACTGTTATTGTACTTTGTTATTTGAATCTCTATATTTTAGCAAGTACATTTTTCAATCTTTTTCAAGTTTAAGAGTCATCTAATAATTTGAGTAGAATTCTTAATTCTATCATTTAGTCTAACTAGTATATTCTTCATGCAGAAACATGCTTTGGTCAGTGAATTCACTGACCATCTTCAGGTCTATATCATATCTGAAAATAATAAAATCACTTTATCTCATGCATTCTAGGAATTATTTACATTACTATTCCCATCCAAGATATTTTCACCCTTATCAACTGGTATTAAGCAAATTTTCTTTGTGCCATATCCCTTCTTAAAATTTGGCAATCATGGCTCTCCACAACTTCCTGTCCCTTGTAGTTCTTAATAAATTTTGTTGTTTTGTTATTTCTCTTAAAACTTTTTCTGCCATCCATTTACATAAGTTTTCTAGGTAGGTTATGTGTTGTTTTTCTCTGTCACTCTTGCCTTCAATCTGTCCTGTGGATATATTTATGTTCTAAGAGACTTCAATGTGAGAGTAGTTGCTGACCAAGAGTCCTGGCCAAACATGTTAGGTCACCATGGTATAAAAAAATGAATGAGAATGTCCAAGACTCCTGGAATCCTGCTTCGATGATAAATTGTGTCACAAACATCTATTTCCAGAACAAGGCTTACCACAAAGAATCCTAGATACATTTAAGTTCAAATGATTGGCACCAGATGGACCTGGTCATCACCAGACGCGACTCCCTAAACAATGTCTGCAACACCAGAGCTTACCACAGCCGTGACTGCAACACTGCCCACTCTTTGATTTCCTCAAAGGTAAAGTTAAAACCTAAGAATCTCTACCATTCAAAGGAGACATGCCAGTTGAGAATTAACTCTAGCAAGACCACCTGTCCAGATAAAAACCATAAGTTCTTACAAGGCCTATGGAGACCCTTCCCAATGACTCATCACAGTATGTGGAAGAGAGATGGAATTCCCTTTGAAAGACCATCTACAATACTGCAGTCTTGACCTTTTGAAAGAAGATACACAAGAACAAAAATTGGTTTGAGACATCTTTACATTAGAGCTAGTCATCAAGGCTAAGTGCAGTGTACTGAATAAACTCAAGCATGACCCTAGCCAGTAAAATTTACAGGCTTTGAAAGCTGCTTGCAACAAGGCCCAACAAACTGCACATCATTGTGCAAATGACTACTGGCTCTGTCAGATAGCGTACAACAGATTTTGGACAATGGAAATACCTGGAACATATATTAGGGCATTAAACAAGTAACTGGTAACCCAACAAAGAAGTCTGTGTCCCTGAAATCAAAGATAGTGAAATTAATTACCAAAAACAGACAAACTAGAACTTTACTTAAAAGAAAATTCTATTACTAAAGAAGTACTTGATGTTATTGAAGGTCTGCCAGTCCTGGAAAAGCTGGACTCTGAACCTACAAAAGAATAGCTTAGGAAATCCACTAATGCTTGAGCTTGTGGAAAAGCCCTGAAACTCACAGGCATTGACTCTGGTAGCTGGGAACAGCTAGCAGACAGTTACAGCAATGGGCATGATGCTGTCCAAGGAGACATCATGAAGGGCAGGAAAAGTAAAACCAATTGTTGGATATTAGAAGACAATGCAGGAAGCAGAGAAAGCAATCTCAGACCTTCATCCCACATTTGTCTGTTACACCTGCAGAAGAGAGTGCCATGCAAAGATTGGATAGTTAAGCCATTAATAGATTTGAAATTAGACCATTTCAAGTAGATCTGTTACTAACACATGTATGCATGTGTGTCTGTGTATATATATATATATATATATATATATTATATTTTTATTATAAGAGATTATAATAAAAACATTCTGTTTTTATTATAATCTCCATTTTATTATAATTTCCAGTAATTTCCTTTTTATAATAAAAATATAATAACAAAATATTGCACTACTTTGTATTGAGCACTTTTTAAAAGTAAATGCTACAAACTGCAGATTTTTACTCTATTTGCTCTTTCGCTCATTTGGATATTATATATATATATATATATATATATATATATATATGTTATAAAAAAAATCTAGTTTTAAGGTATGCTATAATTATGGGTAAAAGTACTAAATATCAGGATAGAATGTGTATAAATATAAGAGTATACACTCAGAATAATACTGAGTGGCGACAGTCTGTTTCATGTTTGAACATTATCTTCAACCAACCACAAGCACATTCTCTCAACATATATATATATATATATATATATATATATATATATATATATATATATATATATATACACACACACACACAAATAAAATTCGGTTGAGCACTTTAGAGGGAAAAGTACAAATTTGTAAACAGTGACTGCTACTGCTGATAATGCAAAGCTCCTCTATGAATTGAGCACTCTGAGTCACTAGTGTGTTTATTCAAAAATGAATATGTAAAAATTCACCTTCCACCCTGCTAGGAGCTGATAGGGGAAAAATCTCCAGTTGATGCCAAATCAGTTGGGTTTCGACCCTGGCTTGAGGCAATCAAATGTCTAGTCATACTGATGAGCTGTGATACAGCAAAACAGTCAGTGGATAACAATATATATATATATATATATATATATATATTAAAAACGACTGACAAGGTACTGTGGTTAAGTTTTTTTTCAATTTAATTTTTTTGTGTTCTTATAATTTTCTTTTTTTTCTGGACATAAATTATGAAGAAATTGTCCAAATTTTTTGTATATCCATTGATAATGGCAAAATGTATAGCTGAAAGTGCATGGACATACAAAACATTTGGACAATTTCTTCATAATTTCTATTCCAGAAAAGAAAATTATAAGAACATAAGAAAAATTATATAAAAAAATTTAACCGTAGTACTAAGTCAGTCATTTTTAATGAAGCTTGTATAAAAAAGGGATTGCTGTCCATTTTATTATATATATATATGTATATATATGTGTGTGTGTGTGTGTGTGTGTATATGTATGTACATATGAATTGTGTGTGTGTGTATATTTTGACTAGCATTGTGTAGTAGAAAATAATATAATTGTTTTTTTTTTTTTTTATGTAGATCTTAGCACCATTCTTTTACATTGAGCACTATGTTTCTACTCCCTGCACTTACTGTGCATTCCATATATTTCATTGAATGTGACAGACAAGAGACATTTTAGGAGTTTCAAAGGAAGAACATTAAAAAAATTGAATAATTTTTTTTCCTTGTCTATCACATTCAATGAAACATGTATACAAGATAACTGACCAAATATGCAATATATATGTTTATATATTATACACACACACATGGGTGCATGTTTCTATATGTGTGCGCATATATATATATATATATATATATGTTTATATATTCGTGTGCATGTGTATATACATGTTTATATGTGTGCGTGGGTGTATATACGTTTATATGTGTGTGTGCATATATATTTGTGTGTGTGTATATATATATATATATATATATATATATATATATCCTTATAAATATCAGTTTTACTTGGTCTTATATCAGCATTTTAATAATTTTATAATCAAACTTTCACCTGTTTATGCATAATTTTTTTCTTTCCCATCTATCTTTTAATATTTAATCTTTACACTAAGACCTCTGGGGTTAATTTTTTTCTATGTTAGAAATTTAATGGCCAAATAACTGTCTTTGATTGTCAGTTGCATTCAAGCCCAAGTAAAATTTGGGATTGTAAATGCTTTCAAAGAAATTAGGTCCTTGCTAGTTGGAACTGTGTCAAATTGAATCTTTTAAGTATCAAAACTTAAATGCAAAATTTTTTATATGCTCATTTATATCCAAGTTATTTGAAAAAGACAAATAACATGTATTCAAAATCATTCATACATTGGAACATTTAAATATATCAGATATTTGAATTCAACAAAAAAGAATCTTATATGTTTTTGGTGACACACCTACAGAGGTTGTTTGATACAAAAACCTTTACAAGAAATTGACAACAGTACAAGTGTTAGTTTATTACCAGCAGCATAGGAATAGTGTTAAATAGTGACTCAGCACAGAAGCCAATGCTGCAGTCACAAATGCAACGGTACTACTATACATAACAATTCCACATCAGCGGCTATGGCCAGGTTGTCAGGACCAAGGATGACACAGACAGCAACGAATAAGATGACATAGCAATGACTGACCCTCCTTGTCACACAACTGCTACGTCATTAGCACCCACAATCCTTTTGCTAGCAAGGAGTTGCATCGCGAAATAATTGATTTTCTTCTGCTGGTATCATATCAGAGTTTGTAGATTGCTTTGGCTACACTGAATTCTAAAAAAAACAAAAAAAAAAAAAAAAAAAAAACAAAAAAAAATAATCAATTCCTTGTGAGGAGGATGAAAAGGGAGAGAGAGTTGGCCGGCTCTGCAAGAGTGTTGTGCCTTCCAAATACTACCAAGTCTGTATAACAGTCACACCAGGGATTGGAAATAAGAGGGTGAGGAGAGGTAGAGGAAGTGAGAGGGAGGAGGAAAAGGCTGACCAAAATAATGCCACATCCACCCAAGATTAGAATTAGCATTGGCTGCTGCTGCTGCTTCTGATGCTACAATAACAGTAAATCCTTTAGAATACCAGTCCAAAAATGGCAGACAGTGAGAGAGTGGATCACATAAGGTAGCAAACAGTAACTAGATCAACGACAAATAAATATTAATAGATTATATATATATATATATATATATATATATATATATTATATATATGCATGCCAGGAAAAATTTTTTTTTTATTTTTAATTATGTTAAAAACTCCCCAATTACCTTATATATTTTTTTTTAGGAAATTTCACATAAATAAACAAGATGAGTTAAAAGTAACACCAATTTCAATTGATTGATTGATTGCTTGCTTGCCATTTGTATTACAGTGTACAAGAAAGTAGATATCAATAAAAGACATATTTAACCATTTATCTGGGAAGTGGAGAGAGGGGCAATTAAGGAACTGTCAGTCAGTTATGTGCCATGCGTGATACATGCTTAGGTGATCATGTATCTTTTGATACATGACTGACAAGGCAGATTTTTTCCCGCAGTAGGTTGCCATTTCTTTCTGTGATAGACCAGTTGCCATCCAAGGCTATAGAACACGGTCTCTCCTGCTGGGAGGTGGGGGGATAGAAGAGGATTCATACCTTTCCCAAGGGTATTAGCAAGTAAATGAATTTAATGGATCTGACTGGAATTCAAACTTGGCTCTCAGATTCCTCAATCTGAGCTGCTATCCAATACTCCAACATAAGGTACCAAGCCGTTTTACTTACAGCGTCGAAAGAGCCCTCTTTTGTGATTAAGGCACACACACTTGCACAGTTCTATATCAATTTTTTTCAAACTTTGCTGTGATTTGAGTTCTTAATTTCAAAATAGTTTGAGGCTTTTCATGATAAACAAGCTCCTTCAGGAGAGAAATCTCAATGAGGTTGTGGTGTGTTATCCACTTTCCAGGAAAGTTTTCATCAAACATTTTTTTTTTTAATCAAGTCACACCAAGAAAGGTGATAATGCCGCTAAGATGCATGGTGCTACTAGGAATGAAATAGAATGAAAGGACTTTAGAAGGAACCAGAAATCCAATCCTAAACAACAAACAAGGGATAAACCTCTACTCTTGTTCAACTGACCAGAAAAGGAGTGTGAACTGGACAATAGCTAACCTATCTACTGACTGACAAAACTAAAAGAATATTGAATAATGAATAATACTTAATATTTACAAATTGTCATGACTGTTCTTGGGAAAGCCAGTGGAATGGTTTCCTATTACCTTCTCCACAGTTTTGAATTTAGTGTTATCCTACTCCTAGACTAGCTGCCCTACAAAGGTTAGACAGCCAAATCTACCCTATTATTTAACCCATAACTTAAAGGGAAGAGAGAGATGGATAGAAACCATTCCACTCATTTCCAAAGAAGTCATAGAAATTCATACATTTTAAAGAAAAGAAAACTGTGGCAAGCTGTATTTGCTTATCTCCTGAAAGGACATGGCATTTTAAAAAATAAAAAGTGGGGTGCTGAAAATTTATTGGCTCAACCCAGAAGAAATCAAAAAAAAAAAAAAAAATCTGATGTTTGGTCATTTGGTTAGGTTTAGGTCAAGTGAGTGTTCATATGCCATGGATGCTGCTCCAAGCCACATTTGATAACTGATCATGGACGCAGCAGAAATTCTATTGGCACTTCTGTTTCTTATATAAAACCTAGGCTTTTTTTTTTTGCTGTATAGGGTTTGTAAAATCTTTCTCTCCAACTACTATCAGAGTATTATCTGAACTTCTTTTGAAAATATTTTCTCATAGTGATAAGGCTTCTGCTGATAGGTCAACTAATTGCCTATCCCAAGTAAATGATTGTCTAGCATGAAGGCATATCCTACATTGATTTCAATTTTTAAGTGTACAAATTCAAACACTGGACTCTTGATTGAATTTTATCCAAAACAATATTTTTTTTTCCTTCTTTTCCCAACCTCCCCAGTTGAAGACTTGAATTGAAAAGACACTTGGGGAAAAGTAAAAATATAGATAAAACACCAATTTCAGACAATCAAAAATTTAAGGATAGAATCAAGAATTTTACCCAGTACTGTTTAGGAAAAAAAAAACTCTTTGGTAACTCTTCTTATGAATTTTCCCCTATGGTACCCAGATTTTATGAATTTAAATGTAGTACTAAATTGGCAGCAAAGACACATCAATTTACAATTGAAATAGTTAGATGTTCCATGCTAACAGTTTCTTCTATCACACTTCTTGCTTGTGGAAATCTCTTTCAACTTCTTGCTTCCCAGTCAACTTTGATCTTCAAAAATTTAAATGCAATGTCAATCATTATCTACTGTCACCTTGATCTGCTGATTTGCTAAGAGTTCTTCAACCCTTTGATAGGTTTTATTTTTCATTCTACAGCTAACAGCCTGCCTCACACACAAGAACACAAGATATGGGGGAGTGGTGGTGCTGGTTTAAGATGCCGAGAATACCATGGACCATATATGTGAGCAACAACAAAGTTTTAGAGAAAATGTAAGCAAAAAGGACACTTATACTTAACACAAGGAAGAGACAGTTGAAAATTTTAGAGCAAATAATGAGGAAAGAGGGCTTGGAAAATTTGATATTAAAGGCAAAAGGGACAGAGGAAAACTGCATAACCTACCTAGCAAGCTTGAGTAAATAGATGGCAGAACAAAGTTTAACAAAGATAACAAAAAGAGAAAATTTATTAAGAGTTACAAAGGACAGGAAACTGTAGAGGGTCATAATCCCCAAAGTCCTGAAGAGACATGGCACATAGAAGAAGAAGAAGAAACTTGTTTGTAAATGTTACATTCAGAACATTAATTAACACTTCAGTTAATATTTAAACTTCTTTTCTGGTTTTGGTTGCTTTTTATTGCAAGGTTCAAATTGTTTTACAGAAGCATGGAAATAAAGAATAGAATCTAACAAGATTTGAACTCATATTTCATATCTTATAAATCTGTATGGCATGTAGAAAAAACAAATAAAGAGAAATAATAAATAATGATAATGTTTCATGGACAAAATTTACAATTATTTATATTACAATTACTGAAAGAATAGCAAAAGTCTTAGCAAGCATCATCATTGTACTTTTCTATGTAGAAACTTATTTTATCACAGAATGGGGAGAGAAGAAAAAATTGCTTCTTAACAGCTTTACAACTGAAGAATGATAATCTAATGAAAAAAGTAATTGCTGTAGAATTGTTTTGAATTTTGTCTGCATCAATAGTAGTAGTAATAATAATAATTACAAATAATTTCAGTTATAAATGAATTAAGTAGGTATTTGTTAAACTATATGTTATATTATTTTAAACTCTTTTATAAGCAGGTATTGAGGCTATACTATATTAAGTAAAGTAGATTATATTAAGCAGGTAATTAAACTAGGTTTATATTAAGTATGTTTTCAAACTATATTATATAAAGTATTTTAACTCTCTACTATATTAAGTAGGTATTTAAACCATATGTTAAACCATATTAACTGAATAATCATGGTTATATTACAGATATGTATGATTATTAATGACACACTGAAAATATCTTTGTAGCAAAGGCCTATTTCAACTCTGATGCTTAACAGGATTGTTCCACTTTGAATAATTGTTCTATCTTCACCATGCAAGCGAGTCTGTGCATTGTTAAATTTGGAATATAGATATGCCAAATAAAAAAAAAGAAAAAAAAAAAGATGATTCTTATTTTTGTTTTTAAATTATCAAATAGAGCAGATGTGTACTTAACACATCTGCAAAAAAACTCAGGAGGTGAGTTGCACAATTTGACAGGCCTTTGCAAGCTAACACCTTTTGACAACCACCTTATTTCAGTATGTAATTGGTTTATGGTATCACTGAGTACTTCTGCTACAATGTGGTAACAGTGGAATACCTAATTAATAGTGAGTACATCAGGAACCTTTTTCTTAAGGGGGGATAAACTGATTACGTAATGTGTAGCAACTTGGAATGAGAAATTGAAGAGCCAGGTTCAAATTCCAGTCAAGTTAGTTACATTCACTTATATGGAAATAGCCTTGGGAAAGGTATGAATCTATCTCCTCACCACAACTATCAGTTAAATAGTAGAACTTGTATCTGAAAAAAAAAAAAAAAAAAAATCATTGTCTTTCCCAAAAAACATTGTTAAAGCAATATTCCCCAGAAAAAAAAAAGTAATACTAATATGTTTTAGCTTTAGATAACCCCAAAAAGGGTGTTGATAAACTGTAAAAAACAAAAATCAATCAATTTTTCTTAAGGAAGGTGGCAAATTCTTCATAATGGCTAACCATCAAAGGTGTATCATTAGTGGTTTCCACAGTTGTACTGCTATGAGGAATATTGTGCTTGTTGAAATATTCCAGCAGGCATTAAAAAAATGATCATCCTCTTTTGAATTACATTTAAGAATTTGTGAACAAGAACATTTTAATGAATTGGTTTTGAGTTTAAATACCTCCCCAAATTTGAGAATATCAAAATGATCAATCAAGTTGCATAGAAAAACTTACAAAGCTTAAAATCAGATACTAAACTCTTTTGAACTTAAAAAAAAAAAAAGGTCCTTTCAGCTCCATACTTTCTCGCCAACTTTAATTTGCAAAAATTTAAATGCCATGTCAATTGCTATCTACTGTCCTTCTGATTACTCTTTTCTTTTTCCATTCATTATTAATGTTTTTGTTTCTAATTCTTCACACCCTGTAACGCCTTGTGTTTTAGTGGCTTCACTGCCTTGCATGGGGTGATACCAATTAAAAAAGAAATAAAATAGGACTAAAATCTTTTTTCCTTTACACTTTCCATAATTTCTTTAATTAACAGTATTATATCTTCTGTATTTGTAAAAAAAAAAAAAAGAATTAAGTTTTCTTTATTTGTTATATTGAGAGAAATATTTACAAAGTCTAACCTTTCTTCATAGCCTTAATAAATGGCATAACAGATGTTCAGTTATTATATTTATCTTTTTTAAAGTTATATAAAAATTTTTTTTATCTTTTTTAAAAGGGTGAATTCCTTGAAGGTTGTCTTTCTTTTTTGTAGGATTCACAAGACCATTTTTAAAATACCTTTTAACATTTGTTAAAATACCTTTTAACATTTGTTAAAATACCTTTACATTTGTTAAAATACCTTTTAACATTTGTTAAAATACCTTTACATTTGTTAAAATACCTTTTAACATTTGTTAAAATACCTTTACATTTGTTTCATTTATAGATGAACATATACACCTGAGGTTTAAAGTATTCTTGTGAATATTGTCAACATTTTCTTTCAGGAATTAAGGCTGTCATAATGGTTGATAGATTTGTAGAAATGTAAATGAATTGAGTCAACAAGCCACAAACATCAGTGTTTTTAACAATTAGCACTCTGCATTACTAATATTACTTCCCTTTCCACAGCATTCTTTTTCAAAGCCTCTCAATTGCAGTAACATTATTATTAATTTCACTCAAAGTTGTTTTCTATTGCCATAGTAGGATATGACAACACAACTATTAAATTTAAATTCAGAGATCAGAGTCACCGCCAGTGGCAGGATAAACATTTTGAACAGCAAATGAAGTAACATACAGTGTGATAAAGGTTAAATTTCAAAGCATAAGCAAAATTATACATATTTGACCACACATGTGTGTGTGTGTATATATATATATATATATATATATATATATATATATATGATGATGGAACCTCCCCTCGATTCTGATGTATGAGGATCCAACAATCTCATTCAGTTTTTATGTTTGTGCCATTTCAGCCCTACTGCATACAAGTCCACAGATTGTGGGACATAGCAACACAAATATTTGCGCTTTAGTTCATCTTTGTACCTCAGCCATGACCTTCCAACAGTTCTTTGTCCACTGGCTATACATGGGGACCTTAAGTATTCTGTCATCACTCATCCTTGCAACATGACTAGCCCAGTGAAGCTGTGATTACATCAGGAAATTCCACCAATATATATATATATATATATATATATATATAAAATGTTAGCAAAAGATAGTCTACATATGCTTCTTACAAAATGTAGGTATGGTAAGCTGAGAAAAAAAATTTGTAAAAGACACAATAATAATAATAATAATAATGATACAGTGACATGCAGATGCTTGGTGATGCCTGGGGCCAACTCCTTGATTTATCTCCCTAAGACTCAAGTGTGTGTGTGTGTGTGTGTGTGTGTGTGTGTGTGTGTGGGGGGTGGCTATAGGGCCAAGTACTGAGAAATGTGAGAAAAAAAGACATTTTAAATATGTAAAAACAGATGAAACATGAAATAAAAACTTTATTCAAATTAAATATAAACTAAATTTTTATTTCACTCTTAGATTGGAATCCCTGGGCTGTTGCACCCTCTTCCCACTACTATAATGATGATAATTATTACAGTATTTTGTCTTAATAATCTATATAATAAATACAAATGTCAGTGTGTCACACTTTTTCAACTTTACTCCTAGAGGCTGTAGCCGAACATATCAAACCATTTTGGAATCAGGGTGACTGTGAGCAAATTGAAAACATTCTGGGTCAGATCTGGATTCACAATCCTGAAATTATGGATTCTCAAGTTTTTATACACTGTGAATGTTTACGGCTATTTTTTACATGTTTTTTTGCAACAAATGTTTTTTGTACAATAACAATTTTTATAACTTGGAAATAACTTTGGGAATAGTTGAAATTAATTGTGAAATCCAGCAAAAGTTACCCATGAAATAAAAATAATTGTCTGTACAGAAAGTAAGGACCTATGTATATATATCAAATTGTCTTTAATTTAAGTGGCAGCAGAAAAATTATCATTGAACTTTTAAAAGGCAAGCTTAAACATTAATGCAATACTTAAAATGCAGTGATTTGAGTTCTGTAGTTTGATGTTGCCTATTGCATCTACTCTTCCCTACCTATTGTGATGAAGGCCCAATCAAGAGCCCTATACAGGAACTAGCTTAAAAGCTGTCTTATCAGATGGCTTTTAAGCTAGTATACAATATTGTTAGTATGTCTTTTTGAATCACTGACATTATTTCTTTATTAATATGTATTTTATTTTTATTTTTATGCTTTCATAAACAGTGAAATTAATAACAACTAACCTAGACTGAGAAGTCCTACTAAAGAAAGATTGTGCCTCTGACAGAAATTGAACCTGTACCCCTTTTCCACAGAAACATTTTCCCTCATGGAAAAGTGCATATAAGTTCAATTCATGCTGGAGACATATTCATTCTGCCATAGGACTTTTCAATCTAGACTGGCTGTTATTAATTTCACTGTTTAAGAAGATAAAAAAATAGGGATAGAAACAAATAAGTGTACCCACTAAAAATAATATATATATATATATATATATATATAATATATACACATACAGAATAAAGCAGATCAGATCTGTTTACTTTCACTTGAAAACAAGATAAAAACTCTCAAGACAAGAGTACCTTCCTTCTTTCTTACTTTCTTTTAAAGTGAAAGTAAACAAGACAAACATTGTCTTCTGACTTACTGTATGTACTAAGTAGAATTTACTAGTAAAACAAATTTTAACTGTTGCAATTTCATTACCATCTTTTGGAAATCTACCAAAACATACAATGATGAGATGTTATTACAGCTCTGTATCAACAATTCTAATTGATCCCTTTAAAATATCTTAACCCCTGGATTTTGATACCAATCACTTTGAAGACTTCTGGACTTAAATTATTAAAATTTTAGATTTGTCTACCTAGTTTATAGCATTCATTACTGAATGACAGATCCAGTCATTTGGAATTGCCAACATATATGAAGTCTGTCCAAAATTTAGTAACCAATGAGAGGGGACCTTACTGCATATACACAAAATTAGAGGGCAGGGAGATGCAACTGAGTAAACTTAAGATTTATTCACACTGACAGAACAAGTTGATTCCTCACATCTTATGCAAGGGGTTTTGGCAAAACAGTATATCACTCATCTTCATCCTACTGTCAATATTTGACTCCCTGCGACTTATAGTCTCTGTTAAAATCCCATGAACAGGATTAAGGAAAATGCAATGAAGCATCTGACAGCAAGCACAAAAGACTTTGGAGACTTTTTTTAAAAAATAGGAAAGAATTCTGGGATAAGTGTGTTAGCACCCAAGAGGTGTGAGGGTTGTTGGTTAGACTAATGTCCCAGATATTCCATTTTGGAGCAATATCAAAAAGCTGGATATTTGCCAGACAGGCCTTGTACATTCATAAAAATGGATACTTCTTGCATGTATTATCTATGCATGTATTATCTATGCATCAGGACACATCGAGGTTTCCTGGGGAAGGGAGGTCATTGGGTGTTTCAGATCTTTCAGCAATCAGACACTCTCACTCTGGTGATTCAATCAGAGTGGAATAAAGCACTTATTATTTTCATATATATATATGTGTGTGTGTATGCATGTACAGTAAAACTTTGAATTAATGGTCCTGGATCCAAAATCCAGAGAAATGGTAGTGCCCAGTTGGAACTCAAAATGCCCACGCATAGCAAGCAAAGTCTTTTATTTCTAGAATTGGCCACTGTTGTTTACTGGTGCAATCAACAGACAGAGATTGGTAGCCGTTGTTGTTTACTTAAGTGCTTGTCATGTACACACATTGTCTCTTAAACATTTTATATTGATTTTGGTACACTATACAGTATTGTTTTTTGTCAAGTGCTTCACTATGGCACCCAATTGTAATGGAAAGTGCACTAACCTTAGTATTGGTGACAAATTGGAATTAATTAAATGTTGGCATCAGACAATGTTTAAAGGTAAGTTTAGGTAAACTTTAAAACTTTTCAAACTTTATTAAAGGTAAATTTAAAATGTAACATACACAGCATCTCTGTCTCTCTCTAACTGTGTGTGTGTAATTTATTTTAAGTTACTATATAGAAACTTAAAAATAAAATACACATATACTGTATTTACATTTATTTACAATAATTTTGTGCTCTACTGGGTGTTTTTTGGACACAAAAAAGTGCTTTAAATTAACAGACCCCCCCACCCCCATTAATCCATTAAATTGAGGTGCTACTATATATATATATATATATATATATATATATATATATATAAAAGAAACAAACACTTTCTGGTTTCTAGTCATCAGATCTGATAAGGTAATTTATGGCCTCTTTTATCCGCAAAAATTCCAATGCATTATCCTTATACACAGTTTTGTCTATCATTCTGATCTTAAGCTGCCGAAATCAACAAACTAGATGTTAGGTGTTGTGTATAAGCTTTTCCATTTTGTCCCATCATCTCCACCTTTGTTTTGGATTCTATTACACATCCTACAAAAACACACACACATGTAATCAGATATATAATAATAGCTAAAAGAATAGCTGAAAGTGCTTGAACATACAGAACATTTAGACAATTTCTACATAATTTATGTCCAGAAAAGAAAAAAAAAAAATTAAAAAAATAAATAACACAAGAAAAATTAAAAAAAAACAAAAAAACTCAACTACAGTACCTTGTCAGTCATTTTTATTGAAACTTGTTTAAAAGAGGGATTGCTGCCCAAATATACATATTATAAACTGTTACATTGGAACATGCAAGTTACCATGACAAAAATGCACCTGATGAGATGTTTTTAGATGTCGAAACAAATATGCATTTTTGTCATGGTAACTTGCATGTTCCCATGTAACAGTTTATAATTAATATCTATTGCTCTACTCTTGTATTAAGCCCTTTTTTAAATTAATGTTATAAACGTTTGAATTTATATTCTTTTTGTTCTTTTACATTTGGATGTGTGTGTGTGTAGAGATTGTTCACTACACAAAGCCAAGCACTTTCATGTAAAACTTTATGGTCTTATCTTTCATAGTAACAACTACACACTTGCAATTTGTAACTGCTCAGTATAAGACTAATTTTTATTTTCATTGTTGATCTCCAACAAGAAAAAAATGAGTTCTGAGAAAACTAATTTATTGAATCATTTCCCACTCTATAATATATTTTCTTCTTTTATGGCATTTTCATCATTGGAAACTTATAAATAGAATCAGTTTTGTTTTTCTTTTTGACTACTAATGGAAACAAAAAGATCATTTCATTTTGGTATAAAAAGTTATACAGACCAACTTTTCAAAATTAATTTCATTTTACTGTTATTATATTCAGCTTCAATCCCCATGTTAAGCTCCCACCTAGAGTAGGCAGATATTTCAGCTCATAATATTTGTAATGCAACACATTGATATTAACTGGTTTTTCATTGTTATGGCCATATTTCTAGGGTATTCAATGAAAAACAAATTCACTCCAGCGGCAGTTCAACTTAAGCGATGCTAGTAGACAATAGTAAGCTATCAAATTCATTAACAATTATACACACAGACACACAAAAAAACAAAAAAAAAAAAAACAAGAATGATAGATGTTGTTAGGTTGCAAAAAAACTTGAAATAACATATTCTATACTGTTATCAGATCATGAAAGGAATTCCAACTTACGAATATAATTTAAATAGAATAATTATAAGTTTAATTTTTTTTAAGAAAATCAAGCTTTTATAATTTTTACTGGAAGCTTTAAGATGAATTATTATTTTGCTATTCAGACCAGTATGCTCAAAACCTTTGACACTAATTCAGTGGAAGAAACAGACAAGCAACCAAAAGGTGAATAAGACAGTCAAGTATTAACTTATATGAGTTATCTCTCCTAAGCAGGAAAAGCAGAATGAGAAAAATCTACCTATATGGATTGAGAAAAGATGTTGGTTTGAAAATCCAAGGTTACCTAGCACAACAGACATCTGAAGAAGGCCAGAGAATACAACAGTCAAAATAGTGTGAGCATAACAATCAAGATGGGGATGCTGGTTTGAGAAGCAAGGCATCTAATAATGTAGGCTTTATCCTCAGGATTATGCAACACAGAGACATTTAGTCCTAACAACCAAAGCTTTCTTTTATGAAAGTAGTTGATGCCAAAGGTTGCAAAGACGATTTAATATATACTACCTGCACAAAAGCAATATAGTGACCAAGTACAGAAGCAAATGGAAGCTTGAATTTGATCTATTTGTACCAAATATGCCCCCCTCTTCCAAGAACAGAACAGTTTTTTTTTCTGTCAAAGCTTTCTATTACATTTTGAAAGATGCTCCAAGTCTTTGTTTTGAATTAATTTTAAAACCAAAAAGATCATAAAATCTAAAAGCTATTATGAGAAATAAAGATGATTGGTGGAGAGAAAGTTGAGTTATAATCATTTAAATTATACACACTTAACTCAGCCAGATTTAGTAATGGATTAGGTTGTGGCAGTATACTGAAAAATGAAGTGGTTATTTTTTGACAGTACTAGTTTTGTGGGGTGAGTTTGTAATTTGTAAAAAAAAATAGAACTGATGCTCCTGCTATATATTTAGAGATCCTTGATAAAACCCAAAGAAGAATCTGCAATGTCATTGGTCCTGACCTGCCATCTCAGCTTCAATCACTTTTCCATCACTGTAATATATTTTCCCTGTGCCTTTTCTATGAATACTTCCATGATAATTGTTCTGATGAACTTTCCACTATGGTACCTAGACTTTGAGAATTTAAGCTCAGTACTAGATTGGCAGCAAGGTCTCATCATTTTACAGTTGGAATGGCTAGATATAACTATGTTCTATGCTAATAGTTTCTTCTATCACATTTTTCACTCGTGGAACTCTCCTCCAGATCCATGCTTCCCAGTCGACTTTGATCTTGAAAAATTTAAATGCAATGTCAATCATTATCTTCTGTCTTCTTAATTCTTGTTCTTTATTGGTTTCTCTCCTTAATAGTGTATTTTTTTCATGTTCTGTAACACTCAATAACCCCTTGTATCTTAGTGGGTTTATTGCTTTGCTTGGGGTGAAATGATTAAAAAAATTGTTTTATAAAATACTAACAAAAAGATAAATAAATTTAAATTTCCAACATAATTTAATTAAAAAAAAGTCTATTGACTTAACAGCTGAATATAAATAAAAATAAGGGAATATTTAATTGATGAATATTCTGTATTTCTTATGGAGGTAGGAAAAAAATGTCCAGATTTTTTTTCCCTACCAAAATTTTACCTGAACATTTTTTAAAGAAACTTTTTCTTTTTAATAAATTCATTAACAGATATTCTTAGCCTTTTTTCATTTCTATTTTTTCTTCTTTGTGACAGGAAGAATTTCTTAAAAAAAAAAAAAAAAAAAAAAAAAAAAGAAAAAAAGAATAAAATCATTATGCGATGAAGTGTACAAAAATATTTTCCTTCATGATCAACCACTGACATAAATGATGTTTTAGTAGGTAGATATATACGATAATAGTATAATGAGGAACATTTCCAAGGTGTATTGGACTTGAGATACAAAGGTCAAATATGAGTAACTACCAACCTAGGGTTACTAATCCACTATAGATAATCATTATCACATTATAATAATGTGCTCATTAGATATGCACATGATCATAAAATGGTAGTAGACAGACGGTTTGCTACAGTGACTAGCATTCCATAGATAATTATTATTTTAGAAATTATTTACTTATACAATGCCATTATTGTCCTTAGCAAAAGGATTATTTTTATATTAAAAGCAACTAACAAAATTGTTTTTGCTTGGTTGTTTATTATTGTGATTTTATTATTAATATTTTTATTTATTTTTTAATCAATTCACCCCAAGCAAAGCAATAATGCCAAGGGGCTACTGGGAGTGAAAGGAAATAAAAAGACTTCAGAAGAAACTGGAAACCCAATCCTGAACAGGGAACACAGAATAAACTTCTACTCCTGTTCAAAAGACCAAGGAGGAGAGTGAAATGGATGATAGGTGAACCTATCTACTAAATGAACTTATATACTTTCCTATGAACTTCAAGAACAACTTAATTTTCTAAGTGTACAAGTTTATTTTTCCATTAATGTTCAATAGCATTCCAAGACATTTTTACGAAAATATGTGAAATATCATTTTAAGAATATCTATTTTATTTTCAATAAATGCTTCACAGAAGAAACAATTTTATTACTTAAAATGTTATTTTTAGTGGATACCCAATATTTGAGTAAAGAAAAATTTGAAACATCAATCGTTATCTTCTGACTCCTTGAATCTTGTTCTTTTATTGACCTCTCTCCTCAATAATGTTTTTTTTTCATTCTTTCACACTCAGTAACCCCTTGCATCTTAGTGGATTTATCACCTTGCTTGCTGTGAAAGGATTAAAAAAAAAATAAAATAAAAAAAATTTACAACTACCAAAATAATTTTAAGTTGAACTCAAAGAAGATAAACTAATCAAACAGAAAACAATGGTATTTTGATAGACACACTAAAAATAAAAATAATTTTGCTTAACCTGTACTCTTTGAGTATCAAAATTATATACAGCTCATAGTCTCAAAACAAAAGCAACCACTTAAAGACATCAGTGCTACCAATGTTATCATAATTATTCACATATAATACCCCACCTCTAGATTTTTAAGTCTAAACGTTGTAGGTGTGTATTATAAATACAAGAACTAAATATTTATTTTTTTACTGGCAATATAATCAGGATGATATAGCCAAAAGTAAGTCAAATCTGTGATCCAGATTAACTTATGGGTAACAAAGAGTTTAAATTACTGAACAAACACTGCATTTATTTATTATTTTTTTTAAACATTCATATAGATATTGAAGAGATTTTAGTCTGCTTCACTGCTATTCAAAGACAAATGTTGTGACAGTTTCATTTATGTTGTCAATATTGTCTACAGAGTTATTGTGTCCTTCTTGCTCATCTTCAATAGCATCCAGTGTTTTTGTCATGCAGTATTTTTTGAATGAATTTGCCACCAAGGTTTCAATGATGCTCTGCCAGGCTTTCAATATCTAGCTCTTAATACTGTGTAAATTTTGGGCTTCAAAAGATAAACTACATAAATCCTTATTTTTAATTGGTACGAACCAGAAAATGTTTAAAAAAAAAAGTTAAATTTAGCTGCTACAAATTCTAAAAAGTCAGCACAGATTTATACACAAAAGACATTTTTTGTAGTGTAACATAAGTGTACATATTATACACAACACATTATTTCCAAAATTTTGTAGTCCAAAGTGTTCATATTATTCACAACACATTATTTTCAGAATTTTGTAGCCCAAAGTAAGTGTACATATTATACACAACATTTTTTCCAGAATTTTGTAGCCTAAAGTAAGTCCATATATTACACAGAAATAATTATGATGTTAGAAGAAACAGTGTTTTACGATGACTTAAAATAAAAAAAAAATGTCAAAATGTTCCATCTTTTAATGCCATATCATTTAGAAAGGAACTGTCATTTCTTTGTTACTTTGCCACAATAATATATTTTCAAGAGTTTGGAAAAAAAGGACTCTTTATTAGAATTTTCTCTTTCTCTCTCCTATTTATGTATTAAACAAGCCTTAAAAACCCAAACTAAATGGGGGGAGTTATTACACTAGCAAATACTATAAATAAGGATATTTACAAAACACTTCGATCATAGTTATGGTTTTAGAAAAATATAAGAGAAGAAAGCGTTTGACAAAACTTCAAAACATGGTTCTTTCAAGAACACCAAATGTCTAGCTTGCTTGAAACAAGATGATGAAGACCAACAAAGCAGCCTGATAGTTCATATAAGATTAACGCCTTTGATTCTATGTCTGGGCTTTGAGCTGCTTCTTTGTAGATATAACCAGTTCCCATTTACTTTCTATTCTTGTTCTATCACTCATTGAAATTGTGATGGAATTGAACCTAAAAAGCAGTGATTAGGTGAGGCCACTTTTTTTCAAATGAGCTGCAGTCAGAAGCCAATGCAGACAGCTGCTTGTGAAAAAAATGGCTCCTTGTCATGTAACCAGAATAAAATAAAAAAGATTAAAATTGTTAAGGGTGGGGGAGGTGAGATTGAAGGGATCCTTTGGAATAAAAAAAAATTACAAAGATAATCAAAATAAAATCCTTCCTTAAAAGATAAAAATCTAATCAACTAATGAAGTTGAAAGAACTAACAAAATTACAACAGTGCACACACAAAAAAAAAAAAAAAAAAAAAAAAAAAAAAAAAAATCGAGAATTAAAAAAAAGACTTGCTGCTAACTGGTATCCATGCTGGCACTAGCTAGTCACCATGACAACAGATCTAGAATTTCAAGATGTCTTGGACGTTAGTTAGTGCAACTAGACACCTCAAGTCACATGACTCAGATCTCTCTGAGAGGATGGATCCAGTCCAGTGATTTTTCTTCTATTTTTTTTTCAATGCAACTAACGTTGTACATAAAAAAGAACAGAAATTGTCTTTTAATCTTCTTGTTTACTAAAAAATAAAAATATCAAAATTCTCCACTTTTTCTCAAGGTAGAAGAGAAAAAGTGCTTTGGTAATTTTTTTTATTGTTTTTATTTCCTTTTTTTTTTGAGATTTTGACAGAATGAGCTAAGCTACCATTCCACAAGAGCCAAGAAGCAATGACTTATTTGCCAAAGAAAAGAAAGCAAAAACTTTATTTTAATTCATGCATGCTGGTCTCTCTCTCTCTTTCTTTATTGACTCCTCCTGCAGGTTAAGACTTTTATGTCCAAATAAATGCACCAAAACAAAGCTATTATTAGTGAAGAACGAAAGTAAACCCCACCCAAAATTGATTTGAAGAGATGTTAATTAGGTGCCTTTGTTCAAGAGGTTCTTCTCAATACAGAAAGAGAGGCAAAGAGAAGACACAAAGAGGGGAAAGAAAAGAGAGAAAGAGAATTCTATTGACAGGTCTGATAATCCAGGTTAAGACTGTTTCTGTAGCAAATGACTATTGGATAATTCCATCTTGGCAGCTTTGTAAAGACCAAATTCCTTTATCCACAAATACACATACAGACAAGTTATTATGCATACATTTACTCAGTCATTTGCTGCTGCTGCTCTGTTAGAATAATAA
This sequence comes from Acanthosepion pharaonis, assembly GCA_903632075.3. NCBI lineage: Eukaryota > Metazoa > Mollusca > Cephalopoda > Sepiida > Sepiidae > Acanthosepion > Acanthosepion pharaonis. The sequence goes on from CAHIKZ030001220.1 coordinate 483,035, forward strand.
CAATTATAATAATAGATAAATACAGAGAGTGCTAATGAAATAACTAAAGTATGTGATCCAAAACAAATCAGCATTTGAACCATAACCATTAACCACAACAAATATTAATGCATTTGTATGCTTATTAAAAAAAAGACAGGAATGATTTTGTAACTTGCTTTTAATAAGCAAAAAGAAAGAACATTTATTAGATAAAATAATCTGAATGACATAATATTAGAGGATACATTTGAATGAAAAAATTCAAATTATCATTGTACTTATGGGAGTAATATTACAATAACAGGATTATATTCAATCTTTAATTGATTGATTTATTTGTTTTCTATGGCTTATCAACCCTTTGCAGGTTATTTGAAACCAGAAAATATTTTTAAATTGTAATTTTTTTTTTTTTTAAGATAAGGATTTAGTGATATATGTCTTATTATTTAACCCAAAGTTGGGAGGAAAAAAGGTAGATTCATACCAAGGGTATTTGCAATTAAGTGAATATAATGAACCCAATTGGAATTGGAACTCAGCTCTCCAATTAACAATTCCAAGACATTACACCACCTGCACAACCAAGCTTACAGCACATGGTATTCCCAAGCAGTCACCCATCTAGGTACAGATCAGGCTTGACATTGCCTAACTTCACTGATTGTACAGAAACTAGCGTTTCAATATAATGTGGCCATAAACCTAAAGACAAACACAAGCACTTGACAATTGCGTTGTGCAATCAGTCTATCACTGATATTGAGCACTTTCCAATAAGTACCATATATATATATATATATATATATATATATATATGTTAAGAAATGGACAAGGTCCGACAATTTATTTATTAAAAGACATTTTTTTTATGTTTAACGTTGTTATTTTATAGATACAAGTATTTAAGCAAATTTGCTTAAATACTTGTATCTATAAAATAACAACGTTAAACATAAAAAAAATGTCTTAATATATATATATATATATATATATATGTGTGTGTCTGTATAGCATATCATTCAACAGCAGTTTACCTATAGTGGCAAAAATGTTGGCAATATGTAAGGAATTTTGCACTTATGTAGATTATATTTTTTGCAGAAGTAAACTAAATTTTTTATCTAGAGAATTAATTCTATTGTCATATGCTAAGAAATAATTCTTTGTTTTTGAAATCATTAAAAGTAAAAAAAAATATAAAGAAAGCTAATGCAAAACTTTTACATATGATTATAACTTAAATATACTTATATATATATATATATATATATATATATATATATATATACACACACACACTTACATTTAAGTCATTTTGCAGTTGCATTGGTTATATTTTATGTGCAAGTAATGTAGAAGCTTTGTTTATACAATTAAATCTATTGTCATATGTAGGAAAGAATTATAGCTTTAAAACGTTAAAGTAAAAATATCCAGACAAAATTAGCATGAAACAAAAGAAATAAAAAACAACATATTACCAGTTCTTCACCAACAGGATTTTCTGGTGAGGAGGGTGGCTAGACACCCAGCAGGATTAAAAACATGACTTATCAAAGGGTGGATGAACTTTCTTGTAGGGTTAGCAGCTATCTAGCACAATAGGATAGACTGGACTAAGAAGAATTTAGCCGATTACTGGATACAAAACTGAGCATATGAAAATTTCAAGAGTCTGTAACAAGAAGAATTTTGCTTAAAGGCACTATTCAGCATTTGTCTGATCAGCCAAATTCTTTGCAGCTCAGTTGGTCTAGAACATGTTGGATCTAATGAGTTCCCTTTGCCAAGGAGGATGTAGGTTCAATTCCTGCTGAAGAGTCCATCTCAGGTTTTCCTTTAATAAGATTTCTTGAATATTTAGGCTGGTAGTCGAAAATAAATAAATATGCTGTTTAATAAATAAATAGAGTGTCTACTCAAATACAATGCTATATGATATGATAAAATATAGTTTTAAGGTATGCTATATTTATGAGTTAAAGTGCTCACTAACAGTGATAGTGTATATGTAAATACATAAGTGGACATTGAAGTCAACACCCAGAGGCAACAGCCTGTTTCATGCTAAATGCAAACATCATGACATATATATAAATAAATAAATACTTTCATAAAATAAAACATTATAATTTTTAATTTGAAACTTTTTTTCTATATATATATATATATATATATATATATATATATATATATATATATATATATATATATATATTCATCAATTTATATAGTACAAATGAGAATTTAAAAGGAAGATATATTGCAGAAACAATGCCTTCTTTTATATAAAACACTTTCTTTCAATTTTTATATAAGAGAAAGATAAAGAAAGTCCGTCCATATATAAACAAGTTCAATTATTTTTCACTTATAAAAAGATAGTTAGGTACAACATTAAGTCACTAAACTCATACCATTCTACCACCAGAAGTTTAGGATTTGTTAAACAAGATGAAAAAAAAAAGCATGTACTCCAAGAACATAACTATCATTTAGGCATTGCAAAAATACATTCCTTAATAACTGGAAAAAAATCTTCCAGTATGTCCTGATTTACAGTTCTACTCACATAGCTATTGCTGTTATGGACAAAAGTACATTGTTTGCCCATTTTACTAGTGATACTGGCAGTGAATAACTTCAATCCTTTCCTTGTAAGCAGCCCAGTCTCTTGTGACAATGTTGATTTCATCAGCAAACACAGGGGGAGTGCAGATATAGTACAACTGCTGCATATTAATTGAAAACCTGCTTACAGTACCCAATTGGTCATCCACAGAGCAGTGTATACAGATTGACATGGTCAGGTTGTGAGTATTAGACTGAAGGGATTTACACACTCAGGTATCCTTACTTTAAGCTGCACGAGTGACAGATTTGTCACTATAAAACTTGTTATCTGTTGTAAATCATTTCCAATTAATCCAATGCATATATATTACACATGCATCTTTTGACAATCACATAGTTTAAATCATACATACATACACCATTTTCTTATATTTTCTTTGCTTCCTATAACACACTTCATCCCATAACCAATAGCATTTCAAAATATGTGCATATTATATATATATATATATATATATATATATATATATATATATATATATATATTAGTAATGATGATAATACAAGAAAAAAGTGAAAATTATGGGAATTTAATGTATTTCTCAGGTGAGTAGAACTTCTGCCTAAAAGTGCTCAACAGATAACTAAAGCTAGAATGCTATTATATTCAATAAATCCAAAAATTAAAGTGACTTATCTGATATACCAACTCAAAAGATTCACACTGAAATACTCATCAGGATCAGATGTTCAATATATCATTCAAAATCTTAACTTATTGCACACACACACACACACACACACATATACATATATATATTTAGTTTATGCAAATCTAGGTAATCCGTATGTGTAGACCCAAGGAGGATGATATCCAGAGAGCTCAATGTAAATTCAGAGCAAATATGTTTGAATAAAAACAGATCACTTTAAGGTTCCATGTAATAAGTTATTTCACCACAACCCTTTTAAAGGGCTCTGGATCATCAGATGTTACTTCCAAATGTTGAAATGAAAAATGAAAAGAAACTTACACATTTTTGACGGACCGCACCAAGCGTATGTGAAATTAATGAAGTGAGGTGGGAGAGAAGATATGAGCGAGTTAGATGTACCATTTTCAATTCCTTATCCTTAACCCCACTCTGTGTAGGCTAGACGCTGCTTAACTTAACGTATGCTATCTCGATATAGATGGGTAAGGGGCGAGGGAGAAGACTGACTTAAAGGGGAAAGATACAGTTGACAATAAAATAATAAATCATGTCCTTGAGATCAGGATTCACTCAAATTCTTAGATGTTGTTATTTCGCATTACTTTAAAGGGTATCTTTGGGGGTTAAAGTTTGATATAGATCTAAATGTCTAAAAAATCTACGATGAACTTAATTTGAAGTTTGTTGGAGTTTTGGGTATTTTCTATGAAATAGTCGATTGGAAAAATCATAGAAAGTACATTGAAAGAATAATCCGTTTTATATCTAGTAATCCTTTTTATTTTCCTAAACTTTTTTTCTTATACCTTGTTAAGTTGACATCTATTCATTTGATTCTTATTCATAAATTAAATTTGTTACTGTTTTTAGATATCCAGGTTTATTCCAATTTAAATAATTTTATCATCAATAATTGATTTCAATTTAAATTAAATTATCAATTTAAAAATTTACCTCCGTATTATTTATTTAAACTCACTTCCAATTGGAGAATATTAGAGGAGAGAATTGGATAAAAGATTACTAACAGAAAATTAGGTCCTTCTTTTACAATATTCTATATATTCGTACACATACTTTTTTCTTGTTGATTATTCAGTTGACATCTATTCGTTTGAGTCTTGTTCATAAATTAAACTTGTGACTGTTTTTAGATACCTACCTAATTATTGCCAAAGGTTGTTCCAATTTAAATAATTTTATCATCAATAATGATTATTAAAGGGTAATATATTTCCATTCAAATTAAATTACCAATTTAAAATTTACCACAGTATTATTTAAACTCACTTCCAATTGGAGAATCCTAGAGGAGAAATTTGAATAAAACACTACTAAGAGAGAATTAGGTCCTTCTTTTACAATCCATACACATACACACCTCTACACATATCCTAACCCCTATCTATATCTACATACCTATCTCTCTCTCTCTCTCTATATATATATATATATATATATGGTTGTCTGGAAAATTCATACCAAATTTTAGTCATTCATGTTCCAACATGTTAGAACACATCAAATTTATATGCTTATGTTTCCAATTAGAGCACACTTCAAACTATCTCTTGAGAAAGAAAGTTTAAAATTACTTAATTTGTGTCAAGATTATAAGGTGCATTTTAGACACTTGATGCTTTTTTTTTTTTACCTTAAAGGCAAAAATATCTCAAGCAATAAAAATGATATATGTTGTGTACGGCAAAGGTGCTTTAGCTGACAGAACTGTATGGAAGTGGTTCATTAAGTTAGAGTTGATGACTGTAGCCTTATTGATGAAGAACACTCAGACAGACCCCCGCCCTCCCACTACAGATGATGACCAAATCAAGACATTGATTGGGAATAATCCACATTACACAATATGGGAATTGGCAGAAACACTAAAAAAAAAAAACTGGTAAAAATTTTAATTATTTGGATGACATAAAAAACCACCTTTAAACCTTTAAGTTATTTGCCAAGAAACCACCAAAATTCTGGGAAGATGGAATCTTTAAGGTGTAGGAAAAATGGGAAAAGGTTGTGCAACAAAATGGTTCATATATTGTTGAATAAATATAAATATTTTCTGCATGAGAAATCACGGATTTCTATATCAGTGGTTGGCATTTAGTACAAAGGGCTAGAGTAAAATGAAAAATTTCTAGGTGTTAATGAACAGGTCACAAAATTTGAGCTGAACAAAATTGCATCATGGAGATGGCTATATATCCTGCTGAGATTGAAAAGTTTTTGCTTCAATTTTTAGTCTAAGGCTATCATGTCAGACCTAACTTAGGTTCAACTTAAAAATTACCCAAGATGAAGATATTCATTTATATGTTTGCATTATTCTGCTTTGGAAACTTAACTCTACTTCATAGCAGATGCCTATTGTACTTGCAGACTAATTCCTGAGTGTAAGAAAGTTCCATCTTCCTTTTGTAACTGTCTACCATGACCCAGTAGCACAAGAGTCTAGGGGTAGTGTAATGTTGAAGTTGGAAATAAAACCAGCTAACTCACTTTAAATTTAGAATACTTTTAGCATAATAGTCATTCAAGCCTGTTTAACAGGTCATTACTACTGTATGATGAGCTTGATCTCTACTGGATGACCCACACATATCCTTGAGCTAAACTAAATGAATATCAACATACTTCATAATTCAAGTTCAGAACTAAGTCTCATCAAAAATTTCTGGGTGAATTTCTGGAAGAGTCATTATTTACATTATTTATACTTGGACTTATGTCCTCGTCTTTATCCCTATACTTTGGCTGTTGTAACCTCTGGTCTTCATCAGGTGTCTATGTCTAGGGATATTTTGTTTTTTTTTTTAGCACTGTTCAGTTATTGCTTGTTCTGTTTCTATTGGGTCTGAGTCTGTACTACCCATCCCAGGGATTGAACTCACAATTACTATATCAAATTCACAAACCAATATATTATTCCTCTAAGCCAGGCCTGTGCAAAATAGAGCCCATGGGCTATCTGCATCCCACTACGAGACTACTAAGTGTGGTTTGCAAGGTGTTTTCAAAATTGTCAATTGTGTTCATCCCAATAAATTCAGCAACTGATTCAGTTTTCTGGAAGCATAACTTTAGTCAAATAATGTTGTATCATAATAAATCTCTTAAAAATATTAAATAGTGAAATATTTAAAAAAAAAATAATAAAAATCATTTAATCAGGCCAAAGCTAAGATAAGGTAAAATAACAAAGAATAAATCTAAATCTTTCTTATCCAAAAGTAAAAAAAAAAAAAAAAAAAAAAAATCAACATTTAATAACTATTACCAAAAATGATGAAGACATACCACCTTTGAGAGGAATTAGTACATTTGTGCCATCTTTTCATTCAGTTATTTTTATTTTAAATTGAGTTCAGTAAAGCTACTAAGACAAATTAGAAAACAGAAACATTACTAAGGAGCAAGAACAAATGAAGGGTAATCAGGAGAACAGTAGTTAGTGAATTGATATTGTATTTAAATTTTTGAAGATTAAAGTTAACTGGAAAGCATGGAGCTGGAAGAGAGTTCCACAAGCAAGATGTGTAAGAAAAGAAACCTATCATAGAACTTATGGTTACATATAGCCAACTTGACTGTAAATTGATGAGAACTAGTTGCCTGTCTAATACTGCACTTAAATTCATAAAGTCTAGGTACCATAGTGAAGACCTCATTTGAACAGTTGCCATGAAAGTATTTATAGAAAAAGGCACACAGAGGCAACTTTATATCGGTGGGAAGGTGACGAAAGACAAGATGCCAGATCAGGACCAATAATATTGCTAATTCTTCTTTGGATTTTATCAAGGATCTCTAGATATATAGCAGGAGCACTAGACCATATGTAACAGCAATATTCTAAGCATTGACAAATGGTAGACTTATAGATACGCAAGATAGATTCTGGAGAGAAAAATTGTCTCACAGAACACAGTGAACCAACTTTCTTAGCAGCTGATCTAGCAATGGATTCTATATATTCTTTCTACTTCATGTCTAAAATTTACTCTTGCAGCCCACAGCTAATTTCCTGTGAGTAATGTGGACCTTCACATTCTTTTTTATTTTATTTATGTGTGCCAGCTTTAAGCTATTGTTTTGTTGATTAACACCGAAACAAATGCAGTATTTTAAAAAACAAAACAAAAAAAAAAGAAGCAAAAACAAAACAATCATATTAAGCATAGAACAAAAGGTAGTGAACTGTGAAACCCTCCAACATGTCTTGCCACAGAACCAACATTTCAATATCAAAAAATTATCAGTTCAGATGAATAAAAAAGATTTGAATTTAACAATCAAGTCTGGTTGACTATTACTAGCAAGTTCAAAGTTTACTGGGTTCTCCAAACTTGTGGCCGTGTGCCAAATTAAGCTAAGCATTATTTGCATCTAAGAATACCATTTTTTTCTCTGCTTAATACTTATGACTGATGAAGAGAAGCAATAAGGTCTTATAGATTTACAACAAACCCACAATATCACATTTGACTGGATTAAGGAAAGGCAGTATTTCAATTGAATACAATAATGATGCCAATATTTGTAGTTTGTACTGGTGGAAATTGATGCCGAGATTAAAAGAGTCACAAGAACAATGCTGTAACTACATTACTGCTACTCCAAGACTGGCAGCTCAGACATAGCAAAAGAGAAGTTGCAGAGCTTCAATTAAATGAATGGATGCTGAGATCTATTTCAAGCCCAGTTGGTGCCTAATAAGAGGTCACTGTATGTTGATCCACTTAAGTGGTTCTGTTTGTCATACACAAATGATACATTATCTAACATCTACTTTATCTCAATGAATGATTGGTGTTAATTTAGCATTAAGTGTAAAATGATAGGTATTTATGTCCATATGAATATCAAGTTACAATCAACTGTTTCTTTTTGTCTTTCATACTTCAATTCTTTCTGCTTGGCCTTTTACTGTAGTCCCCTTATAGTAGTCCATTTTCATGGATTCTTTTATTCTACTATAGTTATTGATTTTAATTACTCGTTTCACCTTTGTGCATCCAATAATTATTATAAATAAATATTTCATACATATTATCCTCTCTTTCAAAGGTCTTTTTGTTTTTAAACTAATAATATTAAGAATAGAAACATATCACTTGAGAAAAACTTGTATATGTTTTTGTCATTTCATTTGTTTTACAACAAAACACCACTAAAGAATCTTTCATAAACTTGGTTATATAGATTACAGGATAGCTTAAAAGGCTAGCAAGTAAGTTTCATTCATTATCCACACTATGGACTATTTTTCTTTCTTTCTTGTTGTTGACAACAGATGCAGTAAAATTAGCTTAGTAATTATATTAAATTCTTTATTTTTTTTTATCTTAAAACAAAAGAGAAAGAAGAAAAATAAAAAGACAAGAAAAATGAAAAGAGACGAGAGAAAAGAAGAAAAGAAGAAAAGAAAAAAGAAGAAAAGAAAAAGAAGAAAAAAAAAAGAAGAAAGAAAAAGAAGAAAGAAAAAAGAAGAAAAGAAAAAAAGAAAAGAAAAAAAGAAAAGAAAAAAGAAGAAAAGGAAAAAGAAGAAAAGAAAAAAGAAGAAAAGAAGAAACCTTTAAGAAAAGTATTTTTGCATTTTACTTTAAAAAGCTTTCATTCTTCCTTGTAACAATTATTAGTGCAATCAACAACTCAATGTAAAGGGTTATCGGTATTACATGGATAACTACTAATGCTGTAAGCTAAACCAAAACAATATAAAGGGATATTAGTATCACATGTTTAACTACTAGTGTTGTAAGCTAAAACAAAACAAATAATATACAATTAAATAATATATCATTCATATAATTTGAAATTGGGGACAAAATAAGAAAAAAAAATGAAATTTTTAGCTTGTAGACATTACATACTATTATTTCAGAATTAAATTTAATTTCATTAATGTATTTTAGTTCAATTCTAAAGGTGATAAGAACCTCAGGGTTTCAATCTCACTGCAAAGAGGCTAAGCAATCTGCTAGTTAAAGAGTTCAAGAATATATTGAATACAAGAGTTCATAGCAGATATTCAGAGGCTGTGAAAACAATTCTAGTGGACAGTAATTAGATCTGTGACGAATAAGTAGAGGGGGGAGGAGGGTTCCCTGCCTTTACAGCGCTAATGAGCTTAAGAAAGGACAGTCCCTTGCCAACACATTATTAATGAGCTTGTACAAGACTGGTTTCCACTGCTGTTGTATTAATAAGGTTCAAGGAGACAGCTTCTTACTGCTACTAAAATGAATGATATAACAATCTCCCTTATACATCCAAGCTGCCTCTTGGTCATATTCTAATTAAAACAAATTTTATTGTTATGCGCCTTACTTATAAGTTTTAATAATATTATCATTATTACTATTATTATTATGTGCTTTATTATTATTATTATTAAGTGGTTTCTTCATAAGCTTTATTACTATGTAGCTTATGAGCTTTATTATTATCATGTGCCTTATTTATAAACTATTATTATTATTATGCAGCTCATAAGCTTTGTTTTATTTATAAGTTTCATTATTATGTGCCTTATTTATAAGCATTATTATTAGTTTTATAACTAGGCTTTATTATTATGTGCCTTATTTATAAGCTTAATTATTATTATGTGAATCCATATGGGTGTATAGCTAAGTGGTTAAAAAAGTTGCTTTCTGACCCTGGAAAGTGCCTGAAAACCATAACATATGTTGACCCAAGTCTCAGAAGTAAAATTGAGTAGACAGAAATGTTTGAACATCATTGATGGTTGTACTAACACAAAGCCACTATATATATATATATGTGTGTGTGTGTGTGTGTGTGTGTGTGTGTGAGAGAGAGAGAGAATTGAAAATATTTGTTTTCTATAACCTTGAACAAAACTTCTGCAATTGATAACATTAGGATTTAAAAAGAGATTATTTTAAAAGGAACTCGGTGGAAGAGTGTGTCTTTTGCAAGCCTCTTATATTTGACAATGTTTACAGTTAGAAATTCTTCATTTTCAGTAGGGATTTGGAGTAAAACAGTGTTGCCAATAATCTTTGAAATGTTTTTCTTGACTTGATGAAAAGCTTGTTTAGCATGAAATTTGATTTTTTTTTTTCTGTTTATAAGATTCCAAGTTGTTCATAAGCTTTCAAAGGCCTCCTGGATTTGATTACAGCGGCTTCAAGAAAAAAAAAAAAAAAGAAAAAGAAAGAAAAAATGCTAAGGTAGAATGCAAAATTTTTTGCATTTTTCTTTAAATAACTTTGAAGAGAAAAAGGAGCAGCCAACAATCTTAAATGACCCCTTCTAGGTTTGAAGACAAGAAATCAAAGCAATTTTTATTTTATTCATTTTAAGTTATCCTTAAGTTTAACATAAATATATATTAAAAAAAAATAATTTTAGATAATAATTTTTAACAAACCTACACTAAAGTTCAAAAGTTTGAAGCCACCCCCAGTATTAGCATGGGATAAACTTGACAAAAAAAAAAAAAAAAAAAAAAAAAAAATGAAAAAGATCTCTTAAAATCATTGAAAAAAAGAATGGCATCAATTATCAAACTTGAGAAACTTTTGCAATGAATACCAAACATTTGTGCTGCAGTAATCAAGGCTAAAGGAGGATATTTTGACAAGAGGAAAATTTAATCATAAAATGCTTTTTTTCTTTTTATAACAAAATTTCTAATAAAAAATCATGTCCCACCAGGTATAATAATTTTATCTTATTTAAAATACAAAACAACTACCTTTTGGGCCAATTTAAAAAAATTACCAGGTGGTTCCTCAAACTTTTGAACTGTAGTGTATATTTGATGACAAACAATTAAAACCAATGTTTTTTGTTTAGTTTTTTTTTTTTTTAATATTAGAGGGATAAAGTAAGTATGTAAATTGTTTTATGTCTATGTGCGTTTAGGATGTAGGCAATCATAACTCTCCACAACTTCCTATCTTTTGCTGATCTAAGTAACTTTTAACACTTTACCATTCCTCTTTCTCCTGCCAACCATTCATGCAAACTTATTAAGTAGGTGATCATGGCTCACCACAGCTTCCTGTCTTTTGTTACTCTAAGTAACTTTTGACTTTACCATCCCTCTTTGTTTCTGTTGTGCTATCCATTCAAAGAAGCTTAAATTATTGTTTCTCTTTGCTTCTTTTGCTTTCAATGTGTCCAGTGAGTGTTAAATTCTCCAGGCAATCTTTCCTCATTATGTGTCCCAGAAATTTCAACTATCTTTTTGATCTTAAGTATGAATTTCCTTGCTGTTCCTATTTTCCTTAAAATTTCTTTGCTCACTTGTTACATCCATAGCATTCTCAGTACTCATTGGCTGAACCATATCTTGGTTGTTTCAAATTTCTTCTTCATCTGTGAAGAAACTGTTCATCACTAACAGCCATATAAGATATTATATATTACATAACAGTTCAACACATTTTTTGTAATATTTTCCTATACCTTAATATTTTACTTAGTTTCTTAAAAGCTTCTTTTGCTATTCCTATGTGATTTTTTAATTTCTGTCATATTTTCTGTCATCTGTTACTACACTACCCAGATTAGTTTAATTTCTGTACTTGATCCATTTTGACATTCCCAATAGATAACTCACACCTTGGGCTATCCCTTTTGCTGACAACTAACAATAGACAACTAATGATTTTAAAAATATATTTTAATATGAGAGAGAATAGCAGAGTTTAATTTATCCAGAAATTTTTCAATCAAAAGTAGACAGACTTTCAGAGTTTTTAAATACTAGTTTGGTAGTTGTCAGCTTCAAGATGATCAAATTTCAAGTCTAAATTGGTATCCATTTAAGATACTACATTTATTAGAAAATATATTCAGTTGAAATACAGAAGGAATCATAATGACAACTTCAAAGACCTGCACTCTTTTCCAGTCATTAAGAATTTAGCCCTCACTAACCAAATGTTCATTTCAATTTCATTTTGTGCATGTTTTAATACAATGACAGACATAAAAATATTTATACTAAATTAAGAAATAAAAAAAAAAATTATTTATTAGTCATTAATTTCCAAAAAGGTTTTTTAATTTTTGTCTATGATTTTATTGCTCAGACTAGGGTAGAGGATGTCCAAACTGAGTGGAAAGGATATGTATTATTTCAATGTCTTAGTCAAGTTGTGTGTGTATGTGTGTGCATACATTAAATGGTACAAGCGCATATAAATCATTCATTCACAATACAGACATATGCAAAGTCACATATAGACAGTGTTTGATGGACAGATAATCAGCTCCTATTTTATGATGTAGATTAAAATATCTATAGATATACCAAAGTTTATTTTCATTTATTAATAATTTCTTTAATTTGCATTTTTTTCAATTCTATTAACTAATCATGATAAATGTATTCTAGCACAAGTTTTCTGAATGAAGAGGGCTTTTGAGTTTAATTCTTTTAAAGGATGACAAAATATTTTGTAGATAGAGGACTGTATACTTATATTTATCTACTCAGAAAAAATAAATATTTCCAATGGAAGAAGATCAAAGATTACTAACAAAAATATTGCCAAGATAAAATAATCATTTGGATATTTATTTTCTAAATTCATTAAATTGGTTTTTATTTTATTTTTATTCAATATGAGAAAATCCAAGACTTTCTAAAATTATATTTAATATTAAATACTTAATGTTAGGTAGTTAAACACAAACTTGTCAGGTCTGACCATTTTTACTGATTTTCAATAAAATTATTTTCAATAGATATATATTTATTTTTATATATTACTTGCTGACCATTAACTAAATATTTGATTTCATTATGTTTTTTCTATTTTTATTTAGATTTCATTTTAGAAAAAGAGAGAGATTTCATTTTAGAGAGAGAGAGAGAGAGCGAGAGATTTCATTTTAGAGAGAGCGAGAGATTTCATTTTAGAGAGAGCGAGAGATTTCATTTTAGAGAGAGCGAGAGATTTCATTTTAGAGAGAGCGAGAGATTTCATTTTAGAGAGAGCGAGAGATTTCATTTTAGAGAGAGCGAGAGAATCTTTGAAGACAATTTTAGAAAACAAGCTAAAAATCCTCACTCAGAGTGCTTGCAAATTTCAGTGAATCAACTAGAAATATTAAAGTGTGATTCAATAAATTGGTTCTATTTGTAAAAAAAAAAAAGTGTATGGAGATCTGCACTATTAAAAAAAAAAAAAAAAAAAAAAGAAAAAAAAAGATTACAGAAATTCAAATCTGTTTTCATTCTTTATTTCTCCATTAAGACCCGATACACCACCATTTTATTATACATACATTATCAGTGCTGTTAGTAATATGAGATTAAGATGAAGTATTAGTAAAAAATAATAACTGATAATGCTTCATTTAAGAAATCCAAATAATGCTACTACTAGTAGGTTCTGTGAAACTGACAAAAAGAATTTAATGTAGATTCTCCAGAAAGGCAGTTGATAATCGATTTTGATTTTACAAAAAAATTTATACACAGTACTTATCTAAAAAAAAAAAAAAAAAAAAAAAAATGATTTTATATACTTTTCTCTAAAATCAAACATTGTTGAATTTATTTTTTTTTTTGCTTTTTGGCTTTCTACTGCAATTTATATAAGCACATATTTGTAAATATCTACAACAGTAAAAATTTAAAAATTAACCTTTTTTTATTAAATTTTACAAACTTAATAAACATTCTGTTTAATAATTTAATAGGTTCACCAATAAAAAAAAAACTGTCCTTGACGGGTCTAGAATACTATACTTTAACTTTTATTAAAAAAGGCAAAAGTATTTTACAGTATGTATCAAGATAAAATACATATATATAAATCCTACATTTTTACTTGTATTCTTTATATTCTATAATTTTAAAAAATTGTAAAAATTGCTAAAAGATTCATAAACTGTTTTAACCTTGGCAAAACAAAGTAGCTTTTATGATAAATATCAGTCGATTTCCTTTTTTGCTTTGTTTTTAAAAGACTGTTTTATTCCCATGACTTAACCATTTCCATTGATATGTTCTGTATGAGAAGAAGTGATTATTTGAATAGAAGCAGAAATCTTACATGTGAATCAATTTAGTCACTTGATTAATGTAAAAGGCTTAAAATGCAGTAAAAAAAAATCTCCAAGTTAATGCAAGATCTAAGTGAATGCCATTAACAATACTTAAAAACATTTTATAGCACAAAACAAAGTGTGACTTTTATAGGCAAAGGATGATAATGAGAAAAGCAGGAAAATCTTTAAGGACAAACATCTGATTTGAAACCCAATTCTTTTTATACACACAATCCTTAAAGGGGCACAGTGCATAAAATGTATCATACAAAGTGATATTTCATAGTGGAATCACAGCAAACTTTGAATGATGATATTATCAATACAAATACATAAATGTTACATATACTTAGGTGGTTGCTTTTTTTTTTAGTTTTTTTTCCATTCAACATAGCTAAAAGGTTACAACAGATAATAGCAATTAACAATTAGTCTACAGAACGAACAAAAGCAAGTAAGAGTGAAAACATATTTAAGAAATCATTTGACAAATGAATAAATTGCAAGTGTGGGAGATTATGGAAAACATGATAAAAGAGTTGATGTCAATCATAAAAGAGGATTTTTTTGACGGTTTTAAAAAGTGGAAGGGACACTGGGATAAATATCTAAGAAGACAAGATAAAAAAAATTGATGTCAATTCTAAAGGAGGACATTTTTGACTCTTTTAAAAAGTTGAGGAGGCATAGTGGAGTAATGGATAGCAGCTTGTATTGAGGAATCAGAGAGCCAAGTTCAAACTCCAGTTAAATCCATTATATTCACTTATGTGCTAATATCCTTGGGAAAGGTATGAATCCTCTTCTTCCCCCAGCTGTGGGCAAATAGTAGGACAAGACTGGGTTCTATAGCCTTGGATGACAACTGGTATATCACAGAAAGAAATGGCAACCTACTGTGGGAAAAAATCTGCCTTGTCAGTCATGTATCAAAAGATACATTATTGCCTAAGCGTATATCATGCATGGCAAGTAACTGACTGATTGAATATGTAGCAGTTAATAAATTTGGAGTAGACCAATAAACCTTTTTAAGTGGCAGTGGCAGCATACACAGTGGGTTAACAGAAAAAAAAATTTGTTTTTCTCCATGACAATGCAAGGCTGCTTACAGCAAGAATAAAATAGAAAAAAAAAAAAAATGATGGAACTTAGTTTATCTGTTCTACCCCATGTGTCATATTGCCCGCCTATCCTTAGAAGAGACAGGAGCGAGATATGGCAAAAGAAGAAGAAATTCAAATTTCAAAGTAGGAAGCGCAGGGATTTATTGCAAAACCAAATTTATTTCAAAATTTGAGAAACTTGAAATTTTACTTTAAACTAAAGCTGCCTCCAAAAGTTTGTACCTTGATTCATGCCTAAGTTTTGTACTAATCTAAGGCTTATGTTGATAAGTTTCACAATTATAATAATAAAGAAAAGAACAGTGTATGTGGCAGATTGTTCTATCTAATGGGGTTAGTGTAATCCCTGTATTTGTTGTAGTTTCCATGGAAATAAATAGGAGGCATTACTTTTGGAGCATCTCCTGTATTTCATAAACTACCGTTATTCTTATTCATCAGATTGGTAGACTTTTAATCAGAAATACCTGTCAGTTCATAACTGATATGAACTTATTGATTGGTGAAAGAAATCAGACAGATACCACATGAGAATCAATAACATAAAGAAAATAAAAAAGTCATTAAAATAGTTCTATATTCAGTAACTTTACAAAATAGCTGGAGACACATTGTAAAAGAATCCATTACACATTTTGCAGATGAATACATAGGTTGGCATATGGTTAAATGATATCTATAAACAGACCAGGATATGCTTGAAGGCCAGAAGTTTAAAAAAAAGTATTGGCGGGGGGGGGGGGGGAAGTGGTATGTTAACTCTATAAATCAATTGTAAATTAATTGATAGGAATACGGTAAAGATTATTCTAGCCCAGTGTAGTTAAAAAACTTATTTTTTTTTATCCTTTTAGATTCAGTAACTCCTTGCATCTCTTGGGTTAAAATGATTAAAATAAATACATATTGGTTCTATCCTTAGTGTTATCTCTTTGCTCTTTCATTCATAAAAATGATCTGCTCACACAATATTCTGAACAATAATCTAAAATCTCTCAATTAATTTCATTTCTGTGCATTCAGCGTAGTGAATACTGATCTCTGCGACCCCCAAACATTGATTATTTTGAATAGGCAATATCAACCATTTTTAGGATAGCATTGGTCTAAACAAATCTATGTTTTTCACTCTCAACCAAGCATTGGGATTTACATTTTCTGATATATTGACAATTTCATACACAAAATAAAGCATAATTTTCTTTTTTGTAGTTGCAAAGATAATAGAATTAACAAATGAATAATTGTTTTATACCTGTACAGGTGACTAGAAAAAAAAAAAAAAATTTAATGCTTAAATATTATTTTTAGTGGATACCCATATTTGACTAGATGCTCTGTTATTTATTTATTAAACAGTATATTTATTATTTCAACAACTGGCCTGAATATTTGAAAAATCTTATTAGAAGAGTAGGCATTCTCTGGTTAAGCAATAAAATAAAAATATGTCAGATTAATAAATGAAAAATCAATTCCATATATATAATTTCTCATTACTATAAAAGTTGTATTTACTGAATACAGGTGTTTGAGTTTGTAAATATTTTTTTTTTTTTTTTTTTTAAAAAAACAAAAAACAAAACATGATTGATGTCAACCAACCTTGATTGTTCAAGTTTTCAATAAAGACGATTTGGCTTTTGTTAGGGTTTGAACCTGCATCCCACTTATATAAGGGGGAAACTACCATATAACTCAGCATGCTGTTCGGGCTCACAGCCATGAAAGACTTCACAGCAAAGCAAGACACAATCATCCTTATGAAGCAAAGCACACACAAGTTTGGTTAAAAACCAATAATACAGATACACAAAACACTATATCTGTATTGTGGGAAGTCCTGTTAATGTTTGTTTCCAGATTCTTAATTTTCTGTGTTAGTTGTGTTTATTTTTCTTTTTCAGGTTCTTTGATAATTTTCCCCTCAAATAAATGGTAAGATAAACACATCTTTTACTGACTTTTACCTTCTTGTACACTACAAGGTATTCATTTAATAACTGAAGTTAAGCAGTGTCAAGCCCAGTTAATATTTAGATGGATGATTGCTTGGAAACATTCAGTACTGTAAGAAACATTTTAAAATCTGAGATATGTTTCAGCTTTAAATAACTCACAAAGGGCTGATAAGCTGTAAAAAAACAAATTAATCTTGTATCCTAATACAAATGATAGCCAACTGACAGATGTGAAAACAGAAATCAGATGGTACTTTTCATTTGGTATATATATATATATATATATATATATATATATATATATATGTATGTATGTGTCATAAACAGACAAAATTAACATTACCATACGTGATAACAATTAAAAGAAAAAAATGAAAAAACGAGCTAGCTAACTGGTTTTGAACCTTGCTCAACAGAGCTAAATTGAGGTTAATAAATAGGCATACATTATCAATAAAAGTAATGCAGAGTATGTTAAAAAAATGATTTAGATGGATGGAGGTTCTTTTCAACATGGTGTGGCCAAGTGGCTTGCCACATTCTCAAAGAACAATATTACAGCCAATTTTGGAAAAGTACAATTTGTCCTGTATCAAAGATTCTTTCGAATTCTCTGATTTTATACAGAATTATCCTTTGACTGATAAATTTATGTGTTCCTTTGATATTTCCAGCCTTTTTACCTGCGTTCCTCTTACAGAGACTATTGATATATGTGCTGATGCCATATACTGTAGTAAGTTGTCCCCTCCTCTTATTTCAGAGGATATTTTTGTCAAACCTATGAAATTTGCCACAATGCCGGTTGAATTCAATTTTGACAGTGTCATGTATAAGCAAAATGGAGGGGTCTCAATGGGTTCCCCTTTAGGATCCATTTTAGCTAATATCTTTGTAGGCTTCCATGAAGAGAGTTTATTATCTGATCCTAATAGACCTGATGTTTATTTTCATTATGTAGATGACGCTTTTTGTCTCTTCTTCAATAGCCAGAATGGAGCAGGCTTTTTTCTTGCGTCCCTTAACAATATCCATCTAGCCCTTAAGTTAACACAGGATAAAAAAAAACTAATTCTTCCCTTCCTTTTCTTGATGTCCTTGTTTATAGAACTTCTTCGGGTTTTCACATTTTGGTTTACTGAAAAACGGACGTTTACTAGTTTATATACTTGTTGGGCCTTAATGATCTGTTCTAAAACCAAGCTGGATGATGAGATTAGGCTTATTACTACTACTGTGTACAACAATGCCTACCCATTGGACATTGTTCAATCCGTAAAGATAAAATTTCGGAGTTTAATAAGGTCAAACTTGCTTCAGTACAGAGATGTTCTGTGTATCTACATCTTTGGCTAGGTAGCATTAGTAACAGATATGCTAAATGGGTCTCCTTAGCAGTTCAACAATACTACATTTCTGCTAATACTAATATGGTTTACTCTGCTACACCTATCCTTGCTGAAAGATATTCAGCCAGCTCACCATAATAGTTCCCTGATTTATTTATTTAAAGTAGTTGCAGTTCACACTACATAGGAAGAACGATCTAAAGGTTGGGTGTTAGGATTAAGCACCATGTGCCTACAAAAATCTGGAACTCTAAGTATTTACCATCAGATGTTCTGGCCAATACATATGGGTCTTCTATCACGGAACACCTTATAAATAACCGCAATTGTGCTGCTAACTTCAGTGGACTCATTTTTTGTTTTGAGTAGATCCCACTCTAATTAGCACTTAAAAATATTGGAGGCCATATATATATATTTTATCTATGAAACCTTCTCTTTGCAAACAGAAGGATTTTGTCTTTGGCCTCTAATTGATTTCCATCTAAATAATGCTTTTAATTTTTTTTCACATACTCATCATTCCTTTTATTGATAATGTATACCTATTTATCAACCTTGATTTAGTTCTGTTGAGCAAGGTTTGAAACCGGTTAGCTAGCTCATTTTTCATTTTTATCTTTTAATTGTTATCAGGTGTGGTAATATTAAAAATAGATTTTGTCTGTTTATGACGGTTATTAAGTTTTGTATGACCAATGAAATTATATATATATATATATATATATATATATATATATATATATAGGAAAAGACAAAATTTATAAGGCATTTTTATAAAAGAAAAGCTAAAAAAAAAAAAAAAAAAAAACAAACAAACAACTGGTTTCGTCCCAGGACTTATCAAGTTTATTTTTCTGGGAATAGAAAATTTATAAAAGCGTGTAAATTAAATTAACGAATGGAATATATAAATTTTGTCTTTTCCTAGCTATTATTAAATTCTGTACCACAAAAAACACACACACACACACATATATATATATATATATATTTGATAGAAACATAAAAAAAAAAATTTCTATTGTCATTTCCATAAAATTTCTTTTAAAGAAGAGTAATCAAGTATTATAAAATGAAGAGAATTATTTTTAAAATTTAAATTAATATTAAAATTTAAATTTAACCTTGTTAACATAGCAATAGCATTTATAAAAATAAATTAAAATAATTTACATGCATACCCACATGTATAAATATATCCAAACAAAAACATGTATAATCTACAAATGCATCCTCACAATATATATGCGTATGTGTATATATATATATATTTTAAACTCTTATTTTTTAGAAAAATAATCATCTTCACCAGAAACTCCTTTTTACATAAAATGTGCAATTACAGAGTAAATTGCAAATAAAAAAAAAGTAATTTTTCAGCACATGTAGAACTGAGAAAATTTGACTATATATATATATATATATATATATATATTTTATTAATTAAAAAAAAAAAAAGAGAGAGGTGGGAGATAAACCAAGTTGGGTTGCTATCTAGAGCATTGACATTCCACTTGCATTTACTTAGGAAATTCCAATTTGATGAGCTGAAAAGGAAATTATAAAAAGAAAACAAATAAAAAG
Source organism: Acanthosepion pharaonis (assembly GCA_903632075.3). Lineage (NCBI taxonomy): Eukaryota > Metazoa > Mollusca > Cephalopoda > Sepiida > Sepiidae > Acanthosepion > Acanthosepion pharaonis. Next base: position 503,386 of record CAHIKZ030001220.1, read on the forward strand.
ATAAAATGAAAAAAAGACTGAAGTGACAAATAGTTAATCTATTCCTTATCAAGTATTTATTTCACTTCATAGAAAAAAAAAAATCAAATAGGTGCTGTAAAAAGGTGTGAAATTTAAGTGTCATTTCTGCACGAATATTGCACACATCATTTACAAATTTTTTTTTTTTACTTTTGTACACTTTATTTTATCTTGCCTTATTTCAAACTGTTCTACAGAACAAGCTAGTGGTTAGAATGCTGAACTAAAAATAGCCAACCATAAGGTTTAGCATTTAAGCTTGTTGAGAGAAAGCTTTGTTTTTACTGCTCTTGAATTTTACAAAAGGTTACAAGAATCTGATCGATCATAATGAAAAGATTTAATGCCTTTCATTTTAAAAATGAATGAATATTATCAACGTTTCTACAAGAATAGAACCTTGGGCTTGTTAGAAGAAAACGAGACTTCAGGCTAAATGGGACCTCAGGCTTAGTATAAGAAAATGGGACGTTGCGCTCGGTTCAAGAAAACAGGACCTTGGACACATGGATAATCTTTTCTCAAAAATGAATATAACATTTCTAAAGCAGATACTTATATGTATCATCTTCTGTAATGAAAAAGGCTGACATACCTTCAACAAGAAATAGCTTTGATTTTTTTTTAGCTTTGTGGCCCAGCTTATGATGAGCCATATCTCATGTAGCCCACTTGTCATAAAAAGTTGCCCATACCTGGACTACACATTCATTACTTGAAAATTATTACCACTAGATATAGAAAACATTACAAAAATTCATGGAAATGTTCTTGATGATAATTAATATAGAAAAGCTAACATTAAAATTATTTATTCATGTAGACTTACAGGAGTCAAAAGAAGTGAAGAAATAAAAAGAAAATAGGATAAGAGTAAAAAAATAAAAACATGAGGAATGGGAAACTAACTTTGACATTGAATTTAAATTCACTAATCTAAAGTTGAAATTATGAAAATTATCACCTTAAACTGGCCAGGGATAATAAAAATCTTCTTTCAATCAGAAACAGAAACACATTTTTAAAGCTCAGCTTTGTAAATATAAAATATCTGATGGCCAAGTCATAAAAATATCACAAATCTGAGAATGTTATTTTTTTAAATGTCTGGAGAAGAGACTGTACAGAGCTGCAAACAAAAGAAATACAAAATGTCCTACCAATAATGTAAGCATAGAACTAATCTATATCCAACAGTGGTGAACGTCACGATTACCATGGCAACCCTTACAATGGGAGAGAAATAATTCCATCTCCTCTTTTCCCTGGTAGAATATTTTCCCCAAGACTAAGTATTTAATCCATACCTAATTTTGAAAGAAAGTGAAAGGTGGGGATGCTTCATATATTTTTGTGAAATAATATCTTTTGAAAGAAGAAGGAAGGGAAGTTATAAAATAAGAAAAATAAACAGGAAAACAAAATTTTTAAAATGTTGTAATTTTAGATGAAAGAAAAACATTTAAAAAAACTAGCACCACAATTATTGAAGTTATTTTATATGAAATAAAAATACTCAGTGAATAAGGGAATATATTAAATAAACAGAAGGTTCACCTCCGAGTGTGTGTATATAAGATAAAGAACAAATAGGAAACATTTATCAATCTAACATGTTTCACTTTTATTAAAGCTTCATCAGAGAATGAGATATGGAAAAAAAGAAGAAAGAAATTCTGGTATTTTTACTTTTGTGTTTGATTTTCATTGGTTAATCAAGTTGAATGCACATAAAACATTGATTAACCAATGAAAATCAAACAGCACAAAAGTAAAAATACCAGAATTTCTTTCTCTTATCTTCCTTTAGCTCAACTCTTCAAGTTTTTATTCACCACTACACTAGCCAGGTATTGAACTCAACTCTTTGGGTCAAGTCACTGGACCCAACCAACACTTTTATCCACTGGGCAGTGTGTCCTTGAGTTGTGAGTTTAATACCTGGCTACTGCAGTGATGAACAAAAACTTGGAGAATTGAGTTAAAGGGAGATAAATGAGGCATGGCACGTGGAACTAGAACAGTCTACCCTGCTGGATGAAATAAAGGGTTCAGTTCGAAACTCCAATCACCCGAATAAGGATGGAATGTACAACAGCTGAAATGTTATGAATATGGCAAAAAAAAAAAGAAAAAAAAGACAACAGTCTGAAGAATGTAAATAGCGCATATAAAATTTAAATTAATTTAAAAATTTAATAACCGAGATATTAATGAAATAACATGATAGACATAACTCAATAATTTATTAAATATTATGGTATTTTATTTATTTTTAATTTATATATATAATTTTGGCTATTGCAGTCATTATCAAGAATCTGTGTGGTAATTAGAATTCCTTTGTCTGTATCCTGGTATTCTTTGAGAAGCTTGATATTTGAAATGGTTTAGCATGACATCATGTATAACAGCTGTTGGGAACGATGCCATACAAGAAGAATGCAATTTATTTATTCTATTTATTAACTAATTATTTATTTTGGTTCCTTTTAATTAAACTTGTGTGTGTGTGTGTGTGTGTGTGTGTGTGTGTGTGTGTGTGTATATATATATATATATATATATATATATATATACACACACACACGTAAGTTAATGTGAGCTTTTAAAATACACTTTTCACAAATCAGGTGTGTGTTAGTTTCAGCAAAAGATCCATAAAAAAAAATTACTACTTTGATTAGGTGAGGAAAGGATTCACTAAGAAGAAAATGCATTGAGAGTGCACTAATCTCACAATTTTTGACAATAAACCTAAGACTAGGCTCATGCATAATATCACCAATTATTGCAAAAGCAACAGTAGCACAATGTGGTATATGAGCTAACAAAAAAAAACAAAACCTACTTGGAGTGGGCTGATTTAAAATCCAGCTGACACCAACAGCTTTCTCTCTCTCGCTAGATTTTTATATATATATATATATATATATATATATATATATATATATATATATATGTGTGTGTGTGTGTGTGACACTTTCTGGTCTTTGGCTGTCAGATCTAATAAGGTAATTTATTGTCCCTCTTATCCTCAAAAATCCCAACAAATTTTTCTTAGTTTTGTTTTTTCTTTCATTTCAATCTGAAAAAGGCCAAACCTGACATGTCACATTATCGTTTAAAAGCTTTTCCACTTTGTCTTATCATCACCATTTGTTTCAGATACTATTATACATCTTACACACGCATATTATATATATGTAATTTTAGTAGATTTGCCTGTGTATAGACTTGTCCATGAAGATATAAAAAAAATATATTGTCAGAATCCACTCCTGCTAAAAGCACTCCTTTGAAAATGAAGTTTTTTTCACCAATTTAAATTTTTTGCTACTTATTTCTTGATTTTATTTATAAAAAAATTTCAAAGCAATTAAGATTTTTTTAAAAAAAATGTTGTTTTGAGCTTTAAATTTGTTTAATCTGGCGAGCATGGTGGAGTAATGCATAGCAGCTTGGATTGAGGAATCAGGGAGCCATGTTCAAATTCCAGTTCAGTTCATTACATTCACTTGTGCAAATACCATTGGGAAAAGTATGAATTCATCTCTTCTCCCTCCATCTATGAGTTGAATAGCAGGACAGATTGGGTCTTAATGTCTTAGGTGACAACTGGTCTAGGAGAAGGGCAACTCTGAATTCAGAACCTCCAACTAAGAGGTTAAATAGCCTCACAACTCACAAGTGGACAAGTATGGTGAGTACAGCTACAATCTTGAAGACATGGTCAATCAGAAAAGGAATTCTCCAACAGGAGGGAGAAGGCCCTGGATTTGGAAAGGAATAATATATTTGAATGGGGAAAAGTTCTTGTTTCTAAATAAATGTTATTACTTTGAAACTACAAGAACTTTTCTTACAACCATATACACAGGGTGATTGAAAAGTAACTCCCTATTTTATGTCTGAGTGGCCAGCCAGGAGTCCTGACTTAACACCCTGTGACTTTTTCCTTTGGTTAAAGGAGCAAATCTACTATACCAAACCAAAACTTTGGAAGAGCAAATACAATAAGTTATGTCTTCCACATCCCAAAAGTTCCTGGTGAAATCAATTGATGCGATTCCTGGGTGGCTCAAGAAGCTAGTAGCAAAATCTGGTGTCCATATCAAATTTTAAATAAAACCTCATGCTAAGCGCTTTTCTCTCATCTCCAGTTCTTGTAAAAATTATAGTTAGTAAATAAAATATAAGTATTTTAAAATGGGGAGTTACTTTTCAATCACCCTGTCTACATATATATATATATATATATATATATATATATATATATATATATATATATATATATATACAGACTGTGTTCAGTATATAATAGGTTTGTGCAGGATGTTTTTAGTCAACACATTAAGGTTTTGGATTCCTCTCAGTGCTGGATACATGATATTCTCATACCCACCTGGTTATCTAATACCAAACTACATTAAGATATTGCATTTTTAGCTTGATAGAGTTATTTCACATTATTTACTATACTCAATTAAAGATTCTTGAAATTTTGGATACAATGAACTAATTTGAATAGTATAATGTGTTGCCATCAAATTTAAATCCAATCTCAAATTAACAAAAGCTTATTACTACAAATAAAAAACAATTTCTAACCGAAGGACCTTCAGTGAAGTACTTGTAAAATCCAAGATGCCATTAAGTTATATTAGATATTAAAATATTAAACTTAGTTTAGTTTGGCACAAGAGTGCAGGTTGATTTTTCACTTTTGTTTTTTTTTTAAAGAAAATTGGCATTACACTCACTATGAAAATTGGGGTTTGATGTGATAAGTACTGCCAACAAAAATTAGATTCATAGCTTTTACAAATTTTTGAGCATTTAGTTTTAAAGATCGTCTAAAAAAAAAAAAAAAAAAAAAAAAAAAATGTACAGAAATACCTAATTTCTGCAGGGCAAAAATTATAAGACAATGTTTTAAACATCATAATATAACTGAATTGTTCAGTATAATTTCCCTTTGAAGAAAACAAAGGTTTTATTGGATGGCACAATAATTTACTAATATTGTGCTTGTGTCATGCATCTTGTTTATATACAATTAGTAAAGGTTCAGAAATTTATAAATTTTATAAGGCTGTCTTTCACTGATCATCAGAATTAAATTGTAACGCTATGATTTTGAACCTAAACTTAATCTTCAAACTGGTTTCCTCAAAAAATGGTAACAATTTGGAAAAAACTATTTTGTCATTATTTATCATGTCAAACCCCCAACTTTCAAATTGAGTGCAATACCACAGTTCCAAAATCAATCTGCTCTAGTGGTAGATGATAGCAGCAACACTCCAATAAACAAAAACTAAATGAAATAAGCATAAAACCAACTATAGACAAAAGAAAGAAAATTCTTTAATCAACTAAACCATGGTAAAAAGTATCTTTCAAATGTTCAGTCTTATCAAAGTAAAATTTCTTTTTATCCAAATATATTTCAATGGCTGTCCATTCGTATCTGAACATGCCCATCTGCTCATTTCTCATTGCAGATGCCTGCTCGGACACATTTGTGTTTGTTCAACACTCACAGAACCCACCTGTAGTTTATACTGCAACTATACTGAATGGACCTTATTTACAGTTTCTGGGATAGAGTACATTATCTAGCATGATCAACAATCTGAACAGAGCCAGTACACTAAAAGCCTTGGTCACGATGACTTTTGGCTTTGTGCTAGCACAACTATTGATGGCTCCCAAATAGTTCCATGTACCCAATTTAATTCATAAGGCTTGAGTCAACCTGTGGCATGGTTTTCAGGCACTTTCCAATGGTGTTGCATGTTGATAAAATCAAAAAGTCACCTTCCTGACAAATCAACCATAATGAGATTTGAACCCAGGTCTCATGGTCAGTAAATGAATATTTTAACCACTTGGTCAAATATAACTGTTGCTATGTCCCCCTCACCAACAAAATGTTATTTCCCTTTAGAATGCAGGCAATCATGACACTCCAGTTTTCTTTAATATTTTCAAATTTCCATTTTGGGGAAAGGTAGTGAAGTGTTTTCTTGTTGCCTTCTCTACAATTCTGAATAAGAATTGTCCTTCTAGATAAAACTAAAATAGAAAACTTCCTTTATTGATGAACCTCTCTACAAAGGTTAAACATTAATAATGAAGAAAAAAATAGGTTAAAGAAAGGGGGTGAAAGCAAAAGAAAGAGAGGGCAATGGTAAAAGAAAGAAGATAATAGTAGTCATTGATTTGTTCTTTATTATGATACTCAATCAGTATTTGTCAAAGAAACTGTTTACTTTCACTTTTTTTTTTAAGAGAAACAATCTAAACTATAAATAAACAAAGTATAATTTGCAATATTCTTTACATAAATCTTTTTTAGTTTACCATTAAAATTGTTTGTTTCTATCAATGTGTATGGATTTTCTAGACAGCTGTGTTGGCCTATCAGTCAGTTATTTTTATTCATGTAGGTGAATAAAGGAATTATTTGCTTCATTATCAGACAGACAAATAGTGTATGTAAGAAAATGTAGCTGAAAAAAGAAGAAAAAGATGAGCAAATACATTTATATTCAATTTGGAGCTTAGAAAGTCCCACATTGTTCAGATGAAGCATTTGTGCCAATAAATTATATAGGCTAAAGATTGTTATTTTAAAATGCTATATTTGTTGGCCTATGAGTTGCATTTTTCTTTAGAAAATAAATAGTATTTCATTCTTATGCTGTCCAATGTGCTGACATTATGTATAGAAGGTTGAATACTTTAGACTAAAGTTGTACTGCTGTGTGTTGAACAGTAATAAAGGAAAAAGAAAAAGTAAACCTTCAAACCAGACACACAAGAATCTTATAGACCTTTAACTGGAGTGATATTGTTTAGGGGTGGTGGGGGGAATGACAATAAAATCTGTTATATGCATTTTTGGTGACTGCTCCCCCTACCATTACTCACATTTAATTTTAGGGTAGTATGGACACTTCCCTTACAGGAGAAGATGTAGTTCTACAGAAAAATGCTGAAAATACCATAGACAGAGCATGTAAGCAACAAAGTAATTTTAAGGAAAATGAAGGGGGAGGAGGAAGGCAATTATACTTAAAATCAGAAAGAGTTAAAATTTCTGGAACAAATAGTAAAAAAAAGAAGGCATGGAGAGTTTTACACTCGCAAGACACATTGAAGGCCAGAGGAAGAGGAGAAAACATTGTGAAACCTATTTAATGAGCTTGTGTAAATAGAGGACAAAACAGTGAGTGGGAGGGAATAGTAAAAAGACAAAGATGAGGACAATAGTCCACATGTAAATAGTGCAAATAACGATAACTCCCCATCCCAGAATTTTAGACAGAAAAGATAGGAAGTTGTGGAGAGCTATGATTTTTTCATCTCCTAAAGGGACATGGCATAGAGAAGAAGATTACGAAGTTAACCTGTTAGTCTATGGCATCTGGATAAACATTGCCCCCCCCCATATTTAAACTTTGCATACAAGACCTAGTAGAAGTATTTTAAATATTTTTCTGGTAGAGAAAAAATAAATAAATAAATAAATAAAGAAGAGAGAGAGAGAAGATTCTTATATATCATTAAGTATAGTAATAGTACGGAGGAGGCACGGTGGGGTAATGGATATTGGCTCGGATTGAGGAATTGGAGAGCCGAATTCAAATTCCAGTCAAATCCATTACATTCACTTACGTACTAATACCCTTGGGAAAGGCATGAATCCTCTTCTTCTCCCCCCCCCCCAGCTATGGGTAAATAGCAGGACAGACTGGGTTCTATAGCCTGGGATGGCAACTGGTTTATTGCAGAAAGAAATAGCAACTTACTGCAGGGAAAAAAACAGCCTCATCAGTCATGTATTGAAAGATACATGATCGCCTAAGCATGCATCACGCATAGCACATAACTGACTGAATACAGGTACACAATCACATATCCCAAATCCTTGGGGTTAGTTATGTATGAATACTCACATCATGAGCGATAAAAAAAGAAAAAAAAAACTATAAATATTATTACAGTTTATTTATAGAGTAACATGAAATAGAGGGATAATTAAGATCATAAGTAATGAATAAATTTATTTCGGACAAAAAATAAAATATAACTTAAAAATGAACAGCATCAAATGATAAAGTAAAAATATCTGCAGGTTTTTTTTTTTTGGGGACATTTTTACTGTATAAAGTCACAAAACATACAAAAAGAAAAAAAAAAAAAGAAAGAAAATCAGTGAACAGCACACTCACTTCTACCCAATACAAGTGCTTGAAAACAACTGACATTTGGTGAGCTCAGGTTGCTCAGCCAAGCTGGGGGAGTAGTGGATAGAGTCAGGCTGATCATGACACCTGTTGCCATATCATACCTAAGTGGCGTTGGTCAAGTAGGTAAGCTTTTTGCATACCAATCTCCACACTAAAAATATTTGGTTTTCAGATGTTCAGATATGGGATTGTCAACCTGTATATACTTTTAAAGCAAGTTTCCTCTAGTTATCTCCTTAAGAATTATAAATAGTTATCTCTACTACTTACGGATATTTTTGGTTGACTGATTTATTAATTAAATGACTGCAGTTGGGATCACAGAGTCATTGTAAATTCCATGATCATTTCCTTAGTTTCATAGTATGTGTTTTGCCTGAGCTACATAAGATTTTCAGTTCAGAGTTGTTCTCCTAAACTGTCTGCCAACCATGGCTAGAGAATTCAGTCTGCCCTGCCATTTAAGCCATAGCTGGAGAAGTAGAAGAGATGGATTCATACATTTCCAATTTCCATTTCTTGGAATTCCAAACAAGATCATTAGTCACTTTTGCACAAATATCTTGTGTGAAAGTGAATGCATTCCAAGCCTCAAATCATTATATCACCTGCACATCCATGTTTGGTAGTAATGCAAGATCTCACTCCTTTTCTCATTAATATTTACTATTTTATCAACAGAACTAGATAGGCTCACCCACTGTCCGGTTTACACTCCTCCCCAGTCTTGAATAGGAGTATAGGCATATCCCTTGTTACCTGTTTAGAGTCAAGTTCCAGTTCTTTCTAAATTCTACTTCAACTCTACTTTTAACATCTCCACAGAAACTAAAATTTGTGCTATTATTGGGTTTCCAGATCCTTTTAAATTCTTTTTGTTCTGTCTCATTTCCAGTAGTCACTTGTATCTTAGTGGCGTTATTGCCTTGCTTGGGGGTGAAATGATAAAATATCTATTTTGAAAGAAATAAAAAAAATCTCTGGTTAGTATATGATTTATTTTTATTCTATTTGGTTGACCTAGCTTAGACATTAATGAGTTTCTCACACCAATCCTTATGGTCTTGCATCAAAGTTGGAAGGTCATTAGGGTGGCATCCTGTGTCATAATATAGTTGGTCAATGTAGGTGGTTGTCAGGTGACCAACCAGTCTTACATCATGACTAGACGCCCAGAGCAGTAGATCAGTCACAAGTTCTTGTTTTGCTCACCACCAGGGTCCTGCAAAGTGCATTCTGCATTCACGTAAGAGTGTAGAAATATCAGGGATGAGTCTATAGAACTGTGACTTAGTTGGATGCTGTCTCCAAGGGATGTTAAGCATTTGAGTGTAGATTCACAAGTGTAGAACAATTATGACTGAGTAGAGAGCAAATCCTCACTGGGGGCATCAATACTTTTGGCCTTGTGCCACATCTAAGTTACACTTAAAAATAAAATCACTAACTCAAAGTATATTTACATCATGACTAGATGTCCAGAGCAGTAGATCACTCACAAGTTCTTGCTTTGCTCAACAGAAGTGTCCTGCAGTGTGCATTCTGTGTACATGCAAGATTGTAGAAATATCAGGAATGGGTCCATAGAGCTGTGATTTAGTTGTATGTTGTCTCCAAGAGATGTTAAGTATTCAAGTGTAGATTCCATCAATCTTAAACTCAAGGATTTTACTTAATGTCCAAGCAGTGGGACCGTACATTAAAATTGACCCTACAGTGGCACAAAAGCAGCTCCGCTTGAGGTTGTCTGGTAGATCAGATTACATCGATTTGATTCAAGGCTGTTCAAGTTTCAGTTATGCGAATTTTCACATCCTTTTCAGTAGCATTTATTTTGCTTTCTAGCTCAATGTGGTGTAATGGTTAACAAGCTTGTCTTGCTTGAACAATTACAATTGAATAGTGAGTCGATCCTCACTGGGTGCCTCATACTTTTGGCTTTGTGCCACATCTAAGCTATGTTTAAAAAAAAAAAAAAAAATCACCCCCCCATATATATTTATGTCCATATTTGAGGCCTTGTGACAGACTAGGTTATATTTAGCAGTTGTGAAGAATAAGCACATTCAGTTATGAGCACCAAGGCCAATGGGTCTCAGTATATCATGACTCTAGGCATCTCCAACAAAAGTATATGATTTGCCTTTATGAAAAAAAAAAGAAAAAAAAAAAAAGAATATATTTTAACTTCTCTATACAAAAAGACATGTTAAACAAACCTTTTATTTCAGAGAGGTTAAAATAAAAGACAAACAAATCAATATAAATTTTACTTTGCTTGCTAATCCATATCAACAATGTTTTTTGTACTTTTTAAAACAGTCACCTGCCAAATATACTTTTAAAGTTAAGTCACTGTTTGCCAAATTGTGCTCTGTGGCTGACAAGTGTACTTCAAGATCAAATTAGGTGGATCATTAAATAGTAAGATATATATTTAAAAATATGAAAAATACAAACCCAAATTCATGATAAAATTCATATTTTTATTACTATAAACATTTTAGTGAATATACATGTTTGAGTAGACATTAACAATTTCCTTTTTTTTTTTTTCTTTTCTTTCTAAATAATGTAATAATGTCCACTGGCCTAGATATAGAGTTACCTATTAAAGAAATGTACCTCTTGGCAGGAATTGAACATACATTCCCTTATTCTGGGAAACCACCTTCTATCCAGGTGCTCTTTATAATTCAGTCATAGAGATCTCTACAACAAAACAATACTCAATTACCCCCCCCCTTCCCAATTTGTTTTGCTACCATATAAAGCATATTTTTAAAAAATTAATGAGATGTTACATTCTAAAGACTATATTGGTTACATTATTAAAATATTATTTCATATTAATGACTTTAAATTCTGCACTGAAAATATTTTTAACTATTTTCAATAATCCAATCATTGACTAGAGTGAATCAATTAATGATTTAATGAAATCAATCAACACCATCAGGTTTCAAAACCAATTAAGCTAATTCTCCATAATAATTTGCATTGATGGATTCAAATCTTATCAAACTGCAAACATTGAGTGGGTTGTCCAGGTTTCATGTTTATTTGTGTGCAAAATAAGCAGAGTTTAAATTCTAGCTGAAACTGTTGACATTCATTTCACATTGATGTCCTTGGGAAAGGCATGAACCCATCTTTTTTCCCCACCCAACTTTGGGTTATAACAAGGCTTTCTAGCATTGGGTGGCAACCAGTCTAGGAAAAAAAAACAATACTAGATTAAAACACCCCCCACAAAAAAAAAAAAAACACACACTCCACTATCTTTCCCCAAAACTATCATGGCAAAGCATAGTTTACAGATATAAACGAAAAAAAAAGCTGTGGCGAGCCATGATCACCTACATTTCGAAGAGATATGGAGTTTTTAAAGGTAATCTGACGTGGAATATTTTCTAAGATTATCCAACACAACATAAATAGCTTAATGTGGATGTGCAGTTGGTGTAATAGATAGTGACTTTGATCAAGAAATCAGGGAGCTAAGTTTTCAGTCAAGTTCATTATGTTCACTTATGCATAAATATGTATCCTTTTCTCCTCAGCTATGGGCTAAATGCTAATACAGACTGGGAACTTTAGCCTTGGTTGGCAACCAGTCTAGGAGTAGGAGAAGAGCTCTGAATTCAAATCCTGGAGAGTTGTTTGGAGACTTTCTCACACACTATGTGTACTGTATACAATTCTTTTGAAAAATATAACTGGTTCTTCATTACTATAATCAAATCATATGTGTAGGTGTCTGACTGGTTCTAAGAATTGAGTTGCTTGTATGCCAATGATGATGATAGCAGAAAACACCATATATTTACATGCAATATACTTGTTTTGGAATTTTAGGATTTCTTAATATTTAAAATATTGTAAAATTAAAGTTTCTTGATTTTAAATGTGCATGCATAATCTGTTAGATATGGTGACAGAATCTTAAAAAAAAAAAAAAAAAAATCTTTCAAATACTTAACATTATCCTCCTTATCCTATTAATAAAGAAAAATGTCATAAAATCTATCTTTCTATAAGCATGTGTTCCCTCTTAATTCTTCTAACCTCTTTTCTTATTCGATTTAAGATCAATGTATTTTTGAGAAAAAAAAAACTCAAAATAAACAAAAGAGTGTATGTGTGTGTATAGCACACATTTAAGTGTAAAAAATGATAATTGTTATCAAAACAAAAATGAGAACTTAATATTTGAGGTCTTTAATAAATTTGACAGTGAAGGTCACCCATTATAGAAACCTTGGCAAAATTTGAGCTCAATTGTTTAAACAATGAGACTATATATAAGAAAAAAAAATACAGACAAATTGTGCTTTGTAAAAATAATTTTGCTACCCATCTTTTCTGCATGTAAATTTTGTCAGAATAATTTCTCAAGAAAGGCATATTTGTTTATATGGTAATCAGCAGCTTTTGATATTATTGATTGATTTGTTTTTTATGGCTTATCAACCTTTTGTTGATAAGCCATAAAACATTTGTTGAAAACATTTTTAGATTGTAGGAATTATTTGGAGATATTAATGATTTATTGATATGGGTCTCACTAATTAATCCATAGCTAGGAGGAGAAGACCTGGATTCATACCTTTACCAAGAGTATTAGCATATAAGTGAATATAATGAACTCGACTGGAATTGGAACTTGGCTCTCCGATTTCCGATTCCAGGCCTTTATCCATTACACCACCTGCACATCCCAAGCAGTAACCCATCTGACCTGGCTCAATGTTGCTTAACTTCGGGTATTGAACAAGGACTGATGTTTCAATGTGATATGGCTGTAAGCCCTTTATGATACTATAAAAGGACAATGAGCTAATAAAATCTATTTATTTTATACACATCATGAATGCTTTTAAAAATATACTTTCAATATTTAGGGCAATTAGAAATTATGCTTACTTTATATTGATTTTGGGGCTTGGAACATACACCCCTGGTTAAAATCCAGATACAAAAGAGTTAAAAAAAAAATAAAATACTGTTACTTTAATCAAAATATATTTGCAAGACATTCACATTTAATTAGAAAATGTAGTTTTTCAAAAAACTAGTGAAACTTTTAAGCTTTTAATTAATTAATTTAAACACACACTGAAAAAAAGGATTCTTTTAGTTGGTTATAAAGACCATATGTGAAAAAAAGAAATTACTGGACAAAAATTTTAGAACTACTCAGTGTGCTCATAGCTTCAGGCATGTAGACATCTACATGGCTCATTTTCAGTATTAAATTTCAGATTTTAAAATGGCTAAAGATAAAATTTTAAAAAAGTTTGAACAGGGCAGGATTGTTGAACTTTAAAGACGTGGTCTTTCGCAATGAGCCATTGCAAATGAAATTGGCCATAGCAGAACTATCTTTCCTAACTTCATTTCAAGTCTGGATGCTTCTAAAATATCAAGCGGTCGCCCCAATAAAATCTCACCATCTCTAGACAGATGCATTAGGTGAGAAGTTAAGAGAGATTCAAGCCTAACATCAAATCAGATAAAAACGAATACAGGCTCTGAATGCAGCTCTTGACCAATTTGACGGCATTTAAATAAGAAAGGGTTTAAGAATTTGAAATGGCTGCAGAGGTCTCACCTTCTTCACCATAAAACCTCCCTTTTAAAATTTGCTTCTGATTATCAAACTGTGGGTAAATGGAAGAAAGTGTTGTTTTCAGATGAGAAAAAATTCAATTTTGATGGCCCAGATGGTTTTCAGCGTTACTGGCATGCAAAAGATGTCCCAAAAGAATTTTCTTCAACACGACACAGTGGAGGTGGATCAATTATGGTCTGGGGTTCATTTTTGTACAATGGAACTCTTGAGTTACAGGATGTAAAAGGTCATCAAACAGCTGCTCGTTACATTGACATGTTAAGAAAGGCATCGCTAATTACTAAAGGCCTTCATCTATGTGGAGAAAACTGAATTTTCCAGTAGAACAATGCTGCAATCCACAATGCTCTCCAGATTGAAACCTAATTGAGAATTTTTGGGGATGGATGGCAAAGGATGTTTATAAACATGGATTACAATTTGAAATTGTGAATGCTCTTCGTGCTGCAGTTTATGCATCCTGGATGAGCATCCCAAGCACCCTCATGCAGAAGTTAATAATGAGTATGCCAAAGCGAATTGCCAAAGTAATTCACAAATATGGAGGATATACTGAGAATTAAATTGTCATTGTGACTTATTTGTTCTGTATTTGCTATTTTTATTTACATGCTCTTATCTTTATGACCAACCAATAAAATCCTTTTTTCAGTGTTTGTTTAAATTAATCAATTAAAAGCTTAAAATGTTCACTTGTTTATTGATAAACTACATTTTCTAATTAAATATAAATGTTTTGCAAATATATTTTGATTAAAGTAACAGTATATTTTTTTAAACCCTTTTGTATCTGATCTTAAAATTTTGACCAGGGGTGTATTAGTTAAACACAAATTATAGAAAAATTTAGTTTCATACAAAACAAAATTGTATAAATTTCAAGAAAATAAACCACCTATATCATAATACTATAAACAACTAAAACAGTTAAGGAAAATAAATTCTTATAATTTTAATTTCTGGGACATTAAATGCAACAAAATGCACAAAGTTTATGAGGAGATGTTGAAAGGTTCCTAATCTAATTAAGAAACCCTCCCACTTCAAAAACTAAAAATAAATAAAAAAAATGACTTAAATTTTGCCATCATTTTTGACTGTAGAGCTAAACTAATTTTGGTCATTTACACAGTAAGTTCACATAATAAAGCCAAGTGAAGATTTATGGTTTTGAGTCCTCTGAATGATTTTCATCTCAATTATGGAACTCTATTAATGTTATTTATACATATGACAAAGATTAAAACAAAATTGCCACATTTTTAATTAAAAAAAAAAAAAAAAAAAAAAAAAAAAAAAAAAAAAGGAAAAGGAATTTAGTTAAGAAACCCTGAAAAGCTAAAACACCTGAAAAGAGCTTAACCGATTTAGACTTCTTTTGGGAGGGATTTTCAATGTCAAAAATGGATTTAGCAACCCCAAAGATATAGGAAGAGCTGTTTAGATCATGATTTTCTGATAAATATAAGGAAAGTTATGATTGAAACTGATATTTGGTACCCAACTTATGGTGCCAAATGTAGGTAATGATTCATCTAACATATGTAAGGAACAGAGGATTTTTTAAAATATCTTCCTGTGAACAATTTTCTTACATTTTGCAGATTTAAATGGTTTAAAATTGGGAACTTCCAATAAAAAGGGGAAAAGCTTTTCTTTCCAGCAATGTTAATATTATTCAAATTGGAATTGGTACAGACAAAATAAAGCAGGCAAAATATAGCAAAGCTTTATGTTAATTTGACTGAATTTTTTGTTGAAGGGTCCAAATGTCAAATTAAAACTGTCTGTCAAAATATTTAACAAGATATCAATGACTTTCATAGGAAAAAGAAGCAGAAAAAAAGTAACTATCCAGAACTGAACATGTAAACAAGTAAATGATTAAATGCACAAGTTTTGATTAATAATCATACCAAGACAAAACTTGAAGTTAGGACAAGATAGACCAATTCTGAAATCCAGAGACTATCTACTTTCAGACTACATATTGTATGTATCATTTGGGAATGTTCATAAATTGACATATACTTGGAGACCAGTCCTGAAATCCTGCGACTATCTACTTTCAGACTAGATATAGCACATATCACTTGGGAAAGGTTCCAAAAATGCCAAATGTCTGCTTGCGAGCACACTTTGATTTGGTCAGATTTTGGTAAGTGGGTTGAGCAAATAACTTTTCATCACTTCCTCATGTAAAGAGGTTTGTATTTTTCTCACAGACAAGAGCTAGGACATTAGAGGAATTCCTGAAGAGATGGAGGCAGACATTGTAAACGGTGGTAAACAAGGTTACTTTCTTTTGTATCCTAAAGGCAAAAAGCAGCAACCACAGACTAAGTACACAATGAGGAGTAAAGTGTTTTTTTTATGACTGAAGTTTGAAGGCAAATAACTTAAAGCTGGATTAACAGACAAATAACTTGCTGGATTAACAACAGATGGATAAATATTTGAAAATAGGTTTTATAAGTAAAATTTAAAAAAAAAAAAAAAGATTCAAATAAATGCTTAATTCCTTTTTTACATCTTTTGTTATCATCAAGCACAAGAACAATTCTTTAAAAATCTTTTTCAAACTTTACTTTTTTCTGATGTTAATGTTCAAACTTTTTCAAGGTTAAGTTTTCTGATAGTTACCACCAGCAGTTTAAAACATTGTAAATGAAAATAATTTCTAATTTTGTTTAATATTTTCCCTTTGGATCAATTAATAATCTAACATGTTGTGATTAACCCCCATTATTAATAAACCATTGGATGTGCAGGAAATGTAAGTTATTAATGTGGTAACTGAAATACGGAGCTGATTTCAAATTTCAGCCTGTCACTTTCACATGGTGCTCTTGTGAAAGGCATGACTTCATCTCTTCTCCCCACACCAATGATATGTTAAATAGTAGAGTAGACTGGGCTCTAGACTTGAGTGATAGTCAGCTGAGGAGAAGGACAACTCTGAATTCAAAACCATATAGAATGAAATAAGAAACCACTCTACTGTCGTTCTCAAGATGTTGTTATAATGCACAGATAAACAAAAAGTAATTTGTGGAGAATCATGTCCTGAAGGAATATGGTATTAAAAAAAAAAAAAAAAAAGCTATTCAACAATATAAAATTAACAGTCATACAGTTTGATTCCCCCAACTTAGCAATAAGATATTCTGCTGTTATGGTAACAAGAGACATAACTAGACATAAATAAGTAAACATGCCTCATGGTATCATTCCAGAATCTCACATTACTAAGTAGTGAGGACAGGTTACTAATAGATTGTTCTTTTCTCCCTTTTTGTGTTATGTTAGCTTTCTTTGGATATTTCTTTTACTATACAGGGGGTCCTCAATTTGTGTTGGAGATTCATTCCTATAGTGTGATGTAACCTGATTTTCAAGGAAGCTTACCTACATAACCACCCACAAGTCTGCCTTACACTTGGGAGCCATAACGAAGGGCAAAAAGTTCCCCCCCAAAATGACATAAATAAGAGATAGCGAATGTAGCACAATCAAATATGGTGTGCAGCTGGTGAAGAAACAATGCCGTCTTCCTCATATAGCACCGTGTGACGATGTATTATATTATGGGAGATGGCACCATAACTATGAGACGCTGTACGTCAGGTCTGATGTAACCCAAACACCTTCTGTATATACATTTTTTTTCCCTCACTGGGGAAATGTATATTTATTTAAAACTGGTCAATTTTCAATCAGCACCTGATGATTGCATTGTGCATGAAACTCAGAGTTGTGCTACAGGTGAGTGGGGGGAATATCTTGTTAAAGTATCAAGATTCATTTCTTGTTGTAGGCAAATTTCAGTTATTCTTCCATCAAATTAAAAAGAAAGTTCATTGTTAATTTAATTAATAGTTAATAATTAATGAGTATAGGCTTGGTGTTAAAAAATACAAGGATTGACTGATAAAGTTTTTCACTCCTGTAAAACAAGATTTAGACAAGATAGAATAATGAATACATAATGAGGAAAGAAGGCTTGGAAAACTTCTTGGCATATTGATGGCAACAGAGATAGAGGAAAGTGGCAAGCCACTTACCAGACAAGCTTGTGCGAATGAATAGTCTAATAAGGGCCAGGAGCCTTATCAAAAGGAGAAAAGTTGCTAAGAGCTACAAGGGATAGAAAGTTGTAGAGAGTCATGATCACCTGTGTTCTGAAGAGATGTGGCACATTCTTTTCACTTTTTCATTCTATCCATAAAAGAAGTTTCCATCTTACTTTTACCCAATTGCATATAGCAATTTTGATTTTGCATTGAAGGAAAATATTGACCTTTCAACACTTCTTTCAATTTCGGGAACAGCCAGAAAACTGATGGAGCCAATCAAGAGCTGTTCTGAAGGTGTGCAAGAACCATGAAATGCAGGCATCTCATTATTAATACTGTTTGTGGCCTTGTATTTTCATGATGCAAAAAAAAATATAAATAAAATTGGCAAACCATAGCACCTGGACATCACCCCTGACAGGTTTAAAGTGAAGACATCAGCAGCAGGATGTTGGATATGGTCAATAGTAGAATGTAACAGACCAAAATTGGCATTGAATTGCAATGGTGTCATGCCAAAAAATCCTTCATACCAGACAAAGGATGAGACTGATTATTCTGAGAATGCATAGGTAGTGCTTTGTGTCATATATTAATAATATATATGCAACCAAAACCAGGAAGAAGCAGTTTGATTTTATGGGGTGTCCATCTGTCTCAAATATTTTCTATCTTCACTATTAACAACACAACTTAGTAAACTATACTTCTCAAGCAGCCCTTGTAAAACTGTTAGCAGACTTGAAGAGTCACTCTCAGACAGATTATTACAAGATGAACCAAGTAAAAAAAAAAAAATTCAAATCAAAGAAAGATTCTTTCTTTTTCATGTTTGGTATTATATATAATATATAGATCTAAATATTAAAATACTTGTGAAAAGATTAACAGAGAATATTTTCTTATACCTTATTATCTATATGTTACATATATTCAGAACTAGTTTCTTTATATGTTGAGAAATACAAAAATATGGCCAGGCCAGGAATTTTTTTTTGCTGCTGTTACCCAATAAAATATGTTTTATGTCACTTGAAGTGAAGATGCTAATATCTCAAGAAATACCAGAAGTAACTCAGTGTGGCATTGATGGCCTTAGAGATCAAGGGACCAACTAACCAACCAATCAAATTCATAATAACTATCTTTTACAAATGATGATAGAGAAATAAATTCTTCTATAACTAACTTGAACAATAAGGACATTTAATAAACAATAATATTAAGTACATTAGTAAAGTTATTTCATTTTTATACCAATAAGCAAAATAGAGTTTTTTTTTGGTACAAAAACTGTTCATGTAATTTGGTTACAATGTTAAAAGAAAATAAAAGAAAAACTTTCAAAATCTAAAATGTACAAATTTCTTCACTTAGATTTTAAAACTTCCATTTTGAAGCAGCTAAAACAATCTGAACAATTTAAGTCCAAAAATAAATGGAAATATGAAAGACGCTAAAACAAACGCATAATTATAGAATCACAAGCATCACCTGATCTGAAATAAGATGACAAAATATATTTACTTACATAATAGTTTACAACGTGTGCTATTTATATCGTGTTGAAAATTAAGACTTGTATTAGAAATAATTCTTAGATATTTACATATTCCCTTCAATAAACCTTGAATTATTGATTTTTTTAAAATCAAATATGCAGACAAGGATTAAGAAGAAATCTCCAATGCTAATGATTTTTGTACGAAAACAAATTTTAAATCAACTCTTTTTATTTTATTTTGCTCATTCTTTCATGGCATATTAGGTCCCAGCAATACACAAAAAACCCAACTGTGCAAGTCTATACAATCATTAAAGCGTTAAACTGGATGTGGCAGATTCCAATGCTCATTAGCCATTACTTAAAGAAAAAAATCCAACTAAAGCATAAAGTATATATACTTTCAAATAATATTAATCTTGAATACAAGAATGTTTAAATTTAAAATTACGCATTGCATGTAACTTGTTAAAATTCTTTATGCTGTGCATGGATAAGAATGCTTGACAAGAAGGATCCATTCAAAAATATTAATATATAAAACTCTCATAAAAATAAAAATTTTGGCAATGAAAAGGCAATATTCAGGATTAAAGATTGTACAAAATATTGTGTGAAAACAGGTTTAATTTCTAGAAAAGAGAAGATAAAAGTTATCAAGTATGATTTAAGTAAATGAAGCAAAAGATGTCAAACTATTGTAAAAAGCTGGTTAAGTAGCCTAACATACCCTATGTATAAGAAAAAAATCTTATTTATGTTGGAAATGTTTTTGAGATGTTGAATTATTTTTGTCTGAATTTCTGGAATGAGAAGTTATCATTATTTACATGCAGACTATTGTCTCCATCTTTGTTGTTGCTATCACAATGTTTTGGCTGTTGTGCCCTCCAGCCTTCATCAGATGCCTATTGATCCAGATAACCTAGAGAGAAGTTCAAACTGAACTTTATTCAATGTATGGGTGTAGATTATTCTCATTCTTCTGATCTTGTCCAGGGATATCTTAGAGTTCTTATTTAGTACTGCTCAGTTATTGCTCACTATGTTTTCACCAAGTCCAATTGATGAAAACATTGGCCCAAGGATTGTATTTGCAATTATGCCAAGAAATTCAAAAACCAATGTTTTAATTCACTAGGCTATTGTTCTGTGGGAAAATTCTGAGTCAACAAATTGGAGCCTTAAACCTAATCTGCCTGCTGATGTCTGCTGCTGCGTTGTAATAACAACAACAAAGTTGGGTACAATAATCCACATGTAAATAATTTAAATGATGACTTATTATTATTATTATTATTATTATTATTACTATTATATGATTTACTATACAGACCAGTTTGTTCATCTTGATTGTTATACTCACAACTTTTCAGCTGTTGTGTCTGTTCTTGTACTTTTGAACCAAATTCTTTATTCAATCAAATGGAAGAAAACATGATAAAGCACTTTGTGCATTTGTCATAATTCCATATTCTGCAACTGTACTATTATAGTCAAAGAAAAAGAAACATAACTGGATATCTGTACTACAAGCTTTTATTTATGACTCAAGAGGATGTTTCCTAATTGCTCAATTTTAATCTCTTTAAATCTAGGGTCAACTGTTATCTTTTCTACATATCCTCATACTCTGCACTTCTTACTTCCTCCTTGCATTTACACAACAATCTCATTCCATAACCCTCTACCTTGAGTGGCTCTTGGGTTTTGTATTGAGTGAACAATTAGTTATAAAAAAAAAAAAAAAATGTACATTTCAGGAAACAGTAAGATTACAATTAATAAAACCCACCACACCACAGCTTATAAAACACAGGCATTTAGATGAGTTTATTTCACTATACAAAACTGGCATAAAATACAAGGTGAAGACTAGCCATATCCTAAAAATAAGGGTAGAGAAACATCAAAAGACTATACTCCAAGGAAAGATATTGAAATCAAATATGACTGTCCATATATGGAGCGAAAAGGGTAGTCATCAACATCTATGGAATTAAGTCAAGATAAAACACTAGAGGACAAGACAATTGAAAAAATAATCTGCAGACATGTTAGGCAGTGATAATCTCCTCAATAGACCTAGCAGAGAGATAATAAGAGGTTCATTGATGGTATTTAAGAAAGAATGGATACTCAAAAATTACATCACCCAAGTCAGGATACTTATACAATTCCAGCACTGAAGTCCAGACATTAGGTTCAAAGATCCAAAATTACACCACTGTATTGTCCAAGAGGCACACAACATAGTGGATTAAAGAATTTGTTAAAAGCACATTTGGTTTCCTGGCAAATTGTAAATCCAATCCCTGGGTCTGGTAGTGCTGAAAAGTCATATGCTCTTGGCTAGTGAAAGAAATGGACAAGCAAGGCAGAGGTGAACAGGTGCAGAATGAGAACAATCTATTCCTATAGACTGAATAATAATTTCAGATAAAAATTACAACATTGCTTATTGTACAATAACAGAAAGCTGAAAAACATTGGCTTACAGCCATTTAGAAACACCAGTTCTTATCTGATCACGAGTTAAGCAACACTGAACTTGGTCAGTACCTAGACGAATGACTGCCGGGGAATACCAGGTACTGTAAGCTTGGATATACAGGGGGTGTAATGGATAAAGGTTTGGAATGAGAAATTCCAGTTGGGTTCGTTATATTCACGTACGTGCAAAATATATGAAACCACCTATTCTTCTCCCAGCTATGGGTTAAATAGTAAGACTTGTTTCAGAAAAGTATTATCTCAAAAAAAAATTCTTACAATTCAAAAATGTTTGGCTTTAAATAACCTCAAAACGGTTGATAAGCTGTAAAAAAACAAATCAATCAATAAAATATGAAAAAGATTGGAGAATGTAACAGCCAAAACAAGATGAGCAGGCTTGCTTGAATTGTAAACCATAGAAGAAAATATTTCAATCTGAAGTAAAGTTGAACTATGAACAAAATCAACAGATTCAATGGTAGAAGGGTTCAAAATGTACTGTAGAGTGAGTAGCCATGGTTAAATGCAAAATAAGAAAACTGTTCAACAAACAAGAATGGCAAAGTTTGCAATAACAAGAAAAGGAAAAGAACAGGGCAAACTTTGGATAAGGGAACATAATGTTCTGACTTTAAGACAAGACAGACCAGGACTGAGTCATAGGAAACTGAGAACAGGCCTATTTTATTGGCTAGGAAAAAATCCTAGTATGCATTTGTGTGCTTCTGCTTATAAATTGGGGAGGGGAAAGTGTTATGCAGTCATTCCTAATGAGATTAAAACCAACATGGACATCAAAGACTTATAAAATATATATCTCACTAGCAGCATGGCCCAGCGTTGCCTGTGCTTGATTAAAAAATCGTATGATTCATACAGCAATCGCTATCACTTGACTTAAAATATTTTTGCCCTTCCTTGCCTTTAAAGGAGTGCCCTTTGCTGTGCTGATGTTGCAACATGCCTTACTTCTTCCCTATCTCACACTGCTAATTTTTTCTAAGCTCTATACTAAACATTAAATCTGTTACGAAAAAAGAACTAAACAAAATAAACACAAAACGATCAGCTTTAAAAAAAGGACTCGTAACTGGAAAAACTGAATGAAAAAAGAATGTTAACAACAAATACCTTTTCACACCCAACCCAGTTCTGCAGAATCAGAATCAACGTTGAGTTTAAGCAAGCGAATGAGCCAATTGGAGTAAAGTGCCATGCAGATTTAAATTTTCCCCACTTGTGACGTATGCAGCTGTCGATTTTTTTGTATGCTAGCATGGTAGTTAACATTCATGTCAGTCAGCTGTTGGCTCTCACACTGGCCAATAGAATCTTCCTGCCTATTCGTGGCAGCCAGCTATAGGCTCTCACTCTGGCCAGTACAAAATGGCCGCAAACTACATGAAAACTGCTGTAGAAACATGAAAAAAATCAATTATTTCCACTATCGATGGGAGTTGAGAAATGCAAAGTCAGTCTTGGCCTTTATGCTAACTTGGAGCATGTGCATGTAAATTTTGGTGTAAATCAGTTGAAAATTGCGGCTGTGCATTCGTTACACACACACATACACACACACACACACATGCACATCCTGCCATTTATAGATAGAGATAATGAGCAGCCAACACTGTTTATAAGTCACTGAAGATGACCTAAGAAGGTGAAGTGACCTTTCTTAAACTTAAGTGACAGAACAGAGTTAAGATCAACTCAAAATGGTCATGGGTGAACAGTAACATTAGGGCTTGTAAGGGATTAAGTGTTTTTTTTCTTCCATTGATTACAGGAGATTAGCCTGTCAGAATATCCCTTGGAAGACAAGACCAGGGGTCACAACAAGGGTGAGATCATCTGGAAGCAGCAGCAGATTTAAAACAGATGGAGAAACATGCTGCTATCACAATGGAGAGTGGATTATTGGAATTTGGAATGAAGTCACTATGAAGACAGAAATCTGAAGATGTTTTATGAAACCATATCTTCCTGATATCAGTTTAAACTAACACTCCCCTCCCATGTGTCTAAACTAATTTTAAATTATAATTTTGAAAGTAAAAATTTCACTGAAATATTTTAGAAAATTTCCCAGTTTTCATATTTGAAAAAAATTTAACTTTAAGCAAAATGGCCACAATATATGAGTGACGGGGAGAGAGGAAGATATCAGTTTAAACTGAAACCAGAAAGATATGAGGTTTGTTTTTTTTTGTTTGTTTAGTAGCATATCAACTCCTTATGGGTCATTTAACGCCGAAATTTAATTTTCTTAGGAGTATCAGTAATTTCTTTTACAATTCCCCCCCCCCCAAAAAATGTATTGCTGGTAATTTTTTTTTTAACTATGAAAATGTATTTTTATACTTTCAGTGTTTTGGGGCTAACTATTTGACCATAGGTAGGAACCATAACTGGTGCTACCACCCCAGGTCAGGGTGAACCAGGAGATAACAGCAATTAAGAGGTGATTCCATGCTCATCAAAATCTGATCAGAGGCCTTGCTGCCAGATGTAGTTTATCATCATACCCAGGATGTAGAAAGATATGAGTTAATCATTTATATAGGCTTATTTCTTTCTTTAGCTGATATCTCCCTTATGTCACTTGTTTTATTTATATATATATATATATATATATATATATATATATATATATATATCTATATATATCTAAAGTATAATTGCAAATTATAATTTTGAACAGTGGAAATTTTACTGAAAGATGTTGGAAAATTTCCAAGTTTTTTTTATCTGAAATCAAGAAAATACAATCTTTAAGCTAAATAGTCACAATATACAAAAAATAAAGGTGTCAGTTTAAACTGATGCCAAGAAGATAAGGTGTTATTAAAATTTCACATGGATATCAATAGGAAAATGTAAATAAAAACAAAATATGAAATAGGAAAGAGCAAAAACATAATGTGTTCTATTTTTAGTAGTTTAATAATAGTTAAAAGGGAGTTAAGAAAGCCTCCGAAAAATGAGCTTTGACTTATTAAACACCGTCACTGACCTTGCTGGCATCCAAATCTTCAACTTCTCAATCTCTCACGCAAGTGGTTAGCTTCCCCACACATTTTCCCAGTAACCCTGACAGACAAACTTCTCTTCTTGATCTGTTTTACCTCTATCCCTGACTCTTGTCATACTACACAGCTCTGCCCTCTTGGCAACTCTGATCATGCGGTTGTGTCTGTAAACATCTCCCTTCCACTCCCCCACTTGCCAAGAACCTACTACCAACAGAATATCTTTCTGTTATCAACAAGCAGATTGGAACTTGTTTCATGATTTCTTTCATGATGTCCCTTGGAATTAATTTTTTAATCATCTTGTTTAAAAATGCATGTCTGAAGTTTCCTCCTAAGTGAAAGCTGGCACCGATGTTTTCTTACCAGCAAGGAAATACCAAGTTAAACCAAGTTCCTCTCCTGGGTTCTCACCTGCATGTTCAACCGCTATAGCCTACAGGAATCGCCTCTTCCAGCTGTACCAGAAAGACATGTCTGGTTGCAACAGACGTCTCTTTGCTCTTAATGAGTGCAAGAGTGTCCTCAAAGAAGTGAAGTTACTGTTTTCTGATAGAATGAAACAATGTATAGCATCTCACAAATTCAGTTCTAGAGATTACTTAGAAGAAAACAAGGGATAAACCTCTACTCCAGTTCAAAAAAACAGGGAACAGTATGAATCTGATAAGCCAATTTATAATAAAAAAAAACTTCTTTGGCATTAAATTGACAATTCTGTTATTTTATACATGGGAAAATATTTCTTCAAAAATAGACTCTAATGATGTTCTTTTTTTCCAATTCATAATAGTGCACAGTTATCAATGACATAAGTACAGGTTCAAATGAGACATTTTTAAATAAAAACAATGTA
Source organism: Acanthosepion pharaonis (assembly GCA_903632075.3). NCBI lineage: Eukaryota > Metazoa > Mollusca > Cephalopoda > Sepiida > Sepiidae > Acanthosepion > Acanthosepion pharaonis. The sequence continues at coordinate 529,267 of CAHIKZ030001220.1, forward strand.
CAGATAACTCTTTTAAGAAGGCAGGGTTCGATTTTACACTGTGCTTATATTATGAACAGGACCCCCTACTAAAACAAATGTCATACCTTGAGGAATATTTTAAGAATACTAATCTACAAAAACTGCTAAACAAAAAAAAAAAAAACCCAAACAAACACATTTTCCTTTATTTTTTACAAGCTGACCATTCAATGTAAATAGGACTTATTACATAAACAATATGTAATATCTGGGAAAACAACTTCAAAAGTAAGTACAAACATAAAAATTGAACTACCATCTAAGAAAAAAAAAATTAAACATGTCAACTTTAATAAACTACCATATTTTATGTCATGTAAACCTATATCATATTTAATATGGCATCTTATGTGTAAAATTTCAGATAGAGTATATCAGTAAAAGAACTATGAACAAAGACAAAAGGAAAACTTAGCTGATATGTTTCATCCTCTGAGGGACACTATCAAGGCAAATGCAAGGATTTTATTTTGTAACAAATATATACAAGAGCAAAAATGTTATTGGTTTTTCAAAATTTAAGAATGATTATATATATTCATCAGGTTAGCTGAAAAGCCAGGCAAGCTATGGAGGATACCAAGTGAGACAATTGAATGTCTAATAAATGAAAGTGAGTAAATGAAATTATTGAAAAAAAATTTTTTTTTAATGCAAATTAGTATTTAGATTATTTTAGTTTTTGGATTAATTTATGTGTTATATAAATTCATAACTTCATGTTATATAAAATAAGTCTTTTGTACCAAGTACAAGCATTGTCTGAAATAGTCATGCCATTGGGAACTTTTCATCTTACAAAGATTTACATGATATTCAAATAAATGGTCTGCTGAGAATTTTTATATAAATTTAATAGATATAGATTATCACACACACTTCAAAAATGGATAAAACTTTAATGTAAAACACAGCATCAGAAGCAGGAGTTTACTAAATAGAATGTAAACAATACGCCCAAAATCAGTTAAGTGCCATACGTGATACATGTTTGGGCAATCAGGTCTCTTTCAATTTATAACTGACTAGGCAGAAGATTTTCCTCGCAGTAGGTTGACATTTCTTTCTGTGGTAAACTGGTTGCCAACCAAGGCTAAAAAACCAATCTCTCCTGCTATTCAACCTATAGCTGGAGGGGCAGAAGTGGTGGATTCATACCTTTCCCAAAAATATCCCAAAATTTAAAGTAAAAAATATATGAACATAAGAGGGACTTAAAATTAAACAACATACTCAATACACTTGTATGCCACTGAAACCTCTGGCTTCTTGTGATTTCTAGCTGTTCCCAAAGCTAAAAACTATTGATAGACTGGATGAAATCAAGGAGAATGCAATAAGGTAGCTGATGGTGATCCCAAAAGAGTATTTTTCGGGATGCTTTTTGAAAACAAAAAAGGTGGAAGGGATTTTTGGATAAGTGTGTGAAGTCCAAAGAGGAAAGGATACATTGAAGAGTGAATGCACTGTAGGGATTATTCCAGAATGCCTGTCCGATGGCATTCTATTCAAGACTATAAAAGAAAAGAACATAACTCTCTCACTTTTTTGCTCCAGGATGTGGTAAGTAGAAGACTTGTCCAGTTTTTCTTCTGGGAGAGACTGTCTCATAGCAAACTGACTACTTCATTACAAAAAAACCACATGGACGTCACATACACACACTATGTTAATCTTACAAATGTTTTTCTTCTTCTTTTAAGCTATCTATATATACTTAAATATAATTTTCTGTTTCTCTTAATTTTGTGAGCTTTGTTGTTTTAATTAAAAAAATATATAAACAAATCCTGTACTGAATTCACTTCTTTTCAAAACGTTTCATTCATTTACAACCTAGTCATTAATGAGGGTATCCCACTGATGATGATCCCAACTGTCAATGTGGACAATTACAAACTATTGAGCATCTTCTAGTTTGCCCCAATCTTGAAGATTCATGCACACTTAATGACCTTGAAACCATAGCACCCCAGGCAAGGCTCTGTGTGCAGCACTGGATGGGTGTAGGGTAATGACTCGATAAGAAGAACTAGTCTTTTACAAAATTGTAGCACCACTGCTACAGTGTTATTCATCTTGGTAGTTTTTTTTTTTTTTTTTTAAATAATATGAAGTAGCTGGATATTTTCTAAACAGACTTCCCACATATGAAGAAAGAAATGAATGAAAATTACAACTTTTTATGCAAGTTATCCATTTTGTCTTAATCTGATAATACATTCCAACCAAGGACAATAATACATGAATAGCCTTGCTTCCATCCAATTTTGAGGACTGGATTTTAATGAGTTCTAAAATAGAAATCTACAATTAATAACAGATCTTTATTTTTATAATTAATAATAGATATTAGGGTTGGCATTAATGAGTTAATCTACATCAAAATTTTCCTCTAATATTATGAATTTCTACAAAGTTGATTCTGGATGTGTTGAAAACAATACCTTTGCTATTCCAGGTAGATAAAAAAAATGTGGTTATAATACAATTCTTGCAATCATGCAGAAGCTATGCCAGAATGTTAGTCAAGAAATGATCACTTTTGGCTGGGTCCATGGGAGAGAAAGTCTGATATCATGGAGGCCCAAAACTTTCTATGACCCTCCCTCCCAGAATAGACATCACTGAGAAAGCATTCTGATGCACATTAGATGCATAGAAATGAACATAAATTAAGTACCTGTCTATATTTCTGAGATGAGGTATTGTAACTATTTACACTATTTAGATTGTTTGGACTTATTTTTATTGTCATATTCACCCATATATGAACATAACAATAAAGATGAGGATACCAGTCCGAAAATGTAAATAGTGCAAATAAATTAAGTACAGGTATACCTTGGGTTACATTATTTTGAGTTAAGTTGTTCTTGATTATACATCGTTTGTCAAAAAGAATATATGGGAAAATAAAAATCAAGTCATTTTATTTGACTTTACGTCTGTCCGTCGCAATATCACTAGAAAAGTGTTAAAAGCACATAAGATCACGTTACTGTACAATAAAAAAGAATAAAAGTATATAAAATCATTAAAATACATACATTTACAGTAAATGTTAATATAATCATCATAAATCCTAGAGAACGAAATATGAAAACATCTGTGACTCTGTGTTGCCATCTTATTTAGTGATCTTTAAGAGGTCAATATTGGTGTTTTCCACAGTAGTTCCAATATCCACCATTTGGCGTCATTGTTAATGCCACTCATGATTCCTGCAAAATTGAAATCCAGTTTAGTTTAGACATACACACAGTATACATCTGCTTATCACCTACTCTCTCATTCATTTGTGATTTTATATTTTGCCTCAATGGCTCCTAAGAAAATTCCTAGTGCAAGTGCTAAGTGTTATGCTATAACGCTAGATGATAAACTTACTATGATAAAACACCATGGAAAAAGTGAAAAGGTTATATCATCTGCTTGATCTTTTGGAATGAGTCAGACAACTGTATTGACGATTTTTCACAATAAGGATAAGATTTTGGCACATATCAAATCTGATGCCCCAGAGATGAAGAACTTTGAAAAGATGGAACAACTTTTCTCTTTGTACTGATAAGTTGAATCATTAGCGTGCTGTTACTAGTCAAGAAATCATTCAAGTGAAAGTGTTGTCTTTGAGGACCTGAATAAAAAATACCCAGATGAGAAAGATGTAGAGTTTAAAGTGAGTCAAGGCTGGTTTATGAGATTTAAAGAATGAAGAAGTTATCACTCTATTAAGAAGCAAGGTGAAAGTGCATCAGCTGATGTACAAGCAGCAGCTGATTTTCCTAAAGCATTGGCTAAGATCAAAGAAAATGGGTTTCTTCTTGAACAGATTTTTAATGTTGACGAAACTGAATTATACTGGAAAAAAATTGCCAGGCCGTTCTTTCATTGCTAATGCTAAGCATAAGGCTATATTGCTCAAATTATTTTATTCAGAATACTATATGTAGATGTCATAAATACTGTAATAGGCAATGGGGAGTGCTTATTTGCGGTTTATAGTGTGGTTATTTCGATTTAAGTTGTTTTTCGACCTAATTCATGACCTCTGGAACCAATTAATGTCGTAGGGTGAGGTATACCTATAGTATTAAATCTGATCCATCTTTAGGTGACTGATTGCTTAGGTAAATTATTATAAAGCAATTCTTCAACTTGTGTTAGACTAAACAAAGTTTAATAAAAACTAAAAATTATGAACTATTTTTAAAACATTATTTTTAAAAAGAAATCTTGCAAAAAATAAAAAAAGTGTATTTATGAAAAGACCTAATGAAAAAGTCAGTTTTACTTAACAAACCTGTGGAAAGAAAAAAAAAGAATATTGGAGCATGCATGATCTTAAAGCCACACCTATTTTCATGCATGATTAAAGACAATCATCTCAAATGAAAGGAGGGTCACAATTTTAATAGTTTCTTTGAATTATATGAATTAAACATTAAACACTAAAGAGATACAATTATTTCATTTTATTGTTTTTCTGTGTATAAATGAACCCATGTAAAATATGCAAGCAAAAAAGAAAATGATTCACTGATGCTTAAGTATACAATCTTTCTCATTTCAACATGGGATTTCTCTGCTTTCTGAGTTAGTAGCTACAGTGAGTATCATAGATTTTACAAAAACAAAATTGAGTACTTTGTTATTAACTTGATACTAGACATGGACTGATTTTTATTTTTTATTTACAAAACCTTTTGTAGGTTATTTAAAGCTGAAACATTTTGGATGGTAAGAATAATAATTTTGTTTTTTCAAGTGACTGATTTGTTTTCTACAGTTTATCAACCCATTGCAGGTTATTTAAAGCCAGAAAATATTTTTAGATTGTAAGAACCTTTTTTTTTTGAGATAATGATTTATTGATACAAATCTTACTAATTAACCCATAGCCAGGAGAGAAGAGGTTTCTCCGGGGTATTTGTATATAAGTGAATATAACAAACCCAAATAGGATTGGAACTTGGCACTCCAAAAATTCTGAACCATTATCCATTACACCACCTGCATATCCAAGCTTACAGAACCTGGTATTTCCAAGCAGTCATCCATCTAGGCACTGACCCAGTTTGAGGTTGCTTAACTTTGATTGTACAGGAACTGGTGTTTCAATATGATATGACTGTAAGCCTTTTTCAAGTGAATATTGCATTAACAATTTTTTGAGAATAACAATGATTTTCCAGATACAAATCCTACTATTTAACCCTTAGCTAGGGGAGGAAATGGATACACACCTTTCTCAAGGTTATTTCCATAAGTGAATCTAACAAAGCCAACTGGAATTCAAATGCAACTCTGATTTCTCATTCCAAGCCACTATCCATTATACCACCTGCACATCTACACCAGAGAATTAATGTTCATATATTGTAACACATACAAAACAGCACTAAGGCAGAAGTGACTTAACCAAATAATGTCAATTTCCAGTAAAAAGTTTAAATATCTATTTTACTTGGAATTCTCAGTTTATATACAATTCAATGAGATCTAAACCAACATCCTCATCTTTGTTGTTATCACATTTTGGCTGGTGCACTTTTTTCTTCAATAACATGTGTAGCATGTGGTGAATTTAAGATCTTTTAGTGTAAACAATTTCATTCATCATACTGAAGGGAAAAATTAAAGGCCACATAATATCTTAAGGTTATGATACAGCAATACATGTTGCTAGGGCAGCCAGCTGAAATACAGTGGTAAATAAAAACAAAGATGAAGATGCAAGTTCAAGCTAGTAATTAAATTATGTATCTTATTCCCCTCCAGCTATGAAGTTAAATAAGCAGGGTAGACTGGACTTTCTAGCCTTGGCTCAGAACCAGTCTAGGAGAAAGAAAACTTTGAATTCAAAGCAATTGAGAAGGTAACAAGAAACTACTTCATTATTTTCCCAAGAATAAATGGCAATTCAGATATTACAGAAAAGAAGCTGTGGTGAGCCAAGATCGCCTGCATCCTGAAGGAACATGGCATTTAAAGATGTGTAGGTAGCATAACAGTTATCAGCACAAAAAATGGAATCAGCAAACACAGTTCAAATTCCTGCCTAGGCTAGTGTGGTCACTTTTGTACAAATGACCTTGCGAAGAGGCTGGATCAATCTCACCTAAGCTATTGAATAATAAGAGGGCAGACTGGGCTCTCTAGCCTTAAGTGGTAGCCAGTCTAGAAGAAAAAAAAAAAAACTCGTCATTCAAAACTATTGAGAAAAGAATAGAAAACTACTATCTTACCCAATAATTTATGATAATTCACAGATAATTAAGAAAAGAGAATCTGTAGAGTTACATGATCACTTACTTCCTTTAGGACATGGCATTATGAAAATATGATCTTATAGACTCCATTTACTATTTGCAATTGGTTATTTTAACAAGCATGCAACCAAATCAAAGAACACTGTCTTTAGGTAGTACTTAGAGCAGGCATTGACACCCTTTTTCAAACAATGGGCTGTAGGAGATATAGTTAAGACAGGCCATGCTACTTTCAAAAAAAAAAAAAAAAAAAAAAAAAAATCATGGTAATTTTTAATTGAAAGTACCACAACCATTTTCACTATAGAAGACCATATGTGTAAGCATCTGCCTTGGAAATGGGGAAAAGTTGATTTTTTTTTTTTATTATTTGGAGAAAAGATTCTTAAAAAAATTGAAGTCTTGGTATAATATAATAACTATGGAATACTATGCAAATAATCATCTGCCTTAGAAATGGGGAAAGGTGATTGATTTTTGGGAGAAAGGATTTCTCAATAGTTAAAAGCTGAAATCTTGGTATAGTATTATCACTGATGACAGTGTGATTAACACACTGCTGCGTGTGATTTGTTTCTAATTTATTCATTTGACTGGATAATAAATGTTTTTAAAAGAAAAAATATATTTATTCTCTAGAGAAAAAAAAAAAAAAAATTATATGGACATTTCCTGTTTCTAAAGCAAAAGATTTTTACACATATAATATTTCTTATTAAAAATTACCAGTGGTTTAAAATGATGAAAATATTAGCTTCAATGAAAAGTCACAAACTTAAATAAACATTGTGGTGAATCATTGTTTCTGTGTGTGATTAAGTACGACAGTGTGTGAATGAACAAATGAAAACAAAACAAAATTTTAATAAACATTTTGTCATGAAATTCAGCATGCCATTTAGAAAAGCCGCAGTTTGCCCATGACTGACTTAGAGAATTTTAACTACTATTATAATGTAAATGAAGATTGTCATGTTGCAGGACTATTTTGCTCTCAATATGTTGGGGCGTTTGAATTTTTTCAAAGAAGAAGAAATGCTGTAGAAATTCTTAAGCATACATAAAAAAGCCTAGATGGGGATGTTTAAAAAATATTAAGCCCAATCTCCAGGGTGGCCTTGTGTCACATTTAGCAGTGATGTGGGCGCACTTACATACATGCATACATATACATTTATTTTATTTTTTATTAAGAAAATATTTAGACATCTGAAAACTCTTTAGATGATACTGGGTAACAATAACAGATCTGTCTACCTAACTCTTTTTAAACGTCATGTCCCTTCAGGATATAGGAGATATCAATCACAGCTCAACAAATATCTACTGTGAAATGTGCATTGCCAGGGTTGTTCCTTAAGATAATGGTAATGGCATCCTTTTACCTTCATCAAATGTTTTGAATTCAAAGTTGACCTTCTCAGAGTGGTTGCCATTGAAGTCTAGAAAACTCAATCTATATTGCTATTTAACCCTAGAGCTAAGAGAAGAAAAAACAAAAACAAAAAAAAACGCATTCACACCTTTCCCAAGAGCTTTAGTTCAAGTGAACATAAACTGTGTCAACTTGGATTTGAACTATACAAAGAATAGTTTAGGTACCAACAATTCAGTAATGGGTAATAAGTTAACTTTACAAACCATTGTAAAAGAGTTTAATTCTTGCTTAATGTTCAGCTGTTGTAAATCTTTGTTAGATAAGATTTAATTTTGTTGATAAATATGCATATAATTTGAATTGATCGCAGAATATCATATCTACTTTACCCAGATTGATAATTTCTGTTATACATCAACTAGTGAATTTGGTAACTCCTTAACCTTTAGCTCTCTGCATTATTAATATTACTTCCGTATCTACTGCATTCTTTTTCAAGGCCTCTCAATTGCAGTATCCTTACTGTTAATTTCACTCAAAATTGCTTGCTGTTACCCTAACAGGATATGACAACACAACTATGAAATTCAAACACACTATTGTTCAGGGATCAGTCACCTTCAGTGGCAGGATAAATTTTTTATATAGCAAATGAAGTTATATACAGAGTGATAAAGGTTAAAAAGAGCAAAGCAATTGATCCCTGTCTTTTACGATGACAAGATGGCTTCCTGAAGAAAAGATGTGTGGCAACAAAGGTGAAAACCAAGTCTTACCTTGGAAAAAAATGTGTTCTTTCTGCTGACAAAAAAGAAAATCCGAATCAAGATCGGATCAACATTAGTGGGCCTTGAAATATGATAATTGTTATGCTTCTTTACCAGTCTCGACCAATCACAACTTTTCTTACCCCAATAAAAGAACTACTTCGGACCACAAAAGTGTTTTTAGCTCTTCATGAGTGAAGAGGTAGTTGTACATTGCAAGTTGTGATGTGAAATTTTTTACACTTTTGATTTATGCCCAACCCCCAGGATATTTTGTGAAGTTGGACTGGCAAGATTTGATTTTTGATTCTTGAAATTATAACCTCTGACTTATGATTTTGGGAATCTGAACTATTGCTATTTAACATAAGATGAGAAGAAGATTCTAGTTGAAACACTGTACAAGAATAAAAGCTATCAGATTTTATAAATATAAGATTTTAATTACAGTTATCATGAAATAGGAAACAAGGTTGACATGTTTACTTAGAAGAAAGGCACAAAAGAAAAAAATGGTTAGAAGCAAATAATTTATTACTTTCTTTTTTAGGTTTTTCTTTTCAGTTTTATGAAGTTGCTATAACCAATCAAAAGAAAAAAAAGATAGCTTTGTTCAAAGAAGCATAACAATGACCAACTTAGATTAGAAATTCTATTATGTGTGTAGGGATCAAGAAGCCAAACAATATTTATGTCAATATCATCTATAAATGGCATGTTTTGCTGGGGTTGGCTTGAATCATGAAATAGAAAATAAACAGCATATTTTTGTGAAATTCTTTTTTCAGTGGACTTATTGTTAAATAGAAATTAGTTTCTCACTAATATTTTAGTTTTAAATTGTCCTACATTAGAGTAAATAAAACTTCAGCTAGCATGGAAAAGAAGAAATGAAAAGAGGAAAGAAGGAAAAAGAAAAAGTATGAAAAAAAAAAAAAAAAAGAAAAATTATTGACTACCAATGAATTAACTTTTTTGAGATCTTAATATCTGAAAAGGATTCCAGTTGTTAAAATTCATAATAGTTATAGATTTTTATAGATAAGATTTTTGACATACTCTAAATATAAGATAATGTTTTTCCTTTGTTGCATAATTCCTTGTGAGCTAACATTAAACAAAAAACAAACTCAACAGATCTCGTCTTCCTTTTATATTTTTTGTCATCGATTTTTTTGTTTTCAAAATTTTACTAAGCACCACATTCTGGGTCAGACATAATATAATGAACTAACAAAAAACATTTTAGCCTCACCAAAATCAGGTAACCTTGCTAACAAAGATATTCTTGAGAAAGAAAGGCAAAAAAAAAAAAAAAAAAAATGAAAATTCAGTACTTATAGTTCAGAGAGTAAATAAAGAGAATTTATTACCACCTAACTTTACAACAAAAGAGATTTCAGTCTAGGGGAAGCTGAAGGAGTGTACCAAAAGGTTGGGAAGGTGGCTGTGTTATACAAGGGATACATTCCAAACTCACTCAACCACATTAACCCCCCCATATGCTTCTGTGGTGAAGTACAACCATAAAACTAAATGCTTACATATGATGAGAAAAAAAAAATCTTCAAGAAAAAGGGTGGAAATTGCATTTACTAAACAAACTTGTTTATATTTTAAAAATATTTTTTCTTAAAAAAAAAAAAAAGAAACAAAAAATCTATATTTATATAGATTTTAACAATATATGTGCATGTAAACGTTTTTCCTTTACTCACACACACGTTCATTAAATATACACACATTTTCCATTTAGTCTGTTGAATTATTTTTTTTTCACTATGTTTCTTTAAAAGGAAAATGAAAAAAAAAATTAAATGAATAACTCTTGGAATGAAAGGGTTCTTCTCAAAATTATAGAAAATATCTTCCATACCAATTGTACATCTGAAGAAGGCAGTAATGGAGCACCCAAAATGTGGTAGCAACAAAAAGAAAGGAACTTGTGGAATGTTAACTATTCTCAAAAACTACAGAAAATACAATTGTTTGTAAAATCTATATACCCCAAGAGATAACATAATTGTTTTTCTTAGTGAAATTTAAAAAAAATCTAAAATCATGTACACCAGACAAATGAAATATTTTATATAAACTGAAGTTTTTTCCTTTTTAATATTTCTAGAGCTGCAAATTGGGGTTTATCATTGCCATATCTTAAATATTAATGATAATCCACCATTTAATTTTAACCATACGCTGGAAGCAAATGAAAAACTTGTGCACCAAAGAGAATAAATTTTAAACAATTAATTATTTCTTACTAATATCTGCTTGTTTAAAAATAAAATGTCATATTAAAGAAAATGGGACTAAATTCCTGTTGAGGACCACATTTTCTTTAATAAGACTTTCAATGTCTAGGCCAGTAGATATTAATTTCACTGTTTAGAAAACTGATAATGCCTACTCAAACACATGTACCAACTAAATATAATGTTTATAATAGTAGGAAATTGAAAAAAAAAGTTTATATGACCTTTTGATATTAGAAAAATACTTTTTTTTCACATTTTTCAAATTTGATACCAAACTGGTTTCTCCCACTACAATAAGTCATTAATTCAAAGAGAGAAATAACAGTTACATAAAAAAAAGTAAATAAGATGACACCTGGATATGCGGATAACAAAAGTTGCCATAAATGCTGTCCAGTAAATTACCAATATGTAAAACTAATTTTTTTTAATATATAATATAAATAAATTAATTAAAAATAAAATAATTCAAAAAATAGATTAAACACACTGGATATAAACATGCATAAAGATTTCAGCAATTAAAATGTCACGGATAAAACAAATTACATGTAAAAAGTATTAATTATAAGACAAAGAGAAAAACAAGAGAATTAAATATTAGTGAAACAACAACAACAACTACTACTACTACTATTATTGTACCCACACTCTCTCATCTCTCTTACCTTTGTCTCAGATTAGCTATTAGCTTCAGCAAAAGAAAAAAGGCTGACCAACCAAGTAAAAAGCAACTTGTAAACAGAAGCAGCAACCCACATTAAGATGAGACAGTATTAATTTCAGAGTTTAAAAAAAAAAAAATAGTTATAATTCTTTGTCAAAAGACTGGTGAAGAATTTTTGAAAACTTCCATACATTATTGTTTATATACTAGCATAATATTGTTTACATAGATATTATTGTTTAACTGCCACACATTATTATAATACTAAATACACTTGGAAAGCACAAAATTCACTTGTTGCTTCTGTTGTGTCTGTTAAATTGAGAAGCCAATCATCTTGTATTCTTACAGTTTTAGGCTTTAAACAAGTTCAATGTTGACATTCTATACAGATAAAGATTCAGAAAAAAAAAAACTGCAATTTTAAAGACATTTTCCAAAAGCTAGTTGTGACACATGTAATACTTGGGTAAGAAAAAAAAACTTCAAATATTAAAAAAAACAGGTATGTTAATCACACTAAACAAATGGTACAAGTAAATTGATATAAAATTAACATTTCAAGAAAATATTTGTAAAAAGAGTGTCAAGTTAAATCTATCAATTATAACATTCAAAAAGAATTCCTACTCCACTATCATGCAGAATATGTTTTAGATGAAGATCTTAGTTTAGGCTTTAATGAATTCTATATTAATAGTGGCAATAATAATGTATCATTAATCTAATTATTAATTTATCATAATTACCTTATTTACTATTATATTAATTAGGCTTTTATATGGGTCGGTTGTTTTGTTAATAGCAAGATATTTGAAAGCTTGTTAATGAAAGCAGTTTTTTTTTGTTTTTGTTTTTATTGGAAGCTAATAAAAAAAAAAGAGTTTAAAAGTTCTCTGCTTGACTGTCTTCTCAAAATCTGACTAAACATCAAATTTTTTAAAAATCCTGTATGGTTGGGTTGAGAACTTTTCACAACTTATAGTAGGGTAGGTTGACACATAAATGATAAGTGATTTTTCATTTTTTTTTTCTTTTGTCCAAATTTTTTTATTAAGACAAAATAACCCTAAAAATAATAATAAATGAAAATCACATTACAGGTCATGTAAAAGTCCTACTTTGGTTCATTTCAAGCAATACTTGTTTAAAAGGTCCAATTTTTCATGGTTCACTTTTGCCCAGTTCATGCTACTCCCCAGTCTTTTGAACATTGTTAGAGGTTTTCTTTTATCAAGTGGTTAACACTCCTCCCTGGTCTTTTGAACAGGAGTAGAGGTTTATCCATTGTTTCCTGTCCTTTCTAAATTCTAGTTCAACTCTACTTCTAATGCCTCCACCTAAACTGTGAAATTTATGTTATTATTGGGTTTCTGGATCCTTCTAAAGTCTTGATTCTCTTTCACTTTCAGTACCTCCTTTGCATCTTAGTGGTGTTATTGCCTTACTTGGGTGAATTGATTAAAGTTGATTTGACAACTGTGGGGTAATGCAAAAAGTCATATACTTTTGTTCAGTGGAACTGACAAATGATTTTCTTGTTAATATTTGTCTTATGCACAAATAATATTAATAAAGTTACATAACTGAGCTGAAAATCATTCAGGGAAGTCAAAAAAACACAAATGCCTACTTGACTCTATTGTGCAAACCCACTGTGAAGAAGTTTTAATAATTCTTCCTTGTATATGTTATGATTTTTATTTACAATAGGATTGAATACTTAAATATTATTTGCTTGGTGGATTTAAAAGTTTAAAGAAGTCTTTTGAAATAGTTTGTCAATGTACATCACATGAATTTAAAAAAAAAAAAAAAAAAAAAAAATCAGTATAAGTTAAATAATTTTATATAAATTTCTAAACCCCATAAGTCATAAATATTTTGTTTCATCCATCTATCATCATTTACACATGGGCTATTGCCCTCATCTTTTCGGCCATTGTGCCCTCTGGTTTGCATCAGATGCATGCCAATAATAGTAACCTCCAGGGGATTCCAAACTGAACCCATTATTTAATCTACAGGTGAGATTGTTCGTGTCACACTGCCCATGTCTAGAGATATCTTGTCTAGTTATTTTTTAGTATGGCTCAGTTATTGCTCACTGTTTCCACTGAATTCAAGTATACACTGCCCAGACCAGGGATTGAACTCACAATTAATATACCACCAAATTTATGAACCAACGTTTTAATCCACTAGGCAGATATCTCTAGACATGTGCAGTGAAACGAAAACAGTCTACCCTGGTAGATTAAATAAAAGGTTTAGTTCAGAATCCCCTGTAGGTTACTCCAGATTGATAAACACCTGATGAAGGCTGGAGGACACACTGGCCAAAACATTGTGATAAAACCAAATAAATAAAATGTGGTCACTAGTCCACATGTAAATAGGGATTAAATAATTTCCTCATTCCAGAAATTCCAACAGAAATTATATATTTTATTATTCATATTTACCAAAGAACTGCTACTTTAAAATATTCCCCCCTATATATTACATACATACATACAGGATGAGTTGGGTGAACTGTTTTATATTTTTAATTTTGCATATGTGTGTTGTTTGTTTTTAATTTTGTGAACTGCACAGTATAGTAGGATCAGCTGGGCACCATTTATGAGAAAAAGACCACCAATTCACTCTGCCAGAAATTTGGAAATGGCATGCTGTACTGCTTGGCATTCACATCAGAAGCTCCAATACAAATATTTCAGAGTGTTTTGGTGTCAATCTGAGGACAGTGCAGATGAAAAGAGTTGGATGTATCTAATGGTGATTACGAGGGTGTTTGGAGTGATCACTAGTGATGTCGACGTTATGTCAACATTCATCTTTTCACAGGGCATCAGACTCAACACAGAGGCCTACATCAAGTGCCTTGAGGAATTAGTGCTGCCCTAGGTCAAGAATGTGGCTGCTGGAAGACCCTATGTCTTGCAACAGGACTCTGCATCATGCCACACAAACAGGAGAACCCAGTCATGGCTGTCAGACAATTTCTGTAACCACATAACCCCTTACATCTGGCCACCTAACTCCCCAGGCTGCAACCCCCTTGATTATTATGTGTGGAGTGCAGTTGAGCAAGAGACCAATTAAACCCCTAAAACCAAAGATGGACTGAAGGATTATGGCAGCATTCACCAATTTAAATAAGGAGACTTTCCAGAAGGGATTATGAAGTCATCTGGAGGCGATGGTTAAAGCCAATGGTGATTTTATTGAATAAATAAATTTACTCTTTACTATTTCAAGATATTTTTGAGTAATTTTGGTAAATATATCTGTTAAAATGAGATGTCAGTGTTATTTTCATTTTTACTTAATTTAGACAATTTATCCATCGCACCACACACACACACATATATATATATATATATATGTATGTATATACATACACACACAAAGTTTAAGACCAATTAGCTGTCACAAGGTTGTTTTCATTTTTTTCCATTACTGTGTATCATGAAATTGAATGATGTAATAGCTCATTATTTTACATGATTTATAATCAAAAATGCTTTGTCATTGCCAAATTAGAAGCCATTGTGATAGTATTTGCATAAACTAGAATATGGGTAAAAATCCTCACTTACAAGAAGGGCCCAAATTGTTGTTCTTACATGATGAAGGCTATTCTCAATGTGAAATTAGTTGAAAGCAGGTTATAGCAAAACACCTGTGCACATTCTCATGAATTTCCAAAATTCAGAAACATTTAGTGACAAGTGAACATCCAAGGAAAACTAAACCAGTGCTAGAGATGACCACTCAATGAAACACATTGCTACATAATCCCCAACACGAAGATATGTGCTGCTCTGCTTCAAAATGGTACAAATGTCAGTTCTATAACAGTTTCACATTGCCCGAGATATGAGTTAGGTCTGGAATCATTCAAAACAGCTTGGAAACCCCAGTTTAACTATAGCTGTGAAATCCAGGTGTCTGGCATTTGCTAAACCACATGAAACCTGCAGAGCTGAAGACTGGAGCAAAGTTTTGCTTTCAGATGAATTTACTCTGCAACAGTTCCTTATGTGTCAAAAAAACCCTGGTAAGAGATTTTATGTAAAGTATATAATTCACACTATGAAGGACCCACCAAGAAAAGATGATTTGGGGTGCCATGTCCAAATCTGGAACAGCTGGACTCTACTTCTTGCCTCCAAGAACAATGAAGAATGGTGCAATGTATGTGGAATGAATACAGGAGAAACTGGAACTGTATATGCACATTCACAGTGCACAATATTTATGCATGATGGTACTCTATGTCACCAGTCAAAGTTCATTCATAATTTTTTTGAACAAGATCAATGTGACAACACTGGACTGGCACTGAACCCAACTGAAAATTTATCAAAGACATACTTCAAGTACTGCTATTAAAGAAGTCAAAACAAAAGAAATCTCAGTAGACAAGTGTAACAACTTAATTCTCAGCATGCTCCACTGCATTCAAGCAGTAATAAAAAGCAAAGGAGGTCATACAAAATACTGGTCATTGTACTATTTGGCTTGAAATGAATACAGAACATAGTCATGTACAAATATGTGAGTAAAATTGAGCTGGTATGTCAGAAATTATTTGTTATTGTAATTTTTTTTAACATTAAGATAATAAAATTAAAAAGGTGGTTTTAAAAGCAATAATGGCTCATCTTCAGAGTATGCTTGTCTTCTAGGGTGGCTAACCAATCCCTGTTGCAGACGCCTGCTCAGATACATTTGTGTTTGTTCAGCAGAGCCAACCTGCTGTTTGATACTGCAACTATGCTGAGTAGGCCTTAGATTCTGGAAAAGAGTGCATCATCTGGCATGATCAAAAGTTCAAATAAGGCCAGTACATTCAAAGCCTCAGTCACAAGGACTGGTACAACCATCAACAAATAATTTCATCTAAGGCTTGGGTCAACTTGTAATATGGTTTTCAGACACTTCCCAAAGGTACTGTACACTGGGACCGCCTTCCTAGTTCAATAACATCAAGAAATCAAAGAAATAACATCATGCAGTCACATAAAAAAAAAAAAAAAAAAAAAAAATCGACCATGGTGAGATTCTAATCGACACTTTATGGTCAGAAAGCAAACGTTCTAACCACTTAGCTATGATTGCATAAGAGGTTAGAATATAAGCTTAAAACTTAGCTTGATTTAATACAAGATTAAAAAAAAAAATTGAACGTGAAAGAGAGACTTTAGTTGAGAGCTTAGTACTTGTAAAATCTAAGTGTGAAAGCTAATATTACCTGAAGACATTAGGTATTGTCTGTTAATAATGTGCTTGTTGAATCTTGCCTGTGAGCTAGAATATTAGAGTCGATCTTTTGCAACGTTCACGGTTCCCTAACAACCATAAGGTATGCAAGGAAGATTTCTGGCACACAACATTATTTTTACTAGTCAAAACAAAGTAAGAATTTGACAGATTTTAAATGATGCTGATTTTAAAATTATAAAGGCTCCCTCCTATGGATACAACGCAATGTGTGTCGACAGTAGAGAATGAGTCGGGGAAGCGATCTTTGTGTTGAAAGTTTTAACTCAAGGAAGTTGGAGGGGGGTGGGTGTGTGTGTGAGTGAGAGAGAGAGAGAGAGAATATGGCGTGCCTATGATCTAGAGAAAGAGGTTGGTAGTTAAAATGTGTTAAAGTCGGGGAGACATTCTATCCATTGGTCCGTGTTAGCTAACTTCACCGGCTGCAGACTAACAACAGGAGATATAACAATAATGCTGGGAGTAGTAGTTGTACTTATTTTGTAGGCTGAAAAACTATCTTCATTCATCCAAGGAAGAGAAAAATTTAAAAATAATCCAAGTTGATACTCTGCACGTCACTTTAACAAAAAGGTTTTAATGGGTTGGTAACAACAACTAGAAAAAAAATTCCTAATTATGATATGTGGAAAATAACTAATATAAACAATTAAAATAAATAGTCAGTTTTTTTACGTTTGGAAATCACACAGGTGTAAGAAGATGAAAACTTTTAAGTTTTAAACAACAACAACAACAAAAAACAAAACAAAAAAAAAAAACAAAGAAAGAAAAAAAATTACAGATAAAGAAAAGTAACTTAAATGATTACAGTTTAAAGTTTAATTACTTTTCATCTGCGGTTTCTTCTTTTTAAACAGCATTGTCTTGCTTTACTCAGTCTCAGTGAGAGCCTGAAGGTTGAAACTGCCAGCCACCATGTAGTGTTGATTCTTATGTCCAGACTGTCCATATCTACAAACGCTCTATATACAAATAATAATACTGAGCAGCATTCCCCAATATAGAAAATTTTAAAAAAGTGTTTTTTTTATGTATTATTTTGAGTTTTTACATTTGCGTGTGTGTGTGTGTTTGTTTGGGTCGGTCAGTCAGTCCTGTATAGACGAGGAACATTTCAAAGTAAAGACAAACCAACTGATATTTAATTTTTAAAAAAAATCAATCAAAATTAAATTTGGCATTCTATTTTAATTTTTATTTTATTTATTTAAAATTTTGTAAACATTTAAAAAAAAAAAAAAAAAAAAAAAAAAGGAGTAAGATTCATAATATGGAACATTAAAAAAAAATCTTCCTCCGCCTCTTATTCACACATGATAGAAAAAAAAAGAAAAGGTTAACATAACAACTTCGACGATAGAGCGATACAATGTGAAAACTAATAGATACACACATGGCAACACTTCATGAATGACACTAGACAAGCTGACCCTGGGAAGTAGTAGTAGCAGTAGTAACAAAAAGTAGTATGAATGAAAATATGGCTAAGTTATGTGTTACAACAGTTACATACAATGCTATCAATTAGATTTTAAAATGAACAGAAAACACACATTCATACATACACAGGGGAAGAAGACTAAGTGTGAGCAGTAGGGATATTTTACTACATAAGAAGTGTAGACATTTGCCCTGAATATGTGTGGTGCATAGGAACACCTTGACCTTAGTCATGAAAAAGCTGGTTTCAAGTTAAAAGGAACATTATTATTTATACGGTTTGGAGTTTTCATTACATTCATAAAAATTGAAGGCATTTCCCCGGAAATTTATGCCACTTTCAAAATTTAAGTCTTGATGCGAAAATAACTCATTCAAAGATATCACGGATTTAGAATATTTTTAGAATTGAATAAACAAACAAAAAAACAACTGAAAAACATAATAATTATAATAATCACATTGTTCTTTTATTTTTAAAAATAAAATAAAATGTAAAAACTAATCACAAAAAAAAAAAAAAAAAAAAAAAAAAAACTTAAGTGATTTGGGTTGGATCATAAATCTGTGATATTTTTTTTAATTTTAAAAATAAATTTACATTCTGGTGTTAAAACACAAGTTTATAAAAAGTATTTTATTATTTTTAACAAAAAAATATAAGTTATTTTAATTTTAGTAACGAATAAAATGAAAAATCTTTGTATTAATGATCCATGCAATAAATGTGTTTTTAAAAATAAAATGGAAGATTTATTTTTAAAACCATGTCTGAAACAATGTCAATTGTCAATCATTAAATTTTGTTAGAGAAAATTAAATACATTATTTTTATTTATTAATTAATCTTACAAGGGGTTTTCATTTTATTTTTATTTATTTTTGTTTACTAGTACGATTGAACCCACCACCCCCACCCCGGAAATAAATATACGGCGAGGTGCTGAAAAGTTTTTGGCCTACCTACCCCCGTTCCCCCAAATGTTTGGTCGGATTTTTAGAAGTGGGTCGGGACGAGAACTTTTCAGCAATACCTCGTATCACGTTGTGTTGTATAATTTCTCGTGGTCGTAAAAATGTATATTTCACCGTAAAAAAAAAAAAAAAAAAAAAAAAAAAGCACCTTCATACAAGATTTTTTCTGGTATTAAATTAAAAAAAAGGCTTTAGAAAAGTCCGAATTATTAAGAAGAGAATGGCTTCTTTGATACATTTTTCTGTTAACGCGCAATATAACAGAGAATAATAATGTTTTCCTAGAAATCTTCCAACAGACTTTTCTGCTGTATTATACGCGAAAACCCAGTTAAATAAATCGTAGCGGACTAGAAGGATGCAGAGCAGTCTGATGTAGTTGTCTGCCTGTCTGACGTCCACAGAGATGGACGTCTTTAAAATGTAACCAAAGCACCAGATGTTAATAATAGAGTTATGGATGGTGGGATAGAGAGACAGACAAATACGGGCCAGAGAATGAATGAATTGATGGATGCTCTACATAACAATGCCTATAAAAATGGACAAATAACATTTCTTCATCATGAAAAATCCGTGTCATTTCATAGCTTAACAAAACAGATTGTTTTTTTTTCCTTCAATGATTAAATAAAACACGTAATAATGCGAAAACACTGCTTTTTTGTAAGGAATTATTTAAAAATCACAATTTTAGTGTTAGTTATTTTTTTTATGAGTAATTCAATTTTCTTTTTAATTGTTATAAGTATAAATTTTAGGTAACAATTTTTCTTTTTCATTAGTGATTAGAATTTAATTTTTCTTTTCAATGTTGGCCTGAATTATAAAAAGAATTAATATCAGCGGGTAAAATGTCTTTATAAGAAAATTTCACATGATAAATGTATTTTAATTTTAAAAAATAATGAAAATAAACATAAAAATCCAATTTTATAAGGATAAGAAAGAATCAACATTCAACATGATGGCGGCACCAAAGAAACTAGAGACAATAATTACGTATATACCGTGTACTTAAGATACATATGTAATTTCATTATATTATAAAAATACACTGAGAAAAAAAGTAAGAGAAATCCTATCCAAACTTTGCAAACAAGATGTTATGATTTTATGAAGGACTAGCGTATCAGACATCTATATTTCTTTATTTATTTTTAAAGTGTGCGTGACCATGAACAAGCAGTCAATGACTAAAAAGAATGATCAATTCCTTCCTTCCATCGTTCGCTGCTAAGGAAGTTAGTCTGGCTACGAATATGGATTTATTTACAGTATACACAGTAACAATATTTATGGACGGAGAAAAATTAAAGAGATGGGCAAAGTCAGAGTTGAACAAGTCTTTAAAATCATAGAATGAGAAAAAAATAACGTCCATGATGTTTGAGATATAAAAAGTAGCAAAGTACACGTGTGTCATTTTTTATTTGTTACAAAAAGAGGAAGAGATACACTACAGTACATAGCAGGGTGGGGTAAAATGTGACAGTGGACAAATGCTTGCAGTCTGGTCGTAGATAGAAATAACAAATTTATATACCTGTCGAAACACCCCAAAACTAAAGTGTCATTAATCAAAATTTAACATCGTCGATTTAAAAACAAACTAAACATACTGAACCAATTGGATACCTATGTCCACTAACAATTGTATGTGTAACTTACTTACAATATGTTAAGTCAAACTGGCTTCATAATAATTAAATACAGTAAATCAAATCTCATCGAATGCTTCACAAAATGTGAAAATTTTCATAAAAATAAGAGAGAATTTAAAATTAAAATTTAAAAAAAAAAAATAAAAAAAATAATTTAAAACTCATAATTTTCCGGAAAAGGGGACATACATAATACAAGAAATTAACAAATACATACATTTTCTAAATAAGCTCAATTGTTTTTAAATGTAATACAATCTAATGAATGGATGAGTACAGGTGTACACTAACTGGTCAACATAGCAGCCATTATGTAGGAAATGTCCATTACCATTACTTACTCAACAAATATATACAATTTGAATTACTACTAATTAATTATTATAAGCATATGTAAGGTGGCACAATGAGTAAAGTAGGTAATTACACATCTACAAGTTTATTTTTTCTGCTTTAGCACATAAAAACATGTAAAATGAAGACAATCTAAATTTCAAACAGGAACTATGGCAATTTTCCTAATAATACTTGTAAAATTTTAAATTAAATATGCGGACTGCAATTGATCTCTAGTGACATCGAACCTTATGAACACGAAATAATTATTTTCTACCTGTGTTTGTTGAAAAGTTCAATGTTTTGTTTGTTGTATAGAAAAAAAAAAAGAAGAAAAAGCCTTTTTTTTTAAGTTTTAAAATTCTTAAGAATTCTGTATTGGATTTTTTTTTTTTTTAATTCCAAAAAGATTTATGTCGAAGGTCACACATACAAGTTTTGTTTTGTAAACAATAAATAAAACCTGGAGTCGATGTTTTATATTCGGGCTAAAACATTTTTAGAAAGTGTTTTCGGTTATCACTGCGATTTAGAAGCAGGCCAGGGACTGAAGTGGGGGAGGAAGTGCTGAAAATTATAGGCCCAAAATGACCAAAAAAACAATCGTTGTTTTTTTAATTTTTATATCTTACTAAGGCCGAGATTTTTCACTTTTCTTCCAGCACATCTCCGTATTATTTGTGAAGAGAAATTCAGAAACCAAAAAAAAATAAATAAATAAATAAATAAAAAAAAATGAATGAACTTTACTACTTTGACAATAATGAAACTACTTTACTTGTGGAATCTGAGATGACATTACCAGCCAAAGTTACTACAGCCACTAGTGACTAATTAAACAGATTATTGCCTAAGAAGATGGACATAATTTTTTCGTAATAGCCGAAGAGAGTGAGGTAGCAATGTAAAAAATTAAAAAAATAACTACAAGGGGGTGCTGTAAAGTACTAGGTTCGACCACTTTCTCAAAAAAAAACTAATCAATTTTTAAAAAAATTCTTCTTGTCGGGCAAAGAACATTTCAGCAAGATCTCAAAAACAAAACAAAACAAAAAAAAACAACTAAAAGCAAAGAAATAAATGTTTATTAATAAAAATAAGCCTCGAGCATTTTTATACACGCAAATCTGCATGATCCTCTGTAATGACCGTGTCAGACTTGTCTTAAAAGAGATGTTAGTTTTTTAAAAATTGTTTTTTTTTCATTTATTCAGTCTCTAACTTATTTTCGAAATATTGGTAGACAAGCTTTAATCTTAACAGAAAACAAATAAATCTATAACACACCAATAATAAATTTCATTGTTTTTTTTTTTGTTTTACTTGGTAAGGCCGAGAACTTTTCAGTATCCCTTGTGTTATTTGTAAAGATAAACTTGTAAAGAAAAGGAATGGATTTAAACTGGTAGGTAGGTATATTGGTAAATCTTTACCGAGAACAAATAAAAAAATCTATAAGACACTGCATGCGGATATTTTTTTCTTTTTTACGGAATTTCCTATCTTGTTTCATATTTGAAGAGAAAGTATAGTTTTTAGTTGGATATTAAATACTAAAAAAAAAAAACAAATCAACATAAACAAATTGTAAACATGTTATAAAAAAAAATAGTATTCTTGTAAAAATTTGAACTTTTTAATTTTAACTAAAAAAAAAAAAAAAAAAAATATCAATTCATAGTGTTTGAGCAAATTTATACAAAATAATATTTTTTTTTAAATACCAGTTCACTTCAATCCAAATAATACGATAATGTTAAACTTAATTTTGCAGAAAAAATATTGTTTGATGGCACACAAAACAAGTTAAGGGTTTGCAAATTAAAATGTTAAATAAATTTTCCCCAAATCAATGACTGTTTCCATCCGAATTAAAAAACATGAAATAAGACTTTGTAATCACTTCTCTATGTTATTGTTACATAAACTAAACATAAATAAATAAATAAAAATAAAAAATAAATAAGTAAAAATAAAAAATAAATAAAAGATGTTTATGATAGCAATTGGGTCAATATTGAACAGGTAATTATAGTTTTCAGCCCACCCCCACTATGCACCATGGAGGTAATAAAATTTAGCAAAGCTGATCACAATTTACTTAATCAAAAATGGTTTCAAAGCATAGATAAATGAATTTAAGGAAAACAAAATAATGATCTTGATCACCTTACCAAAAGAATATTTCCAAATATTTTGATTTGAAAACGTTTTTTTACATTTTTTGTGACTTTGTCAATTCATAGCACATATAAACAGGCAATAATTTTTTTTTTCTTTTACAATTATTTTAAATCTCTTTCTATATTAACGAATTAAATTATAATTTAACCACACTAGATAATCTGATGTTAGTTAAAAATTCAAGTATTGCAACATTTGTTGATGATCCCAAATCGTTTTCTCTTCAAAAAACTCAGGTAAACAATTTACTTTGATCACTATGCAGTCATGCCTTTAAAATTCAAATAATAGATTATTTTAGATTTATAATCTTGTCAAAGATAAAATCAATTAAGTGTCTGACACATGTGTTTATTTTTAAAGTTTGCTGGGGTGAAAATCTAAGGGAAAGTGGGGAAATAATTTAAAAATTTTATAACATTAGTTTTGTTTTTTTATTCATTTTAAATTCACTATTATATATATAAACAACCAAAACTTTAAAAAGTATATTTGGCTTGCCATAAACATGTGACAGGTAAAGAATAAAGATCCCATTACAATTGTGAGCGTATTTTCGGTTTTTTAGCATCTTATTCTTTAAAATACATCATTAATTTTTATCAGCATTTCAGTGAAAAAAATGATTTCACTTTTAAAGAAAAACTTAGCCAATTTTTAAATTTTAGAGATATCGAGAGAGCAAGAGATGATTTTTAATTTGTTAACAAAAAGTGGAGGCATTATTTTTTTATATTTATAAAAACTTAAAACTAAAAGTTAAAATATTTCAACACGCACTTTTTCATTGATTGAGAAATCCACTTTCTTGATTTCAACGTGTGTAGTCTGTATCTGGTCATTTATGAATAAAAAGGGGATAAAATAGTCCCTACTAAACGAAGATATTTTAAAAAAATATATAACCCACAAGTAGGCAGTTAAAAGTATGCAAACAAAACCTGCACTGTCTGTTGCCCTAGTCAGAAAAAATAGCCTCCCTAATTGGGACTGGTCGAAGCATCAATCTCATTTTTAGAATGTAAAACAGTCGAGTAATTATCAATCTATTTGTTTTAAAAGCAGCTTTGAAAAATATTGTTTTGTTAGTAATTAGAAAATATCTAGAAATATTTACGACTAAAAAGTTACTGGCAAAAAACATATTGAAATTGAAGTACTATGATTGATTATTTTATTATGTTCAAATGATATACCAAAGCTACAAGTAGGTACTTCGACTAATTCTAACAACTGTATTGCAATGCAACTACTACTAATTACACTTACAGTAGTATACTGATGTTTTTAGAATTTTTGTATTTTCATTAGTAGATTTAGTAAAATAGTCTACTAACACAAATAAAGAAATAGTTATAGTTCTTCCTTAAGTAGTAGTTAAGTAGAAACTAAGTGAATTAATAAATGCTCCCCCCTCTTATTAGAACAGATGCTCTTGTGCATAATGTACACAAAAAGTCTAAGATGGAGCAAACTTGTATATGTACGACAGCAAGACACGGCTCTTTTAGTTTGGTTAAGAAGATATATCTTGTTGCACAACTTTAAACTGTTGTCTACAGTGCTTAGTACTGTGAACTAGTAGCAGTTGTAGTTGTCAAACACTTAGTGGACACGACAGTAATAATGGAATAGCATCACCAGTCACGGTTAGGAGGAGAATTTGCAGTCAAGTGCTATCTTGGAGGTGTGAGAATTTGTCAGAACGGACAGATCTTTTTGTACAATAATAGCAACTCCAAAAATATTTAAAAAACAAAACAAAAAAAAAACTATATATACACAGGCAGAACATACCTATTGGCAATTAGGTAGATAGGTAGACATCGGCCAGAAAAGCGATTTCATTTTTGTGGCGATTTCAATACAAGATTCGTTACAAAAAGTCTTCCACAAACCGGTGCGCCAAGACATTTATTCTTGGCTACATATTTATACACCGAAACGCAGGAAGGACGGGGGGTCACAAAAAGGGGGTTCACTGTAAACCTTACAAATGGTTCCACACTGACCCCTCATTTTGTGACCAGCCCATATATCTCATTCCCCCCTTCTTTTTCTTTCTTTTTCTTTTAGACACTAAGGAAGTGCTTCGCACACATGACTATATAAACATACATATGTGTGCGTGTGCATTTACACACACACATATTTATCTTTTCTTTCTTCTTTCGTATTAAAATAAAATACAAAATAAAGAAACGGCTTTAGAAAACGGAATAGCTGGGTTTGCAGGCTTAACAAAGTGAGACATTTTTGGGGTATGACATTTCTTTTTCTTCGCATTGTTGTTGTTATTGAAGAGCCAGTACGAAGATAAACTTACTTGTATGCTGCTGGTCGCAGCACGGAGGATGTAGCAGCCATACTCTGGTCCCAGTTGTAGGTAGTGGGAGTAGTGAGAGGTGCAAATAAAGAGATAGTGGGAGGCAGTAGTGGTTACAGTTAGAGCAGGCCCGGGGTAACAGTGGCAGAAGAGAGAAGGAGGAGGGGAAGGAATGGTAAGAGAGGGATTTAAAGAAGGAGTAGTGGCGGGAGATTGGAGTGATAGTGGGAGTAAAGATTAGTATCAAAAAGAGAAGAGTTTTTTTTTTTGTTTATTTTTTAGTATGTCAGTCGGGGTTAAGAGAGTAGTTTTGAACAAGGGCTATATCTATCGATATATATCAAAGTAAGAGGAAAGCTTTTTTTTTTTTTTTTAAAGAGACAGGACAAATCACGGTGGTGGTGAAAAGGAAGAGCCCTACAGTGCAGAAAATTTATAGTTAAAAAGCGGTTCATATGATGAGTGTGATTGGGATGGACTGACTAGCACTTGACTAGACGCACACATACTTAGATTTTTTTTTAAAGTAGTAGATAAAGAAAGATGATTGAAGAAAAGCCGAGAAGCTAAAAAGATAAAGAACAGACCTGGATTTGAAAGACAGAAAAAAGACAGAAGGCTCTTCTTTTAAGGAAAGAAATATGGTAAAATAAGAATAGTCTGAGAGAGAAAAAATTTAAGAGAAGAAAAAAAAACGTCATTTAGTTTTTTTTTTATTATTAAAAAATCAAATACATTAATATAACTCTGGCTAATAATTATTAAAAAGAGTTTGTATAGTGATGGGGGGAAAACAAACTGAGCTAATAAACAGTAACAACTACTATATTGATTGGTAGTAGTACCATTTCTAAGAGATTAATATAGTTTTTAGAGTAGTAGTGAGCCTGCGTTCTTCATCCCTACTCATTTCAATACACTACACTATGCAGCGAGCAAGCTTTTCATTTCTGCTCGGCCAAGGTCTGTTCGACTTGCTACTGTAGCGATGTTTCTGGGTGTAGGGATGGCTTGGCTCGGCCAGTTACCATCGCATCACCATCCGTACAATTACCACGCCACATCAGACCACATCTTTACCCTGCCTGCCTGCTTCCATTCTACCGTAGTAGTCATAGCGATACAAGCACTAACTGTACGAAAACTAAAAAGCAGGGAAATTCTGTCGAAGGGAGGGAAAATCTGAAAGAGTAAAAAAAAAACCCACCCTCGAATGCAGTTTTTTTCTTTATCTTTTTCTTTTTTTTCTGCGAAGAGGAAGAGGGAAAGAAATAGACACCTGGAGTTTCTTTCTCTGTTGAAAATGTTGATCATGCCAGCAACATTGCCAGTGCGCGAAGCAATCTTTGTTTTTTACTAGATTTCATATCATAATTTAACAAAAAACGAGAAGATACAAATTTATAATAAAAATCAGTTCCTTATTTTTATATTCTCGAATCTGTTCCCATGCAATATATGAATAATCATTCAATAAAGTTTTGATGTAATTTTGATAAGAAAAACTGTCCTATACTACAGGACCATTACTTCTAAAAACTAAAACATCTCGTTGTTAGAACATTTTTGTGACCAACTTACCTTAAAAAATGAAAATAATAAAGTTAAAGAGGAACATTTTTCAAAATTATTTTTTATTTGATTGGATCATAATTTAATTCCCAAAACGGAAATTATTTATGACTCAAGTTATTCTATTTTTTTTTTCTTCTGATTTCAAATACTGTGAATATAAGAATGGCATCAAACAAAAGTTTTTACCATGATAGATCGAAATATGAGAAAATTATATAACCTAACAAGGTTTAACCTAAGCTGGCTCATGGCCACCATTAAAGAGTTACTTGATGACTGAAATCACCTAGGGCTTACAAAACCTTGCTAAAATACGACAAACTTCTACACTACAGATAAATGCAAATTTTATCTGGCATGAAATCAATGGCGGTGAGATATGGTTTCCGTTTACTTATTTATGATCTGTCATATCCTTAACCACTCTTTCTCACGACCAAGTCTACGTACATTTTTTTAATCATTTCATTCCAAGCAAAATGATAAAGCCACTAAGACGCAAAGGGAGGGGAAGAAACTGAACAGGCTTTATTGAGGAGAAAGAGGACGCTAAAAATGTAGGATTTAAGGAGACAGAAGATGATGATTGATGTTGCATTTAATTTTTGAAGATCGTAGGAGGTTTCAAAGCCGAAAGAGAGTTTCACAAATAAAAAGTACGAGAGAAGAAACTATTAGCATAGAACTTACGGTTACGTTGTCCGTTGTAATGTAAAGGATATCGATGAGAAATCGAAGAACCGAGTTCGAATTCTAGTCAGGTTTGTTACATTCACTTGGGAAATATCTTTGGGAAAGGTAGGAATCTATCTCTTCTGTACCTCTTCACCCCTCAGCTCTGGGTTGAATAGCAGGACAGACCGGGTTCTATCGCCTTGGTTGGCAACCAGTCTACCACAAAAAGAAACGGCAATCTACTGCGGGGAAATCATCTACTTAGTCAGTCATGAATCGAAAGTGACATGATCGCCCCATCGCGTATCACGTATGGCACTTAACTGATTGATTGACTAACATTTTCAACAGCAAATTGATTAGACCGAGCTGCTAATCGAGAACTGCGCTTAAATTCGTAAAGTCGGGGTACTAAAGAGGAAAGTTCATCAAAACAATTACCATGAAAATATTTATAGAAAAGGCACAGGAAAGCTACTTTACGCCAGTAGGAAAGTGACTGAAGCAGAAATGCCAGGTCAAGACTAATGACATTGCAGATTGGACCGATATTTTTCGTTCTATTATAACAATCCCATCATTTCCTTTCAATTTTTTTCTCTCCTCAACCAAAAAAGGGTTGTCTATACAGCTGATAAAAAAAGCCTTTTAAAAGAAAAATGAAAACAAAAAAACAACAGAAGTTTCATTTTTTTTAATGCTAAGTCTTTCCAAGTAGAGTTATGGATAGCGGCTCGGATTGAGGAATCGGAAAGCCGAGTTCGAATTCCAGTCGAATCCATTACAAAGATATTACGTGCTAATACCCTTGGGAAAGGTTTGAATCCTTTTCTTCTCCCCAAAGCTATGGGTAAATAGCAGGACATCTGGTCTACCACAGAAAGAAATGGCAACCTACTGTGGGAAAAATCTGCCTCGTCAGTCATGTATCAAAAGATACATGATCGCCTAAGCGTGTATCACGCATGGCACATAACTGACTGACTGAAGTCGTCCCAGGACGTAGATGATGATGACTCCCCATAGATTCCTTTATTATATGCGAATTGCCGTGCATTTTGAGGAAAGATAGTGGAGTAGTTTTCCGTTGCCTTCTCTACGGTTTGGAATTCAGAATTTTCCTTCTCTTAGACTGGTTACCACCCAAGGCTAGAGAACCTAATGTACACTGTTAATTAACTGTGAAATGGGGAAACATGGGTTCATGCTTTTTCCGAAGGCATTAATGTGAAATTAAACGCAACAGAGTAGCCCGAAATTTAAATTCGACACCGACTCCATTTTCCAAGCCGACACCCCTTACACTACCCGCACAGATCAAACCTGACTGGGGAGCAATGAAGCCGGAAAAGAGTTTCACAAATTTGGTTTGGTTTGGTTTGGTTTACGGCATATCAACCTCAATGGGTTAATTAATGCCAACAAAATTTTTATTGTTGGTAATATTTTTTTTCAAAAATCTATGTCTAGTAATAATTTTCCTTCAAATATATATCATTGGTAATATTTTCTTTTCAAAAATGTATTGCTGGTAATAATTTTTTTACAAAGTATTTCGGGTATTAAAACCTATTTTTACATTTTCATAGTGTTTTGACCCCAGTTTAACTATTTGCCCATAGGTGGAACCCTAACAGGTGCTAACACCCCGGGTCAGGGTGGGCTTGAGAACACCAGCAATTAAGAGGTGGTTCCACGCTCCTCAAAACCTCCTGATCATAAGCCTTGCTGTTGGACGTAGTTTATCGTCTTACCCAGGATGCATATGTAGTTTATCGACATACCCAGGACGAGTTTCACAAGTGAGAAGTGCGAGAGAAGAAACTGTTAGCATAGAACTTACGGTTACATTTGGCCATCTCTACTGTAAAATGATGAGACCTTGCTGCCAATCTAGTACTGCGCTTAAATTCATAAAGTCTAGGTACCATGTAGCAAAATTCTTCAGAACAGTTACCATAAAAGTATTTATAGAAAAGGCAGAGGGAAGCTAAGTTACGGCATTGGGAAAGTGAACGAAGCCAAAATGCCAGGTCAGGGCAAACAACATTGCAGATTCTTTTGGATTTTATAAAGAATCTCTAAATATATAGCAGGAGCACCAGACCAAATGTGGCAGCAAGATTCAAAGTATGGTAGAATGGTAGACTTGTAAGGTAGATTCTAGTGATCATAACTGTCCAGCAGGGCACAGTGAAACAAATTTCCTAGCAGAAATATATAAATGTAAATACTCAATCATATTTCCCAATTATTTACCATCTTTCAGTCAACTTCATAATTCTATCTTCCCAGAACTTTTCTTTTTATCTTTATCAGCAAAGAACGAGTCAATGTACGTTTTAAATATTCGGCTACATTCCTTAGTTCCAGCAGTTCAGAATTTTGCAGCTAAAACCTCACATGCCACGTACAAAGAGTTGAATCGTCCTCATTCCCTTCGTATTCCATTGTTAAGGAGGAAGTTCCTTTCGGACAGCATCTTCCCAAGAGCCGCTGCTTTGTGGAACAAACTCCCGAAAGGATGCTCTCCCGATCACGACAATAACCGATCATTACAATCTTAACTCCTTCACGTCTAAGGTCAACCGTTGGCTCTTTGGGTGAATAATTTTCTTCGTCACCAGAAGAAACTTGAAGTCTAGCGTTACCTCGATAGTATATTTATGATACCTTTTCTCTTAAAAGATTTGAGATAAATGTTCTTCATTGGTTGCTGCTTTTTTATTTAGTACCGTGCTCTTCCAGAAGTGGCGAGCATGGCTCTCCACAGATTCCATTTCTTTATTATCTGTGAATTGCCATAACTACTTGGGAAAGATAGTGGGGTGCTTTTATATTACCACCTCCACGATTTTGAGTTCAGAGTAGACCCACTCCTGGACTGGTTGCCATCTATTGCTAGAGATTTGAATCTATCCAGCTATTTAACTCATAGTTGGAGGGACAATAAACTTTATACTTTTACTTGCATGAAAGCAACCGCGGACGAGATCGGCACTTGAACTCAGTTCGCTGATTCCTCATTCCGCACCGATAACATTTACATCAACCGCACACCCTTTAGTTAATCTAATTGGAAGAAGTATGAACTAATCGTTTGAATCTCCAGAAAGACCTCTTAATTGAGGCACCATTCAAATCCTTCTATATACACAATATCAACTTCATTGTATGAAGACCAGTCTTAGGCACAGTTAACGATAATTCCTTTTCTTTGTCGCAGGATATCTTGCATTCCAAATTGTTGTAAAGAATCCATTTTTCATCGACTATCCTGACCCCCCCCCAAAAAAAAAACAGAAACAAAAAACTAACATTTTCTTTACGTTCAAGGAGTAAATCTCACGTGGAAATAATGGGATTGCTTGGAAAGAGAGAATATTTTCAGTATTCATTTCCTCTTTTTTCATTATAGGCATTAGTACGCATATGACACAATACTGATGGCAGGCACGGAAAGAAAATTGCAAAATCTGCAGAAAGTAGCGACGGGGAGTGAGAAGAAAGGACTAAGCATAAACTACAAGAAGACAGAATGTATGGTCATCGGTAAGAGGAGGAGCCCGAAATGAGATTTGAAGGTCGGGAACACTAGAATCAAGCAGACGCGGGAGTTTAAATATCTGGGAAGCGTCTTGACAGAGGACGATAAGTGTGACACTGAGATTCGTAGATGTATTGGGATGGCCAAGGACACATTCCAAAAGCTGGGAAGAGTATTGCGAGACAAGAGGATTTCTGTGGTAACAAAGAAAAGAATACTGAGCTGTTACGTGACATCTGTCCTCCTTTACGGCAGCGAATGTTGGACGATTTTCTCAAAGATGAAGAAGAGACTCGAATCGACGGAGATGTGGTTCTACAGAAGAATGCTAAGGATATCATGGACCGAGCGTGTAAGCAACGATGAGATCTTAAAGAGGTTGCAAACAAGGAGAAGGCTTATATTTACTATCAGGAAGAAACAGCTGAAGTTTCTGGGACACATAATGAGGAAGGAGGGCCTGGAGAATCTGATACTCACGGGTCGAATAGAGGGAATAAGAGACAAGGGGAAACAACGTTTGACATACCTGGCAGGCTTAAGCGATTGGATGACAGAACGTGGTCTGGGGGAGGAACCAGAAGGAAGGAACTTGTTGAGAGCTACAAGGGTTAGAGGAAAAGGTGGAGAGCCATGATCGCCTACGTCCTGAAAGGACATGACACATAAAAAGAAAAGATATCCACGATATAATAACAGCTTAACCAACGAAAGGAAAGCCCAGAATGGCTGAAAGAAAGGGATGACAAATATGCATTGTGCTTAAAAATATTTTATATACCGCTATGTCGTACAAGAAATTACATACAAATATGTATATACCTGTCATTATTTGTCCCACATAGAGAATATATTATATGGATAAAAGAAGCAGTGTAGACGAGTTAAAATTGAGAGGGTCTTACTTATAACAGCCAGGCAGGTGGTAACTTTTATGTTCCTTGTTAGGACCATGTGATTTCTTAAGTTCTCTTAAGATCCGCGAGCAATCATATTTTGCCTCTTCGCGGTTTAACTCAGCAACTGGGGTTTCTCACTCCATATGCTGACATCACACATCGGCTGTCACGTGACTCTTGCGATTTCATCTTAACCAAAAAGAGATAATCATCCTCCACATCCCTACAGAAATATGGTCCAGTGGTATTTTTTTTCGATTAACTTTCGTGGAAGCTACACCTCAAAGCGACTAACATAACCAGGCTGGTGATAAGGATTTTGAGTATGTTGACTCCCCTGAGTGGTACAACGTCTGTTCTTCTCTTCATCTTCTTCATATTTTCATCTGATCGTTATCAACTGGTTTACTCGATCGAGAAACACCGTCCCGTGACAAATTTCTACAACGAAAAATTTCGCAAACAATTTTGGATATGTTCGATGCTTTCCACTACTGAGGTCAGAAATTGTACAAACCTATTTTTGAGAAAATTAAAAATGTAACTTGAACAAACCAAAAATGCTTGTTCCAGTTGCATTTTTATTTTTTTACGAAAAGATTTTATATTTTTTCGTGTTAAAACGAAACAAATATACAAACATTTTTGGGGGGAAATATTTTTGAAATGCAAACAAAAACGATCTTTTTTTTTTTTTTTTTTTAAACTAAGTTAAAACTGACTAATGTTATTTAACGACAAAAACTGAATGTTCGATTAAAACAATCCAATAATCGAAGAGTGACTGTTGTAATTTTCGTAGTTTAGTTCATAAACAGGCGTTCCCTTACTTACAAATATGAAGGAATGTGTTTGTAAATTAAAATTTTGGAAACCACGCGGCTCGGAAGTTCAACCATCGCCCAATAGGTCACATCACACTGTAAACACTCTTTAAATACAATACAGTTGTTGTTGTCTGTCTGTAGTAGACGGTGCTATTCAAGGTTTTCACAAGTATATATGCTCCTGACGTCTCGGCTTAGAGTTAAAAAGCGCCACACTTATTTGTCAAAACATTGTTTGTTGTGTAAAATTCACTACACTTTTCAAGCCTTTTTACAACAGTAAGATTAAGATTGACAACTGTATTAGGTCATAATAAAGGATATATATATATATATATATATATATATATATATATATATATATATATATATATATATTTCTGTAAGTATTTAGACTATTTACATTGTTCGTGAATATGGCAACAAAGACGAGGACAACAGTCCGAACAATAAATAGTAATAGTAAATTATATATATTCTTTTTTTCGCAAAAACAGATTGTATTTTGGTTTTAAATCTAAATAAATCGTTCACTCGCCAGTAATTTACAATCGCCTGATGCATTAATACAAATTGATGCATTAATACAAATCGAAACACAACTGCAATTGTGTGGCGATTTTGACATGTTTTCGGTGTAATATCCTAATATAAATTATAAATTATTCGAAATGCATTCCTATAGTAAAATCATTTGCAATGAATTTCTATCTATGCTTTTATTATTTGCTATGTCACTATATATGTAATCATTAGAGGGAATGAAAGTTTGGATGGATTTGTTTAATAAATCCTATCAGTGATAAGACAGCTTACATAAATGGCTAGTAAATAATTTGCAATGCATTCCTATAGTAAAATCATTTCCAATGAATTTCTATCTATGCTTTTAGTATTTGCTAAGTCACTATATATGTAATCATTAGAGGGAATGAAAGTTTGGATGGATTTCTTTAATAAATCCTATCAATGATAAGACAGCTTACATAAATGGCTAGTAAATAATTTGCAATGCATTCCTATAGTAAAATCATTTGCAATGAATTTCTATCTATGCTTTTAGTATTTGCTATGTCACTATATATGTAATCATTAGAGGGAATGAAAGTTTGGATGGATTTGTTTAATAAATCCTATCAGTGATAAGACAGCTTACATAAATGGCTAGTAAGTAATTTGCAATGCATTCCTATAGTAAAATCATTTCCAATGAATTTCTATCTATGCTTTTAGTATTTGCTTTGTCACTATATATGTAATCATTAGAGTGAATGAAAGTTGTTCACTACAATCTTCAGTCTGTCTCTGAAAGTACATACATACCTCGTGTTTATTGGAGCGATAGGAAACATGTGTTGCTGCACCGAAAATCAAAGGAAAAAGTGGAAGAGTCTTTCAAATATAGCGCCGCCTGTGATTATTATCAGGGGCGGCAATCCAACAATTTCTTTAATAAATCCTATTACTGATAAACACATTGATAACCGATAGCCAGAATATATGGTAGAAACATTGTCCATAGATATCCAAGTAATAAGGTAGGAAATTTGACAATAGATATCCAAAAAGTAGGATAGAAACATCCCCAAAGTATAGGAGAAACATTGACAATATATATCCAAAGTATATGGTAGAAACATTGACAATGGGCAGCTAAAATGTATAGTAGAAACATTGTCAATAGATATCAAAAAGATAAAATAAAAACCCTGATAATAGACAGCCAAAAAACTGGTAAAAACATTAATAATAAATAACCAGCATGTTTGGGAGAAACATTGCCAATAGATATTCAAATAATAAGGTAGAAACATTGTGAATAGATAGTCAAAAATGTGGTAAAGCTTTTGACACCAGAAAAAAGGATGTTAAAAATATTGACAATAGATAGAAAGGAAGTATGGTAGAAACATTGATAAAATAAAGAACATAAACTTTTTCTTATTTATTCCTTATTTTATAATTCTGTCGGATTTAATCCATAATTGTTTCACTTCGTCTATGCATTGAATACTGTTGTCATATATGGTCCTCGACAAAATCCAAAGAAGGATCTGCAATGTAGTTAGTCCCTCGGTCTTTTTTACAAATATTTTTTGACGGGCTATTTTCCCTGGTGGCCCGACTGCATGAATTTAAGCGTTCTACTAGGTTGGCTTCTAGTTCCCGTCTTTTTACTGTTGAAACAGTTAAATGTAACCGCTACTTCTATTCCAACAGATTCTTCTCTCGTACTTCCTGACAGTGGAACTCCCTTCCTCTTACTTGCTTTCCTGATAACTACAATCTTCAAAAATTTAAATGCAACGTCAATCGTCATCTTCTGATGCCTCTATATCCGTTCTTCTTTTTATCCTTTCCTCAATCTCCCATTATACCCAGTCTTTTCTCTTAATTTCACTCTCTGTAACCCCCTGCGTACCAGTGGCACTCCTGCCTTGCTTGGGGTGAAATGCTTAAAAAACAATTCATATATCCTATCTCGAAGGCGTCCTGTGGTTAAAAGAGAAAAAGAGAGACTTGCGTGTTCTTTTCTTATATACTGCTTTTAGCAACGCCATCTAGCGGTCGTCATCTGAATTCCATTGGATGAAAAGTAAGGCAATCCTTAATTATGACGAATCGAACTTATTTGCAGGACCGGGTACGTAAGCCTGATTGGTGGGGTGGGATGGGATGGGTCTCCGGTCAGTGCCTTGTGACCCTCACTATCTTATCAATATTTGATTTTTTCTACCTAAATTTATATACGAGGGTAAGTCAAAAATTCTCTGCACATTCGCCATAACATATCTTTAGGTTTGTCACAATGCCTTTTGCTCATGCGTGCTTATAGTTGGTACTATTGCGGACACGTGATCGTAGTTTGAGCGTGATCGCGCCAGTTTTCTTGCTGCTGTTACAGTGTAAATATGGCCGCTCCGTGATCCGATTTCTCTGGTCGGAAGGTGCGTCAGGGGTAGAAATTCACCGGAGGCTTTTAACATAATACGGCAACAGTGCGCTACCGCGTGGAAGTGTGTATGTGAATCGAGAAGTTTAAAAGTGGCCGGACAAGAGTGACGCGCGAAGAAGGAGCAACACGCCCATCAACTTCCACCATTGACGACAACAATCAGCAAGCTTGGGAGATGGTAATGGCGAACCAGCGAGTTATCATCGATGAGGTAGCATGTTCTCTACAGAGTCGGATCACTGCTCTTTGTTTCTTCTCGGTGCACACTGCTAGCGGAGCGGCCACGTTCACACTGTAACAGCAGGAAGAAAACTGGCGCGATCAAGCTCAAACTTTGATCACGTGACTACAACAGTGCCAACTATAAGCTCGCATGAGCAGAGGACAGTGTGACAAACCTAAAGATATATTATGGTGAATATGCAGATAATTTTTTACTTACCTTCGTATGTTACAAATTAAACTAAGCACAATTGACAATTAAAGGATGAAAAATTTTCGCGGATTTTGACGTCATTCAATTGTTTTTTTTGTTCAAATCTGTGAATTTGATTTGTTCATGCTAATTCACGAAAAAAACGCTATATAAAATTTACTGTTTTTATCCATAATGTTGAATGCATTAAAATTATTTAACTTTTTAACAAGAAAAATCTTCAGTTGATACTAAAATTGCCACGAAACATTGTTGATTTATTTAAGATGGAATAATCTATTACGACAGGTCTCTAATTTGTATTTACATACATTGAATTCATTTTCAATTTTTCTAGTTGAATTGTTCACCTATATTGCATTGTACATAATTACGTAACAATAAAATTTGTATTTCATATGAATACTACCTTATGAAAATTTAGATATAGTAGAGTGGGAGCACCGTATCATTGATAGATTCGGGGGCGGGGGTATGAATCCCTTGAACCGTCCCTGCCTATTTGGACTCGTCTTTATTTTATTTTCTTTCTTTCTTTTCGACTCACGTTTCTACTTTTCCAATATGTCTTCTTTTTTTTTTTATTGAAAATATCCGAAAAAGACTTGAACAGCCATCTGCAAAAAAATAACCTTAGCGCACAAAGGACTATTTTTAAATTCTTTCAAATCACTTATTGTTAATTTTTGCACATTTTGTATTTGTTGTTTGTGTTTACTTGTTTGAGAATCTTGTCTCTTCACTGTTTAATAAACTTTTGTTTTTTTTCTGTTTAAGTGTACATATGAACTTGAGTTGCCGTTAGCTTTCTTACAGTTTCATTTGCAGGTTTACGAAAAAAGCCTTT
This sequence comes from Acanthosepion pharaonis, assembly GCA_903632075.3. Taxonomy (NCBI): domain Eukaryota; kingdom Metazoa; phylum Mollusca; class Cephalopoda; order Sepiida; family Sepiidae; genus Acanthosepion; species Acanthosepion pharaonis. The sequence continues at coordinate 566,615 of CAHIKZ030001220.1, forward strand.
TAATGCTACTGTAGGGATTACCACCATCTTGTCCGCGGCGTTGTTTCAGAACTATAAACGAAGGGTAACCTTTTCTCTTTCCCCCCGGCATGTAGTAACGATAGCAATAGAACTATTCCCTACTGGGAAGTCAATCACCCGGGCAGCAGACTTCTTAATTTCAAAGAAACAACGTGGACATCACCGCTTCATATTTATATTAGTTTCTTTAAAAGTAGGACTCATTGGAAAATGTAAATCTCATTGTTTTTCGAACAGAAACTCATTTATCGAAAATCTGCACTGAATCGTAAAATAAAAAATGCAATCAAAGACATTATTTAATTCGAAAAGCTCTTCATTGTCTTTAGACACTGTGGTCTTAAAAATTCTTTTTTTTTTTATGAATAATGAATTTTTACAAGAATTGTTTTTTTTTCTTTAAATTTTAATGAGAACTATTTATAAAATTTTAATTTTATCAAATTTCTGTATTAATTAAGTGATATTGTTATTAAATAAAAACTATATTGACTAAACATAAATGTTAAAGCTTACAACAATTTATCGACCCGCAATATTTTTAAAAGAATTTTGATTTTTTTTTGTGTTAATGTTTGATAAAGAAATTGATGATTTACTTACATTCTCCAAAGAGTCCTGCTTTTAACTAATAAATACAAAGCGGGACAAAGTTTAATTTCTCGAAATTTCATTAATTAAGTAATGTGGAGGTAACAGATGTAAAAAAAAAAAATATATATATTTCTACTAAGATTTTCTAAAATAATTTCTAATATAATTTAATTCATTTGTGGATAAGTCCTGAAACTTATCAATAAAATTCGACAATTATTTGATTTTTGCAAGAATTTCCAAATCAATGTGTTTTTTACCGAAAAAAAGCCGCTAAACTTTTTAATAGTAATCTTTGCTGCCCCAGTTAACGCAAGAAAAACAAGATTTTTAACCAAAATTTCGAAGCTGCTAGAAAGGATTACGACAATCAATAAAATAATCAAAAAGTACTTTGGTCTTTCCTTTTAATAACATAAATATTTTGACGATAAAACTTTGTTTTAAGAAAATTTGGGATCTGTTTTTTGCATCATGCTATGCTTTTTTCAGCGGATTATTGCAGGTACCTTTCAAAACTAATTTAAATTGACTGGAAGTTTTCGTTTTGAAAACTGCTAAAATAGCTGATTTTAGCGCCATTTTAGCCATTCGAACATCACGATGAAATTCTCTTTATTAAAAAATCTTTCAAAAATATAAAAAAATTTTTAAATATCTAAAATTTTATTTGTGGAATATTAGGTGATCTAAAGTTTAATTAATCTGATTTGAAACAAATACTTTAAAATATCGTAGAAATGTATTTTTTAAAACACGGACATAGGTACTTATTTTTTTAAGGTGTTGACAGGTTGACTGACAGAAATTTGTCAAATTCTTTCTACTGTGAAAACATTACTTGAGGAATAACGTGAGTCCTTTTTTTTATATAATTTTTAACTGGAAAGTAATCTTAAAGATTTAAGAAAATATTCTCCGTAATGTAATTTTTTATGAATTGTAGGTATTTTGACTTTAAATTTACTATGTAGTTATCGCTCTTATTTTCTCATAATGTCGTGTATAGACGTCCGTATTTACAAAAATCGGAGTGTTTAGTATAAACATGTATGAACTTTGTATACACCTACAAAAAAATTCAAAATTAGTTTTAAAATATTAGGGATTGCTAAATTGTAATAAGCTTAGTCATTTATGATTAGTAAATATAGTTTTTTACTAAATAATAATATCAACCAATCTCTGGAAAGTAAGACAGGATTTTGAAAGTTTTAAAACTTTATAAATTATTATAATTAAAATTTGAAAAAAAAAATGAAAACACTTCTTGTAAAAAATGTTTCTTAAGACAATAATGCCCATAATATCTATTTATATAAGTAATTAAAAGCTGCTTTTTTTTTTTTAATTAAATACTGTTTTAGCATTATTGCATTTTTTATTTTATGATTCAGGACAGATTTTCGGTAACTGGGGTCTTATTTTACAAAAAAAAATAATTGATGATTTAAATTCTCCTAGGAGTTCTGATTTTAACTAATATAAACTAAATATTTAAGCGATGCAAAATTTAATTTTTCGAAATTTCCTAAAATAAGTATGCGTATCTGTGTGGGGTGGAGTGTGTGTCGGGGGCGGGGTAACAAAAAAGATTTACCAAGATTTTCTAAAAAGAAACATTTCTAAAATAATTTCATTCATCTATATAAATAAATGTGAATGTCAGTGTGTCACACCTTTTCAACTTTACTCCTAGAGCCAGTAGCCCAACATATCATACCATTTTGGAATCAAGCCAACAAATTAAAAACATTGCGGACCGGATCCGGAACCACAATCCTGAAATTTTAGATTCCCAAGTTTTCATTACTGTGATTGTTTTCGGTGATTTTTTGCGACGATTTTTTTATACGATAACAATTTTTATAACTTGGAAATAAATTTGGAAATAATTGAAATTATTTGCGAAATCCAGCGAAAGTCACTCAGAAATAAAAAATAATTGTTTGTCCAGAAAGTAATGACCTACGTTCATAATTCAATAACTAAAATGCAGCGATCAATTTTGAGTTCTTCTGTAGTTTATTGTTGCCTATCGCATACAGCAGCAGTATGCCTCGCAAAAAGAAATCCCCGTCAACAGGACCAAATTGGATCAGAAGAGCCAAGTCTGCAGCGAAGAAAAAAAAGCCCCATGCAAATGAAAACCAAGATCAAATGGCAGCCAGTAGAGCTTCCACTGCTGAGAATATGCAAAGACTTACGGACTCTCAAACTCTTGAACAAGCTGAAAGCTCAATCAAGAGCTCTCCGCAGGAGATAGCTTAAAGGCCGCCCGATAGGGCCGCTTTTAAGCAAGTTTGTAAATAAGTCTTGAAACTGTCATTAAAATTCGACAATTATTTGAGTTTTGCAAGAATTTATAAATCAACGTGTTTTTTCACCGTAAAAAGGACGCTAAAATTTTCTATACTAATCGCTGACGGAAAAAAAACAAACAAGATTTTTAACGTTCTAAAAAGAAACAAAAAATATAATTTAATAAAAAAATTCGGTAAATTTGTAGATAATGCTCCGGTGACCATTTTTTTTTTTTTAAGTATCATTCGTGGTGTAAAAAAGCCTGATTATTCCAAAAATAGCATTAAAAATTGAGGGAAATCTACCGTTTAATTGACAATCTTAGTTATGTCCCGGTTACATCATGGCCGCCATTACTGCCCTCGATTAATGTGCGAAGGTTTACCCATTTACTGGAACGCACAGATAATGCCCCAGTGACCAAAAAAAAAAAAAAAAACATTATTCCTGGTCTGAAAAAGCCTGATTATTCCAAAAATAGCATTAAAAGCTACCTTTTAGGAGAGCATTGACAATCTTAGTTTGGTCCAGGGTACAGCCTGGCCGCCTCAGTTCGGAACCTGTGAAGGCGCTCAGTATTGTGTTAAGATTGTCAATATCTTCTAAACGTTAGATTTTTCTTAATTTTTTTTTTTTGCTATTTATGGAATAATCAGGATTTTTTTTACACTAGGAATGAGACTTTAAAAATTAGTTATCTGCAAATTTACAAAGAATTCATTGGTTTTCCTCAATCTTAATAACATTTGATCTGAAAACTGTTTTTTTTATTAAGTTTGGAGCATTTTTTCATCATAGTATGCTCATATTTTTAGTAAATCTGTGGAGGTACTTACTTTTTATATAAAGATTATTTTATTCAAATTTAAACTCGGTAAAATTGCAGATTAAGACACAGAAACCAATTTAAATAAAAAGTATAAAAAAAACCTGATTATACCAAAAATAGCATTAAAAATTTGCCAAAATCTAGCGCAATCTTAGTTGGGTCACGGGTACAGCATGGCCGCCCTTACGGGACTACATTACTGCGCGATGGCCTCCTCCGATTACTGCGAGAAAGTTTACCCATTTACTGGATAATTAAAAAAAAAATACATTCCTGTTGTAAAAAAAGCGTGATTAAAGTTTGAGGAAACTAACAAGATTTTCTAAAAAAAAAAAAAAATTTCCTAAACGGTAGGTTTCTGCAAATTTTCAATGCTATTTTTGGAATAATCATACCATTTTACACCAGGAATTATACTTTTTTAAAAAAATTATTTTCTGGGTCCTAATCTGTAATTTTACCGTAAACTTTAGGTATAAAAATAAATGTTGACTAAACATTTTAAAATTTTAAACACCAACAAAAAAACTTACTTTTAACTTTTATAAGCTGAAATAATGTCAATTCTTCTTCCAAGGCTCTATGGAAGAGCTTTCCTTCAGTTTGTCAGTGAAATCTGAGAGAAGTTTTCTCTAAGACTATGAAATGAAAATATGACAATTCCAGTATCCAAGAAACTTTTTTTTTATTACTCTTTGATTCTATGGCATTGTATCTCTTTCTCCACTCTTTATACCTTTATCCATTCTTTCACTATCAGCTCATTGTTTTTCTTACTTCTATGTAAAAAGAAGACTCAGACGTGAACAATAAAAATCATAGGACTGATGCCAAAATTGACTTCTTACATAGGTGCGAAAACTTTGATCTCAAGCTTTTTTAGTTGAACTGAAAAATCTATAGAAATTGGGTTTTATTACTGTAAAAAAGTAAATTTAAAGGGATAAATGTGGACTTTTATTTACTGGCTTTGTTGCTAACCAGTTTGTTTAGTTATTTTCTATTGTGTTTTGATTTTTAGTTTTAACTTTTAATTCCTTTTATACAAAATATCTTTATTAGAATTTTTCGTAACTTTGATGCAACAACTGCAAAAGAAAAATATCATTAATTTTTTTTAATAAGTGTTTTACTTTTAAAGGAATATTTTGCTGATAGGAAATATTAAATTTAACTATTATTATCTTAAAACTAAAATAAAAGTGTTATTTAGAAATAGAATATCGCTGTCGACACTTGAGTTTGAACATAGATCGCCAGTGAGCAAACACAGGCGATCCCATTATTGAATTAAATAGAGCACGTGACCATAGAGGAAACGCATATATGTAGGAAGTAGCTGACGACTAACGATCTCCTCTTCTAGTCTATCCTATATTACTATTTGGACCTCCAGTTATTCTATCCTCTATTACTATACGAACCGCTAGTCTCTACTCTATTCACTATATTATTTCTCTATTCGGATCACTACGGATTGCTATTCGAGCATGTATTATCGAGCAAGTACTATTAGTACGAGTGCTATTCGAAGGCGTCTGACACAAGTATTGTTCAACGGCGTTACTATACTTGTAATCTGCGAATACAAAGTCTCTACTACACTGAGCATTCCAAAAGTGACAACGAGTATTCGTTGACATCACAAAAGTGGCAACGACTGTTGGTTGACATCACAAAAAAAAAAAAAGCTTGAGGAAAGATTTTTAATTTAAAAAAAAAATCATTTTAAACCTTGTATCACGTTTCTGTGCGATACCTACCTATGTTATTATACTTATTTGGGATTAATGAATTTTTGTTTAAGAACGTATATTGGCAGTAATAAAAAGAAAATATCAGTTTTGTTATTGTATTAATTTTCGTATTTAGGATTCCAAAACGTTTCATTCAATTCATGAATTTTAATTCAAATATAAATAACATGTCTAAAAAATCCTAAAAAGTAAATAAATACTGTATTTAGGAGGTAACTTTATGCATAAAAATACTGTATTTACTTTTCACAAGATAATTATCGTTATTAATTTATCTAATAATAAAAATATTATTAGATAATTAAATGAAACTTATGAAAAATGATCCATAATCATCAGTCAGTTATGTGCTATGGTCAAGCACCAGAGATCTCAGTGTCACAAAATACCACTTGGTATAGATGCTAGCACACCATTGTGGTTAAAATTAAATATAATATGCTCGAGATCAACGGAGGAGGATGTCCACCTAGGCAGCACATCTCCTCTGGGAGAGAACTAGGATTGAACCCTGCCAATTCAGATACCCTCAAAGATAAAATATCTCAGAGGAGTGAGCGATTTTTGGTTTCTTGTCTCATGTACGCGCAAGATTTCCACTTTAAACTCGGCTTAAGTGGGCCTGCGAATAAATAATTTTTTTTCGCTCTCTGATTCTTAAAATGCTTTTGGTCATATTGAAAACTGATGTCAGCCAGTCATTTATGTGCCATGCATGATACACGCTTAGGCGATCATGTATTTTTCGATACATGACTGACGAGGCAGATTTTTTCTTCCCGCAATAGGTTGCCATTTCTTTCTGCGGTAGACCAGTTGCCATCCAATGCTATAGAACCCAGTCTGTCTTGCTATTTTAGGAGGTGGGAGAAGAAGAGGATTCATACCTTTCTCACGTAAAATGGAATTTGAACTCGGCTCTCCAATTCCTCAATCTGATATCCATTACTCAACAGTGCCTCCTCATAATAATCATAGAAAATTTAAATATAAAAATATAATTGTTTTTTTTTTTAAATTTATTCTGCTAGTGGTGGGTTTTTGTCCGTTTTCAACTTTTGATAGCAATTTTTTTTTTGTAAGGTCCAAACCATAAAAGAATTAAAAACAAAAACGATGCCGTCTTCTATTCCGAAATTCCGCCATAACAGTGTAAGTGCCATTTTCAATGAATGGATTAGGGTGGAGCTTGTGTTGTCAAGGTTCATAGTTGTATCATTTTGAGACAAAGTTTCAGATCAAAGAGCAAGGCAGATGGAAGGTGGATCACAGAAGACTAATGTCGCAGTTAAATCATTTTAAAAAAAAAAAAAATCATGGATATGGAACCCCCCAAAAAAAAAAAACAAACAAACCCAGAATCGCATAAAAATCTGCGAAAATTTTCCATCTTTTAATAGTCGGTGGTTCTTAGTTTAATTTATAACGTATATAAATGTATGTAGAAAAAACAAAGATTGATAATGTAGCGAGAGACGCAAAACACTACCTGGGGCCACCAAGCTTGTCCTTCTCGCCAGTCGGAGTGTTCGGGGTAGTACAAGCCGGTCCTGCTTAGTATCGTATTTTTTTTTAATCGACATGTACATGTTATCATCAGGAAGCGAAACGTAAGTTTGTTACTTACCATACAATAAAAAAACCTCTAAAATCTCCATGTCAACTCAGGAGAGATGACTGATTATAATTCTCCACAGTTTCCTTTTTCTTTATTATCCGTGAATTGACATGAATCCTCCAAGATAGTGGAATAGTTTACCATTACCTTCTCTAAGGTTTTGAATTCAGAGTAGTCATCTATGCCATGTCCCTTCAGGATGTAGGTGATCATGGCTCTCCACAGTTTCCTTTTTCTTTATTATCCGTCAATTGCCATGAATCCTCCAAGATAGTGGAGTGGTTTCCTGTTGCCTTCTCCACGGTTTTGAATTCAGACTAGTTATCTATGGCATGTCCTTTCAGGATGTAGGTGATCATGGCTCTCCGGAGTTATTCCTTTTTCTTTATTATCTGTGAACTGCCATGACTTCCTTTTAAAAGATACTGTAGTGGTCTTCCTTTGCCTATTCCACGGCTGTGAATTCAGAGTAATCATGTATCCCATGTTCCTTCAGTATGTAGGTGATCATGGCTCTCTACAGATTCTTTTTTCTTTATTATATGTGAATTGCGATGAATTCTTGGGAAATATTGTGGAGTGATTTTCGCTTGTTTTTTTCGACTTTTATTTTAATCCAGAGCTTTTCTTCTCCTACACTGGCTACCAACCAAGAGCAAAGGCATGCGAGGGCGATCGGAGAAGATTTGCGTTCCTACCTTTACTGCTAAGTGAACACAACGAACGAGAGCGGAATTTGCACTCGGTTCACCGATTCCAGTTTCCATACTGATAACTGCACCGCCAATCACGCATCCATTGCGTGGATAAAAGGACGTGTAGCTGTTGTAATGTTGACAGGCTCGGAACTAATTGGCAAGCTGAGTTCGAATTCCACCCGAGATCGTTCCATTTACTTTCACACACATACCCTTGGAAGAGGTATGAATCTACCTATTATTACTCCAGCTATAGCATGGCAGATTGAACTATCTAGCATTGGAAGGAAAATTCTGAATGAAAAACTATAAGATCAGCTCAGTTTAGTTGCAGTATAAACCACATTTTGGCTCTGTGGGTGCTGAAGAAACACAAAGGGGCCTGTGCAGATGGTCATGCTCGGAAACAAGCAGGCATGTTGAAGATGAGAAATCACACTGATTTGCAGTGTGGTTTCAAGTCGAAACAGTTCGGATGAGGATAAGTTAATGTATGTGAGTATATTTGTGGAGTTAATGTTATTTTCAGACTCCAGATCCCACTTCTTCTTTGTGCCGTGTCCCTTTAGGACGTGGGCGGTCATGGCACTCCACAACTTCCTGTCCTTCGTAGTCCTTAGTAAAGTTTGTCCTTTTGCAATATCTTCTAATCTAGTTTTGGGTATAATGATAAACTACACCCGGCTGCAAGGGCTCTGATCGGGAGATTGGAGGTTTTGAGGAGCGTGGAAACACCACTTAATTGCTGTTGTTCCCAAGTCCACCATGACCCGGGGTGGTAGCACCTGTTAGGGTCCTAGCTATGGGTAAATAGTGGACCCCCTGAAAAAAAAACATTATGAAAGTATAAAAAACATTTTTATAGTAAAAATATTAGCAATACATTTATAGATATAAAAAATTCCCAACAACATCTATTTATAGTAAAATTACCAACACTACATTAATCAACATGAAAGAACTCTTTCGTGGCATTAAGCCATATAATATCCTATAATTTTTTAAATCAAACTGAATTCCAAAATATAACTTCAAAAAAACTACAACATAAAATACACATATCACTGCCTCTAGTAATTAAGTTCACGCAAACATGTATACATGTATACATGTATACATGTATATGCATAAAAGCCGTGTATCATCTACCATGTATTCAATTATGAAAGCAGAATAACATGTAATATATTTATTACTTCAAAGCTCACAAGAAAATTAAATTTCGGCAATAAAAACCCATGAAGGAGTTGATGTGCCGTTAAACAAACAAATCATTAAAATATCTCCTAAACCCTGTTCTGCCAACCAATTACCCAAGCTCGTTAGGTAGCTCATGCGTTGCTTTCCACTGTCTCTCTTGCCTTCAATATGTTCAGTGTGTGTCAAATTTTCCAAGCCCTTTTTCCTCATTATGTACCCTAGAAGTTTCAACTGTCTCTTTCTAATGTGTCGTTTTTGTTTCCATTTTCTTTAAAACTTCGCCCATATTCAGTACATGATGTTCTCAGCATCCTTCTGTAGAACCACATTTCTGTTGCCTCAAGTCTCTTCTTAACTGATGATATGGTCCATCATACACTGCCGTATAGAAGTACTGTAATATGTAACATTTCAGCAGTGTTTTTTTTTTTTTTGTTTCTAAAAGGAATTTTTCTGTTTCTTAATACTTTGCTTAGATTTTGGAAGGCATCTTTCGCTATTCCAATGCGCCTTTGGATTTCAGTGTCGCATTTTTCATTAGATCCCATTAATAACAATATCGAAGGAAATGTCGCGTCGATTATGAAGTTGGCAAAGATTCGTGGATGTTTGTCAACCTGAGTCACTTTGTTTTATTTAAGGTTGTTCTGCTTCAATGCAAATCAAATATAACTCAATACACATTTTAGAAAGAAAAATCTGTGAGTCTTTCTCAGAAATATTTCCAACACAATTATATACCCATATACAAGGTGTTCTGGCTAAATTTGATAGAGTTTAATGTTTTTTTTATTTTTTTCAAATTTGTTTGGAATATCTGAAAACAGTGAACGGCATTGTGAAACTTAATCTCTACAGTTTTAGAGGTGTAAAGTTAACTGACATGGATGAGTGGAAGCCACCTGAATAATGGAAAAGGGTGAGCTGCATCATTATGATTCGTGCCAGGACATCAAAATGCCGCAATCATTACAGCTGCTCAATGTTCTTTGAACACCTGGAAAACAATAAGACAGGTAAGCTGCAATGAAAACTGCAAGGCCGTGGCTTGCAGCAAAGAACACAGCAGACATTTTGATTGCCTCCATACACCAGAATTCATTCAACAACTGCAGGTGAAAGTGATGGAAGATTCAGACAAGGGAATGCAGGCTTTGGCGCAGCAAATGTTTGTTGCAATTTCTGCCATGAAACTGGCCTTGAATGAGGACCTCCGTTACCAGTCACGCAAGAGGTTTAAAAGTCAACTTACAGAAAAGACACGAGAAAGCCGTCTGACAAAGGCAAAGAAACTCACGAACAAGGTGAAACATTCTGTTAAACCAGGGACAATCTGGTTCTTCTCTGATGAAAATAATTTTTACCCTGACCAGTTGTACAACACTAAGAACAATGGATGGTTTGTCTACAATCCATATGACATTCCTCATCTCATGAAGACCGAGTTTCCTCAAACAGTGATGGTTTGGGGTGTGTCTCCAGTGAGGATGATGTCATGCTACCTCACATCTTTGAACAGGTTCAATTCGGATGGCTATTTGGAGTTGCTGAACACCGTGGTCAAGCCTTGGTTGGACAGGGAGGCTGCTGGAAGACCATATGTGTGGCTACAAGATTCAGCACTTTGCCACACCTCCAGAAAATTTCAGAAGTGGTTGTCAGATAATGTTTACGGTTTTCACCAGCCCTTTTATGTCAAATTTAGCCCGAACACCCTATTTACCCATAGCTGGAGGGAGAAGTCGAGGATTCCTATCTTTCCCAAGGGTATTAGCACGTAAGTGAATGTAATGGATTCGAGTGGAATTCTAACTCGGCTCTACGATTCCTCAATCCGAACCGCTATCCATTACTTCACCGTACCTCCAATCTTTATTTTCTACCCAGTAACAGACAGTATTTATAAACATGCCAAAATATTCCACAATACAACACATCTTTTAAATCAAAGTGTCTATTGATTAGAAATTAATATTACCATGTGATAATATTTGACCAATAAGAGAAAACTAAAACCCTATTTTTCTCGAACCTGCTTTAGGAAAAACAGTTCATATAAAAACTCACAGATTTAGACTTTGAGGGGTAGAGATGCTACTTCTCCAAGCCGTTCAAACACAAGAGAAGACATTGATACATAGCTTTTTTCCTTCCCCAACACCAGCGCCTGCTGCAAGAAACCTGTGTCGGCAACTTTAAACGAATCATTTCCAACAGCAACGGCACCGTCTTGGTCAGTGAATCTTCGCTGACGATCAGTCTTTTCTCAACCAGTTTTTCTGTGGATCACCTCCACAAAGGCTTAAACGCAACTAAAGACTACTTTTACTCTTTTTTTAATTCATGTACCTATATTTGTAAATACAAATGATTTATTTAACATGCGTATCCATGTTTTCTTTATTTTATGTTATTATTGTTTGAAATGCGGACGTTCGGAGTTCTAAATAAAAAAATCTGGACGACAGAATATCCTACGTATTCATAGTTAAAAATAAAATTTTATTCCATAACATTTTTTAAAGTCATCGTAGCCATTTTGAATTCGGATTAAAAAAAGGATTTTAAAAGTTTACGTTTTTCTTTACAGTTTTCGGAGTTAAAGTAACCAGTCAGTTATGTGCCATGCGTGATACACGCTTAGGCGATCATATATCTTTCTATACATGACTGACGAGGCAGATTTTTCCCGCAGTAGGTTGCCATTTCTTTCTGCGGTAGACCAGTTGCCATTCAAGGCCATAGAACCCGGTCTATCCTGATATTTACCCATAGCTTAGAAGAGGATTCATACCTTTCCCAAGGTTATTAGCATGCAAGTGAATGTAATGGATTCGACTGGAATTCGAAACCGGCACTCCGATTTCTTAATCCGAGCCGCTATCTATTACTCCACCGATATATGCTATTATCCTCCTCATCCGCTTTTGCTTGATGCACAAATAAGCATAAAAATCGACACTCATTTTTCAGGAAATTTTAGATGTTAACTAAACACTATACAGTATCATGCTAATTGATTTTTAGGTTTTCTATGAAACTGACATATTTGACTCGCCATTTTATGAAAATAAAGATCAAGTATAAATACGAAACCCTTCGACATGGTGTAGTGGTTAGCAAGCTTGTCTCGCTAGATTAAATATGACGGGTTAGCAAGTTCGATCCTCACTGGATGCTCTATTCTTTCGGCTTTGCGCCATAACTAAGCATCGCTTTGTAAATTACATTGAGTATTTCGATGTGGTCTAGTGGTGAGCAAGATCAATTACAAGTTGGTAGTAAGTTCGATCCTCACTGTGTGCTCCATACTTTCGGCCTTGTGCCACATCTTAGCGTAGCTAATTACTATAACATCTTTATATGATATACGAGGTTGGATTTTGTTTTGTTAAATTTCAAACTTGCATTTCTAATCAACGATACATTAAAAAATTCAAATTTAAATAAATTAAGCAGATAAAAATCTTAATGCATAGCTGTAGCAGACAAATGTTTTGGGGTGGAGGGCAAAAACATTAGAATTTAGCTTTAAGGCCGTCAACATGGTTAGAGGCAAGAACATATAAAATTTCCAGTACTTCCTTCCTTTGATAGATTTTTTCTTTCTATTATTTCATTCTTTATTGTATTTTGTTAAAACCCTGTAAAATTAAAAAATACAATTGGTAAAATTTTTTGGGGAGCTAAGCCCACTCCCTCCACTACCTCTTGCTGCTAGGGCCCTGTAATGAATGGAATACATTTTGCTACCCTGCTAGGCGTAAGAAGCTATTCTCGGGTGCCGAATGAATATTCCCTGCTTGTTAATTTTTGGATTTTTTCCACCCTCCGGAGCTCATTAAGAACCCCCGTAACCACCATTCTGATTATTAAGGTTTGACTTTTTTTAGATGGACATATATTTATAGCGTTGTAAACGTTGGCAAGACTTCAGTGCAATATTTTCGATTTTGCTAAATGACGTTAGGCTTAGTTTGGCACAAGGCATTTTACTAAATGACGTTGACGAACATTTTATTTTTAGTTTCATTTCTTCAATGTCTTGTTATAGCTTGAAGGAATTGTTTTCAATTATTTTCCAACCAGCCCTATTTATTGACCTCCCCCGTTTATTAGTTTTTTCTCCTCTCCACCGTTTTTTACATTTACTGATTTTACCAACCCACCACGACCCCATTACGACCTCTACCTTTTATTTGGTATCCGAAAGTTGTTCATATCGCAAATTATTAGGCTTAGTTTGGCACAAGGCTATCAGTATGAGTTCGATATTCAAACTCACTTCAGAGTGGTACTGGTAACAGATTGATTGTCTAAAATTCTTTAAATACTATTCTTCAGCTCGTTCAACAAAATGTTCAAATTATGATTCAGATTATGAGATCAAATATAATATAGTTTTTTTTTAATAAATTTTTAAATAAATCTATTAAAATGTATTTAATTGTATGATTTTTTTCTTTTTTAACTATTAAATATGTGCTTGCAACTTCAACCCAAAATTTGAATTTAAAATAATTCGTTTTTTTTTTTTAATAATCTCACGAAAACATTGTCGTACAACCTATGGAATTTAATGTGAGGCGAACATCATTAGTCGACTGTTTCGTAGAATAAGTGTTGACTGTTAAGCCAATCATTCCCTTTTACTACATTTCTTATTGATTATGATTTTAAAATTCTGATTTTTATTCATTGGCAAATACCAATTGATCAATATTCTTTTAAAAAGCTGTTGCTGAATAGGCTTTAATTGCTGGTAATGATAAATAAATATTCAGAATTCATCTAGATTTATATTTAAAAAGAAAAGACAACATAGAAACAAGCAATCATCCCCGTTTTGCTTAAATAAGCCTTCTTCTAAAAATCTTTCTTTATCAGAAGACAAAAAAAAAAAAAGAAAAAGAAAAAAAGAAGGAGCCGACCGTATTGTTTGTGTGTTTGTGGTGGGGGGATTAATTTAACAAACTAGCCTGTCCAGACGATACCATGAGTTCGATCCACGGTAAGTTCCCCTTGAAGTGTAGCCTTATATCAGACTATCTTTTAGGCTGAGTTTCGATATCCAAAGTTTAATTCTGAAAATAGAAATTAATTTTTCAGTCCTATTATTAATAATTATTTTAATATATTTTTCAAGTACAAGTGTAAATTCGAGATAATGGCTCTCCATGGCTTCCTTTTTAAATACCTCTGAATTGCCATGAGCTCTTGGGGGGATGGTGGAGTGGTTTCCCGTTGACTTCTCCATGGTTTTGAATTCAGAGTAATCATCTATGTCATGTCCCTTCAGGATGTAGGTGATCATGGCTCTCCACAGATTCCTTTTTCTTTATTATCTGTGAATTGCCATGACTTCTTGGGAAAGATAGTGGAGTGGTTTTCCTTTGTCTTCTCCATGGTTTTGAATTCAGAGTAGTCCTGTTATTCAAAGCAAAGGAGCCCAATATATTCTGCTACTTGATGGGAGGAAGAAGATATGTATTCGTACTTTTGTGAAGGGCAATTTTGCAAAAAATAAAATCGGCAAGCTGAGTTCAAATTTCCGGCGAGCAGACAAGGCGGAAATTTGAACAACTTGCCGATTTCACATTATGTACCGATAATAAACGCCTTGCAATTTGCTACTATCCTATATTCACTCGCATTTTTTATTTGTTTTACCAATGGAAATAACATATAGATAAGTGTAAAAAGGCACTTAATTAGAGCCAGAGTCCATTTTTGTTGCGTCATGCGCAATTAACTCATTAATGGAATCGACGTCTTTACCAATTGAGCTAAGACATTTACCCTGCGTGTAACTAAATAAATAAAAAAAGAAAACGACTTGAATAATTTCATTATTACTAGAGACTCTTGTGGAACGATTTATAGAGTAGCTGACTGTAACACTATCAAAGTTAAAAACCAGCTCCATTTCTTGTTCCTTTTCCTTTCGTAAACTGATGCTGCACAATCTTCCTACTCTCTTCGAAGTCAGTACATTATTCTCGTAAATTTGTCTTCTCCAGAGAGTTAAATATTTGGCTGTTATTACAGGTTGAAAATTAAGGGTTTGAAAGACTTGCTCCAAGTCTATAAGCCTGTTCCCGGGCAGAAAAACAATTAGTAAAATAATCAATATTTTGACCAGACTAGCCACAACACCAATTTATTATATTAATAAAAAGAATCTTTTATGCTACTTGAATATTGTAGATTTTACTAGTATGAACGTAACCGGGGAAAAGATGGTAGCCAACAAATAGCCGTTCCAAAGTCTACACACACAATCATAGGATTTTCTGATTTAGCAATCAACGTTTTTACTGGATGAGCCACGAAGGACTACGATTCGTAGTTTCACAGAGAAAAGAAAGGGACTAGTTTTAAAACGGCAATGTTTGATGTTGGTTTGAGCATGTGTGGCGTAATATTGGATGAATTGGGCCAATCAGATGTTGAGGTTAATTATATGCGTAAAATTGGTAGGGTTGTGTAAGCGTTAAACTCAAATACCGAATAAGAAAATTGACAGTTGCTGAGTTGGTTTGGAAAAAAATAATTATTTGAAAAACTCGTTTATTTCCCACGGTTTTAAAACATAAGTAATGTAATACAACTGAATGAATTTGTCAATATTTAAAAATACAAATTTAAACACCTTTATTGTCTCGGTAGAGCTCACGTAATGTCTGTTTTTATTACACAAATCAATGTTTGCACAAAATTTGTATCGCAGTGAATTGTCATTACATGATAGATGTCGATTCATTTAAACGAGTATGACTATCACTGACAAGATAGATTAATGTTTTGGTTTTCGTAAGAACCACAAAGGCTCTTAAAACCAACAAGTAACTTTCAAAGCTTATTGCAAATGTTTCAAATTGTTTTGTACAGGGCCTGGCCTGTTTTGTAAAGTCGGTTCAGCTAGCTCTTGGGTTTTCATGTAACAGATTAGATTGGAACGGTTTCTGCGGGTTTTCTGACACACCCCGCATGTTAAGTTAATTCCAACGTAGTGCTTAATGCAATTTGTGAGATATCTGCCAGTATGGCTCTTCTTGGGGTTAACGATTACTGAATTGGTGAATTGCCACATTCATCACATTTAAAATAACTGGATTGCTGGAACAATGATTTCCCCTATCCGAGGTGTACACTTGACATTTTCCCAACTCATTGCATGTTCTTGGAATAATTTACTCAGGATCATCTACATATACACATACATACTTACGAGGTTGGTGCAAGAATCTCGTGCCCCCCCAGTCTATGATACGAGGGGGGCACTCTACTACATCTCAATTTTCACAAGATAGTATTCATATAAAATACAAATTTTATTCTAACTTAATTATGTACAGTAATGGATTATATGCAATATAGGTGAACAATTCAACTAGAAAAATTGAAAATAAATACAATGTATGTATATACAAATTAGAGACCTGTCATAATACATCATCCCATCTTAAATAAATCAACAATGTTTTGCGGCAACTTTTAACATCAACTGAAGATTATTCTTGTTAAAAAGTTGAATAATTTTAACACATTCAACATTATGGATAAAAAATAGTAAAATTTATATAGCGTTTTTTCGAGAATTAGCATGAGCAAAACAAATTCACGGATTTAGACAAACGAAGTCCCCCCTCCCAGAATGACGTCAAAATCTGTGAAAGTTATTCTCTAATAGCAGTTGTGCTTAGTTTAATTTGTAAATTATATAAATGTAGGTTGAAAAAAAAGCAAATATTGATAAGATAGCGAGGGTCACAAAGCACTGCCCGGGGATCACAATCAGGTTCTCATCCCCCGGTCCTGGTTTGTGAGGGTAGCAGTCACCGGCCCTGCATATTTGCATAAAAGTGAACAGCTGGGCGATCGTTTTCGAGTATACCAATTTGGGAGTATTCATTCATGCGAAAGTTTTCTTAGGCATGTAGACCTGGCGGAGCCCATCCTTCTTCGGGTTAAACCACTGCCTTTATCCACCATCCTTTATAGGCTTGCGTGAGCGTTCATTCCATCGCGGTAATCCTCCATCTTGGCCGTTGACTTCAGTCTCGGAAGCCGTCCACCAAGAATGCCGTGCCATCGCTGCACTGGCTCCGTCCATACCTATGGAGCTCAGTCTACCCCATTGTGTGAGAAGGCCATTAACCCTACAAGAAGCTTTATCTGCCCTTCATCCAGTCCTGTTTTGTTGAGTGTCAAGCCACTCCCCCCTTACCAAAAAGCCTGGTTGTGGGACCGGTTTAGTCACCAATGAGCCGACCATGTGACAGGTAGTACTGAGTTAGAGGGTACCAGTAACCCGACATAAATTGGCAATATAAGAACAAAAAAAAAACAAAAAATGTCTTTGAGAAATATTGCAAAACGAGATCTGGGAAAAATTAATATCAAGAATATTCCTATTGGCAATACTTGGGCTGCAATGGACAAAAGATTAATAGCCTGAAAATCTGATTTTTCAGATAAAAATAAAACGGTGCTTTCTTCATAGTTTTTTGAAGACAGATACGTCTTGCACTTTGATAGCACCACACAGGCCAGGCATAAGCAAACTCTTTCGAACATTAGGCCGCATAAGGTACAGTACATCATAAGGTGGGTCGCACTTCTAAACAAAATCAAGGTAATCTTTTCATTAAAGATACCGCAGATATTTTCCCAACAAAAAAAACAGGCACATCAGCATCTGTCTTAGAAATAGGGAGAAACCGTTTTTTTTTTTCTTTGGATAAAAGATTTTTTCCTATAAGTAAAAAAAAAGTATTTCTGAGATGAGGTATTATGTACATTATTTACATTATTCGGACTATTGTCCTCACCTTTGTCGCCATATTTATCACAACGTTTCGGCCGTTTATTAAAATGTCAGGACCCAAAGAGTGTGAGTTCAATACCCAGTTAAGGCAATGGAGAACGTTCAGAGGGAAATTAGCAGGAGATAACTGATAACTGACATCCATCAAACATGGCACGTGGAACTAGAACAGTCTACCTCAGTGAGCGAAATAAAGGGTTCAGTTCGAAATTCCAGCCACCTGAAGAAGGCCGGAGCGTACAACGGCCGAAACGTTGTAATAAATATGGCGACAAAGATGAGGACAATAGTCCGAATAATGTTAATAATATAAAAAAAAGTAGTCCTGATATAACATCACTGATGACAGAGTGATTAACACACACCGCTGTGTGTGATTTGTTTCCAATTTATTCATTAGAAAATACAAAAATATTTGTAAAAGAAGAAGTATATTTATTCTCTAGAAAAAAAAATTATCATTGACCTTTCCTGTTTCTGACGAATGATCTTCCATAGTGAAAATTGCCAATGGTTTAAAATGCTACAACGTTACCTTCTAGGAAAAATGACACAATTCAACAAACATTATACTTAATCATTGTGTTTATCTATGTGATTATGCATGAGAGTGTGTGAGTGAACAAGTGAGGACGAAAGGGGAACAAGTAACATTTTAATAAACGTTATTTCTTCTCATGAAATTAGGCGTGCCATTCAGAAAACCAATCAGGCGGCATGTGACCCGTGAGCCGCAGACTGCCCATGACTGGCATAGACATTTACAAAATGATTGCAAAAGAAGCTAAATGGCACGTATCCAAAGACGTCACGTGTTTCATTAAGTCTGTCCTTGAAACAGCATACTATTGTAGTGACAAAAGTACGCAGGTGTAGGCTGTAAGAAAGCTTTACTCAGCTGAGAATACAAGGTTCGCATATAGTGTCATTTTATAGTCCCAGTAAACAGAAATAGCTCTCTGAAAGAAGAGAGTAAAAAACAAAACAAAAACAAAAAAAAACCCCCAAAAACAACAACAGCAGCAAAAAACAACAAAAAAACAAGGGGAGACCACTCTTGATTATTCATAACAACTATAAAAAAAGCAGCTCTATGTAAAGCTGGATTGTTTTTTTTTTTATCATTTAACACCAAGCAAAGCAATAAAGCCCCTAAGACGCAAGTGGCTACTGTGAGTGAAAAAGAATGAAACGAATTCAGACGAAGGAACCGGAAACAAGTGATAAACTTCTATTCCTGTTCAAAAGTGTAGAGGATTATGACTTTTGGGGTTCCTAGTCTAATGAAATTATGCCCCCCCCCACCTCATAGGGCCACCTTCTAACTCACCCGCTCCGGTATTGAATATTTTTTACTCGTGATATATTTTAGCGATATTTGCATAGCTTGAAGTAAACTTATTGCAAATTCTTTATGTATACTACAACAGCTATCTTTTGTTTGTCAATAAAAAATATTATTTGAGAAATACCACTATTTTATTATTTATTGCAAACCAGATTAGCACATATTTCAACATTACCGTAGTAAAAAAAAACAAAAAACAAAAAAAAAACGGATTTATTTATAAACAACATTATAACCAAGCTTGAGAGGCTTTATAATGCAGCCTATACTAGAGAGCTTGTTGAAATGGCTAGATGTAACCGTAGGTTTTATGCTAACAGCTTCTTCTCTCACACTTCTCGCTTGTGGAACTCTCTTCCGGCCTCTTACTTTCCTGTCAACTTTGATCTTAAAAAATTAAATTCAATGTCAATCGCTATCTCCAGTCTTCTTAATTCTTGTTCTTTTATTGTTCTATCTGCTTAATAATATTTTCTTTTTTCTCAAATTCTTTCACACTTAGTAATCCCCCCTGTGTCTTAGTGGTTTTATTGCCATGCATATCTCCACCCTATTCAAATATTAATCCAATGGAAAACATGTTTTGTCTGAATTTCTGGGATGAGGAGTTATCATTATTTACATTGTTGGTGTTTTTATCACAACATTTCAGCCGTTGTGCCCTCCGGCCTTCTTCAGGTACATACCGATCTGGGTAACCGACAGGAAATTCCGAAATGAACCCATTATTTAATCTACGAGAGGAGACTGTCCTCGTTCCACTGCTCATGTACCATCCAGTTCTTATGTTATTTAGTACTGTTCAGTTTTGCTCTCCTGTTTCTACTGAGTACAAGTGCACACTGCCCGACCTAGGGACTGAACTCACAGTCACCATATCACCAAATTCACAAACCAACGCTTTTACCCATGTTGTTCCTCATTAAAAGAGATGTGTGTGAGAATTCATATTTGCGTCGTCCATGACAGGGGAGATAACTCATATTTGCCCGCTACGACTTTAATGGGTTACAGACTCGTGACGTGATTGCACGTGAACAAAATCAGCGAAAATATCTAATGAAGATTAATAATCGAAACGCTTTACGTATGAAGGAAGCGTTCACAAATATAATTACTATTGCTACAGCGTTTGGAGCGGGTATCGGTCAAGCCGTGTAGTAAAATTTGTAGATAAGACAAAATAATGACAAGAAATTCGATACCAGATTTAACATTAATGAACTTATAATGACTTATAAACATTATTCTGGCTAGTAAAACGGACTGTTCTATTGATCTGCCACAAGAGTATTGTTAATGTAACTTGCAACACACTAAAACTACAATTTACATACGAACTACACGAGCATAGCCAGTATGGTAAAAAAAGGGAAAAGACCTTTGAATCGAAAACATGAGCTTCTTAAACAAGAAATTCACAAGAACCATCTAACCTCGGACGAAAGGAATGTTTCATTCTTATCTACTAGCCAAATATGATTTATAAATAGACATAGACAGACAGAAATTTTAAATGTGTTTTTCTTTCTTTTTATACAAACAAACACACACGCACTTACCCTCTCCTCTCCCATATATATAGAGCGAGATTTTAAACATAGATTAGTTAAAGGGTGGTGATTTTTTAAAGCGTAGCTTAGATGTGGCACATGGCCAAAAGTATGGGAAACCCTGAGAGGATCGAATTCACTATTAAGTGGTAATTGATCTAGCGAAACAAGCTTGCTAACCTTTACACCACAACGAAGTGCCCAAATGAGCTTGTTTTACTAAGTGTAGCTTAGTTGTGGGACAAGGTGAAGATTCAGTCGAAATGCCCAAATATTAGTTAGATTCCTTTAAACAATTATGTTGCCGATCCAATCGAAAAAACGATTAAAACAATTGGAAACACTTAACATCAAAGGACGGCAACAAATATGAAAATGGCATAAAAGTAAAATTTTTGTAGAAAGTATAAAAAAAACTTTTGAAAAATAATTTCATGCAATAATGAACGAGAAGGGGGTCAGGGCGCATGTAGTCTGGGTAGCACACGGATTCCAAATACCATTACCAGCCTAGGAGAAGCAAAACTCTGAATTCAACCACTTACTGCCTTGTAGGTCTTCTTACCTCTTTAACTTCTGAGAGGAGGGACGTAGTAATCTCAACATGCCCAGTGCCAAAGGAACTGACAAGCCATTGCACTATTTTGTCTTGAATGTCACAATGAACCACAATTGTGAAACTAAGGAGATTAGTAGTGACCACAGCGGCGCTAACGGAATGAATGAATAAATTCTGAATATTTCATTAAAATTCAATAATTCGCTGATATTTGAAATGTAAATTATTACGTTCACTTTGTTTACGCAATATAAGCAAGGTTTTCTTCTTCTTGCTAACGACACAAAAATTATGAGATAAAGATGATATTTTATAGAAATCTTGGGTGTGTTTTCGTTATGCATTGATTTTCGTCAAAAATGGGTGATCGGACCTAATTAATAACCACCGTAAAATCTATTAATTATGAAAATAAAAATCCAGTATTAATTATATGTTTATAAAAACAAATTAAGTATTAATTATATTCATTATTTCCTGCATTCATTATTTTTCCCCATGCTCACTATCCCCAAATTATAAGTATAAACGAGTCAAACTTTTTTGTACACTTCGATCTAAAGACTTTATTTACACTTTTAATATCCTAGATGTCTTCATCGTTCAAAATGTCTTCGTTTTTCGGCTTATTGGCCGGGATGAAAACATAGTATCTGTTCTCTTTTCATTTGAGATTCCAATCTTGCGTATTTTTAACATATTTTAAGGGAATATAATTTCTGAAAAAAAAAAAAAAAAAAAAAAAATTTACCATCAAGCCTTCTGAAGATATAAAAATATTTATATAATAAAAATTAGTCTAACATGATTTAAAAAAACAACAACAAAAAATTCAAAATGACAAAATTATTAGCAAAAATTAAAAAAAAAATCTCCAATGTAATGTTGAAAACCTGCCAAATTAAAGTTTGCAAAATGGCACGGTTTGATTGGACAGTTATAGTTTAAGTTTTGAACCAATGGGTATAAAAGGCATATGCCTTCAAATAAGTTGATTTGATCCAGTTTGGAGCTACTAATTAGATGCAGAAAGAAAATTTTGTCTCCCAAGGTTTAAGGTTACGACAGTTTCAGGCGTAAATACTATTACTGAAGAAGAAAGAAAAGAATTCTCAAAATTTTAGATTTTATCTCATATTTTCGAATGTCTGTTTCAAAACCTACAAGTTTTTATCTCATAATTGCGAATGTCTATCACAAAAGCTTCAAATATCTATTTAAACTGAATATTTTGTCTAAAAACCTAGAAAATCAGCAATGACTGAAATTGACTTTCATTTCTCATCCTAATAACTTACACACTAACGATTTAAGTAAAATTCTTGGAATCCAACAAAAATTTCGCTTGAAGATGGAACGGAGCCCATTTTAATTTAAACTCAATTTAATTTAAAGGATTATATTGAAGTTTTCGGCTCTTGTTTTGAAATATGAGACCTCTTATGTAGCGATTTGGAATCATATTTTTAAATAAATAATTATATATATATATATATATATATATATATATATATATATATATATATATATATATGTATAATTTAAATAACCTTAATTTTTATAGAAATTTCAGTTTAAATTATACAACCGATCAATTTATTTGTGTTTTTATTTGACTGAGATTGTTTTCCGGTGTCATTTGATTACGTCACACAGCCTTATGAAAATGGGACAAGTTCATTCATATTGTACTGATTAAAATATTTTTTAAAATACATAATATTAAAAAAAATATATATATAATAAAAATAAATAAATTAAATCCGAGAAAGATGGCGTTCATTATAAAATGTTTATTATTAATGAATATTTCTTAATTTCACCGGAAGTAGTCTCGATGTATTAAACGCCTGACTAACCGCACCTTTTTTCTTTTTCTTTTTTCTTTTACATTTCTTTCTTTTCATTTTTTTTCTTTCACGGTGGAGGCAGGTGGCGTGGTGCAAATGACGATTTTCCAACAATTCATGAATAAATTTGAAATTGTTTTGACGTGACAAAAATAAAACCGTAATGACCGACAATTCTATAATACGGTTACGACTTCTGATATTTACAAAAGTAATTCAGCACAAAATCAAATGCAAGAAAATGAACTGAGGAAGATTATGTTGCTTCTAAGTAAGAAGGACCTACATCCCTAACTAACACTTACTAAACCTGTGCCAGAGATTGATAAAAAACCAGTAAGTTTTTTTTTTTTTGTAACTAGGATGAAAGTTTCAACATATTGTTGGGATGGCTGGCGGGGCTGAATATATCTTGCCATCCCAATATAAGATACAAGCCATATAATACATAAGCGTGTACATAAGCGACTAAAAATAAGGACGCACACAGAATCTAAGGGAGAAAGCACTTTGTCTGCATATTTACGGAAATTGGAATTAGTTCTTCAAGTAGTGAACCGGATATATATTAAAAGATTGTGATTTAAGGTCTTTTTTATCATTTCCCCCCAAGCAAGCCAATAAAGCCACTACGATGCAAGGGGTTACCGAGTGTTAGAGAATATGAGAAAAAGAACACTATTAAGGAGAGAGAACAGCATCAGAACAAGAATTAAGAAGGCAGAAGATAACGATTGACATTGCATTTAAATTTTTGAAGATCACATTTGACTGAGAAGCAAGAAGCCGGAAGAGAGTTCCACAAGCTAGAAGTGCGATAGAAGAAACTGTTATCATAGAGCTTACGGCTACATCTAGCCATTTAAACTATAAAATGATGAGACCTTGCTGCCAATCCAGTACTGCGCTTAAATTCATAAAGTCTAGGTACTGTAGAGGAAAGTAATATTTATTTTGAATAATACAAAAATATGGCACAAGGCCAAAAGGTGGGGATAGGGGAAGGCTGGTTTTCAATCTGTCATCTTAAACTTAGTCAGACACGATTACTGACCCAGACATACCACAGTATTTCTTACACTAAAAGAACACATTCTTACTTATCATTCTTAATACAGCCACCATACTACTTCAAAGTTTTTATGTAGTTCTAACTAGTTACCAAAGGGAAGGTTCATCAAAACAGTTACCATGAACGTATTTATAGAAAAGGCAAAGGGAAGCTACGTTACGGTGGTGGGAAAATGACTGAAACAAAGATGCTAGACCAGGACCAATAACATTGCAGATTATTCTTTGGATTTCATCAAGCATCTCTAATTATTTAGCAAGAGCACCAGATCAGCTGTGGCAGCAGTATTCAAGGCAAGGTAGGATTTGAATTCAAAAATTAAAAATTTTCATTATTTTTGGCTAGTCTTTTCACCATCTTATTCTTGCTTTTTATCCCAACTTTCTCGCTTGAATCTTTCCAACCATTAAAATAAGTCATGTGAAATCAGAGACGTGGCAATATGGCTGTAGATTTGGACAGAGTCACACCGCCGAAGTTATTTGAATTCAAAGATGAAGTCTTTTCATTATTCATTTTTGGCTTGTCTTTTCTTTATCTTATTCTTGCTTTTTATCTCAACTTTCTCGATTGAATATTTCGTGACCATTACAGAAAGTAACAAGATGAGACTTGAACTTGCAATCATGTTGTCTCTTCTAAATTCCAAATTCTAACGACACGTTGTTTTTTCCTGCTTAACAATAATCATATAAATTATAAATATGCCCCCCCCTCCTAACGATTTTATTTTTTATCGGTTTGTTTTGCAACGTGCGTCCTTGCATTGTCATGCAGAAGAATAACATCTTTTCTATTTACCAAATCAGGACACTTTCGACGTAATGCCTCCTTTACCTGATCAAGTTTCTGGCAATAAACACCTACAGTAGTGGTCTTTATGCTCCAGTAACTCGGAAGGGACGAATCATTAAGCAGCTGAAAGATGAATCATTAAGCACATACGCCACTGAGAAGCTGCTAAACAAATACTGAAATACACGACACGAACCAAAAATAAATAAATGAATGAAAACAAGTGATAAAGAAAACAATAAAAAGATACAACGGTTACATTGGACGCCTGGCATAGAACAGAGACGTTGATTGGCTAGCATGAACCAATCACTGCTATTCTAGAGTATCTCACGACAGTTCAGGATTCGTACGAACTGCAAGAACTCTTTTCCATCAATGGACATCGTCAAGTAAAGACATTGAAATGAAGCTAGTCTTTCTGGAATACCTCACTCAAAGCGAAAAGAAACTACTTGGAGACGACGCTAATGCACACTAGAGAGTATGGTGTGTTACCAAGTGTAAACAAATTAATTGTTTTGTCCTTTAAATTCGATGAGCGGTTATTTGAAGCGTCTACTGACAACACAATTACGCTGTTTGGCCGCTCGTATCAGAGTATGCCTGTCTGCTAGGGCGGTTAAACAATCCTTGTTGCAGATGCCTGTTCAGGCATCTTTGTGTTTGTTCAACACACACAGAACCCACCTGTGGATTATACTTCAATTATGCTGAGTGGACCTGAGTTACAGTTTCTGGGAGAGAGCGCATTATCTGGCGTGATCAACAGTCTAAACAAGGCCAGTACGCCCAAGCCCTCGGCCAGGATGACTTGTGACTTCGTGCTAACATAATCATCGACAGCTCCCAAATAGTTCCATCTACCCAATTTTACTCGTAATGCTTGGGTCAACTCGTGGTATGTTTTTTCAGGCATCTTTCAAATGTGCCGCATATTGGCGATGCCAGATAACATCAAGAAGATACCTTCCTGATAAACTGATCATGATATGACCATGATGAGATTCGACCCCATTCAAACCACTTGACAACGTGTCAATATGACCACATAGTTTGGTTTGGTTTGTTTTGTTTTACGGCATATCAACACCTTAATGGGTTATTTAATGCTGACAAGATTTTTATTGTAATATTTTCCCAAATTTATTGCTGTTAATAATTTTTTTACAAAAATATATTGATTGCTGGTAGTAAAACCTATTTTTACAAGTTTTGACCCCAATTTAGGGGTTAGCTATTTGCCAATAGCTGGGACCCTAACAGGTGCTACCACCCCAGGTCAGGGTGGACCTGAGAACACCAGCGATTAAGAGGTGGTTCCATGCTTCTCAAAACCTCCTGATCAGTGGCCTTGCTGTTGAATGTAGTTTATCGTCTTACCCAGCACGCGGATGTAGCTTATCATCCTACCCAGGACGATATAACATAACTAAACTTACTTCAGATATACTATACTGTATATACCTGAGTATAGTTCCAGTTTCAATAATCACTTTTACGCAAAAAATAGGAGGTACACTATACACAGGTAATTATTTTGAAGAGGTTAAAAAAATCATGCATTTTCAATATACAAAAACGAAGCATTGTGATACATACTTCGGGTTATGATAATTCAACTCATTCTAAGTAAGATGTTCTCTATACACATATTCTTTTTAACCATTTCACTCCTAGTAAGGCAGTAACGTCACTAATATACAGGGGGTTACAGGGAGGGAAAGTGAGAGAAAAGACTGAGTATAGGGGAGGGTTGATGAAAGGATAAACGATGAAGGGATACAAGAAGACAGAAGATGGCTATTGATGTTGCATTTAAATTTGTGAAGACTGTAGTTTTCAGGGAAGCAAGTAAACGGAAAGGAATTCCACAGGCGGGAAGTGCGTGAAAAGAAACTGTTGGAGTAGAAGTGGCGGTTGCATTTAGCTATTTCAACAGCAAATGGGTGGGATCTAGGTGGCAATCTAGTAGCACACTTAAATTCCTGTAGTAGGGGCACCAGGGAAAAAGGTTCGTCAGAGCAGTTGACCAGAAAATATTTGTAGAAAAGACAAAGGGAAACTATGCCACGTCAGTGAGAAAGAGACTAATGTCGAGATGCCAGGTCAGAACCGATTACATTACAGATCCATATTTGGATTTTGTCAAGAACCTCGAGATGAATAGCAGGGGCACCAGACCAGCAGTATTCGATGCATGGACGAATGGTAGAGTTTGTAAATGTGCAAGATGGATTCTGATGAGAAAATTTTTCTGGCACGACACAGTGACCTAACTTTCCTTGCAGTAGATGCAGCTATTGATTCAATGTAGTCACTCCAATATAAGTCAGTTGAAAACGTGAATCCAAGTATGCTCATCATGTTGTTCTCCATGAGTCTAGCGTCACCCATGCTGGTGGCAGGCAGTAAAGTTTCTCTATGGTGATTAAATGAAAGAAGTTTTGTTTTGGAAGCGTTAAAATTTGCAAGCCATTTCCGGCTCGAGATTAGAGGTCATTTTCAAGTGCAGTAGACAGATTTACTTTGTCAGCTCTGACAGATTTGATATTGAAACAGTAGTAGATGGTAATGTCATCGCAAGAAATGCTTACATGGGAACTGATGATAATAAGAAGATCATTGATGAAGATTAGAAACAGCGTAGGACCCAGGATAGAGCCTTGATGGCATATGCAATTTCTAGCAAAATGAAGCAGAAAAACAAAATATGTGTATAGACTATAGAATACTTTTTACTGAAAATGACATGAATTATCATAAACTTGTGGGACATTCTGCATTATGTACTAGTAACAGGAAACCACTCCACTAACAATCCCACGACAAATCATGGCTAACAACTGATATTATGCGGAATCTAACGGTGTAAAGGGGGTTAAGTCTATGAGAGTTAGCTCCTCACCCGGTAAGGAACGACATGAGCAACAGGTGTCACCTGAACGTCATCCAGCGACTGTTAGCATAAATGGCGTAAAAGGGATAAAAGTCCTCGGAACCTATCCCTCGCCTGGAAAGGAACGACATGAACGACAGCTGTCACCTGACCGTTATCCTGCGACTGCTCGCATCAAAGGGACATGGAACGTCCGAACATTGAACAATTGCGGCCAGTTTGATAATGTTAAACAAGAGATGAACAGACTTAACATCAACATTCTAGATGTATGTGAAACCAGATGGCCAAACAACGGTGATTTTTTCAGCAACAAACACAGGATAATTTGTGCAGGCGGTGAGAAGAATGATAAAGGAGTAGGACTAATACTAGATAGTGCATTTCAGAAATACGTTCTAGGATACCACCAACTTTCCGAAAGAATTCTAGTAGTGAAGCTGAAAGGGAAGCAGTTCAACGTGGCTATTATAGTAGTGTACGCATCGATAGCACAAAGCAAAGAGGAGGACATCGAATCTTTCTACTCCATGCTGGACAGTACCAAGGATTTATGCAAATCACAAGAAGTCATCATTATCATGGGAGGCTTAAACGCCAAATTAGGCAGGGGATATAGCAGGATGATTCGGACTAGGAGCCCACAACGAACGCGGAGAAAAATGGATCCAATTGTGCACAGCTAATGACTAAGTAATAACCAACACATGGTTGCAAGATCATTCGAGACGACTATGGACATGGAGGAGTCCAGGAGGAGAAACTAAAAACCAAATTGATTAACGATCAACAAAAGATTCAGGAATGCAATGATTCACTGCAAAATCTGCCCAAGTGCCGACTGCGGAAGCGATCATTGCCCTCTTATATGTAAGAGAAAACAAACGCATAACCTACTTAGTGAGCTTGATTAAATGGATGGCGGAACAAGATTTAGGGTAGATAACAAAAAGACAAAGTGCTACAAAGGAGAGGAAATTGTGAGAAGCCATGATTGTCAACATCCTGAATGGACACAGCACATAGAAGAAGGAGGTATAGAACAACTTTCAAGTGGAAGTGGAGCTTACACAATAGATAACGTAACAAATATCCTTTTACAGCAAGAGTATAATCATAGTTGTTGATGCTCTGACCTGCCAGGAATTGAGAGGCTAGTCGTAGTAGTAGCTAAGAATGATGGGTGGCGAAGTTTCAGAAGAACCTATTTTCAGTTTTTAGTTTCGCTCATGCTGTCCAGAGTTTTCTTTCGTCACGTGTATATTTCGAGGCATAAAACTCTTCATAATTCCTAACTGAAAAATGTTAATTGATATGTTATTCCCATTTATCTTACTCTCCAATCTGGCGACGCTTGAATGGAGACTAATTCTCGCCGGCCGGCGAGACTTCATTTATATTTAGGCCGGCGGACTAAGGGATGTAACTTTTCAAATTATCACAGGTTTCTAATTAGTGGAAAATATTATCAAAGATTTCTGATATTTCTTTAGTCATTTCACCCCAAGCAAGGCGAAAATGCCACTAATACGCAGGGTGTTACAGAGAGTGAAAGTGGGGGGGAAAACACTTTGAGGAAAGGATAAAAGATGAACGGGGTTCAAAAAGATAGAAGATGGCGATTGACAGTGCATTTAAATTTTTAAAGATTGTAGTTTGCAAGGAAGCAAGTAAACGGAAGGGAAATGCACAAGAAGGAAGTGTAAGAGAAGAAACTATTGGCGTAGAAGTGGCGGTTACATTTAACTATTTCGATAGTAAAAGGCTGGGACCTAGACGCTAATCTAGTAGTCTTAAAGTTATGTAGTAAGGGCAACAGGGAATAAATCTCGTCAGAGCAGTTGCCATGAAAATATTTGTAGAAAAGACAGCGGGCATTATTGGAAAATATTCCAAAAGAAAACATTTCCTTTTCAATCCCCATCTCCGCCCCACGCCAGAATATTCGATTTTTATTGCCCTGTGACAGTGACGCCATAAAAAGACTCAAAATGAAGACTTATAAAGAAAAGTCCGTCTGAATATCTTATTATTTACTTTGCGCATAGGAAATTGTAAGAAGTATAGGGATGTATTGTTCACGTAAATTTTTACCGTATTTGCGTTTGGCTTGAATAACAGTTGACTAATATCTTTCGGGCTGGACAATAGCATCAATGTCTGTAATGATATCTACTTATTTATTGGGCATTTTCGAATTTGAACAGAATGCCTTCAATGGATAGGGGCTCGGATTGAGGAATCGGAGAGTCGAGTTCGAATTCCAGTCGAATCCATGACATTCACTTACGTGCTAATACCCTTGGGAAAGGTATGAATCCTCTTCTTCTCATCCCGACCGCACCAGCTATGGGTAAATAGCAGGACAGACCGGATTCTATAGCCTTGGATGGCTACCGGTTTGCCGCAGAAAGAAATGGCAACCTACTGCGGAAAAAAAAATCTGCCTCGTCAGTCATGTATCTTTCGATACATGATCGCCTAAGCGTGTATCATGCATGGCACATAACTGACTGACATCAGCTTTCAATTTGCTCAAAAGCATTTTAAGAATCAAAGAGTGAAAAAAGTTATTTATTCGCAGGCCCACTTAAGCCGAGTTTAAAGTGGAAGTTCTGCGCGTACATGAGACAAGAGACCAAAACTTGCTCACTCCTCTGAGATATTTTATCTTTGAGGGTATCTGAATTGGCAGGGTTCAATCCTAGTTCTCTCCCAGAGTGGACGTGCTGCCTAGGCGGACGTCCTCCTCCGTTGATCTCGAGCGTATTATATTTAATTTTAACCCCAATAGCATCTCTATACCAAGTGGTATTTTGTGACACTGAAATCTCTGGTGATTGATCAAACAAAAAGAGAAAGAAAGGAATGAATAAATGAATGAATGAATGAAGGAAGGAAGTAAGGAAGGAAGAGGAAAGAATCTACTAACTGGTTGGTAATTACTGAAATTCGTAGGAGAGATTGAAGGTAAGAGGAAAACAACGCGTAACCTACATAGTGAGTAAAAGGATGGCAGAACAGGGATTAGGAGAGATAACAAAAAGGTAAAATTTACTGAGAGCTACAAAGGACAGAAAGTTGTGCAGAGCCACGATTGCCAAGGTCCTGAAGGTTCATGTCACATAGAAAAAGAAAAAAAAAAAGAAGAAAGTTTTATACTAAAAATAAATAAAAAGTAAAACAGTCTTTACTAAAAAATAAAATTTAATTGTTTTAAAAAAAGAAAAATTTTGCTGCCTCGGGTGAGGATCGAACTCACGACCTTCAGATCACTCACGTCGTAATAAGCTGATTATGAGACTGACGCGCTGCCTACTGCGCTACCGAGACACATAGGAATTATTTTCTTACAAAGAATTCTTAACAGCTTGTGCGTTACTTACCAGTACGAAAGTCTCTGACGTTGACATTTAGCTTAATCAGTCCTTACTATATTCAGAGAACTGATGCAATATATTTCTATACCCACTTTCCTTCTGTATTTTATTTGGACGAAGCTATATCGTTCTTTTTTTTTATGCGTTTCACCCCAAGCAAGGCGGGAAGCCACTAGCACGCAAGGTGTTACAGAGAGTTGGGGCGAGAGCAAAGAGGAGTGATAGAGGAAAGGATGAAGAGAAGGATAGTGGGTAGATCAAAGCAACTGGAGACGTCGATTGACATTGAATTTGAATAGTTAGAGATTATAGCTATCAGGGAAACAAGAAAAGGGGAGGGAGTTCCACAGGCGAGAGGTGCGAGACATGAAGCTATTGGAGTAGAAGAGACGGCTACATTTAACAGTTTCGACAGTGAAAGGGTGAGAGCGAGATGCCAGCCTAGTTGAACGCTTAAATTCATGAAGTCTGGGAACCAGCGAAAGCAGCTCATTGGAGCAGTTACCGTGAAAATATTTGTAAAAAAAGACAGAGGGAGGCGACAGCACGTCTGTGAGAGAGCAACTGCAGACACAATGCCAGATCTGCATATAAACATGTAAAACCCATGGTTGTGTTGGGTACATTTATTTAAGAACTAGTTTTATTCCGTGAAAAATTTCACAGTTTTCCTATTTGAATTTCTGATCAATCTTCTTAATTCTTCAGTTAATGATTAAGTACATTTATGGCGAGTTCTATGATAATAAAATTACCCTACCGCAGCGTTAAATATTTGAGCTTAACAATTTTATAAAATATTCTAATAACAATCGTAAATAACAATGCTGGTCATTATTTTAAGAAGTGGGTACAAATGAAAAGACTTAAAATTGACAACTTTTTCTATTTCACTGAAACAGACGTTAAAATCTTCTATCTTCCCTTCTTTCTTTCTATTTTCCCTTTTCCTTCTTTCTTTCTTTCTTTCTTTCTTTCTTTCTTTTTTTCTTTTTCTCACTGAAACCAAGTAGTGTCTTTCCCCCCACCTTTCCTCGCGATCAAAATGCAATAGTGCATTGTTTATGAGGTATTGGCAGGAGGCGTTAAACACTTCTATTTTCTCTTCTTTCATTTTCTCACTGAAACCAAGTAGTGTCTTTCCCCCCTCTTTTCACGCGATCAAATCAAATGTACCAGGAGCAGAAAATAATAATATTTCCCATTCCCGCAACATTGGGATAGACTCCTGCATGAGTGCTTTCCTGAATAACTCAATCTTGATCCCTCCATGTTAAGGGCCGTCATTATTTATCCTTCGTACCCTCATAATCTTCACTTCTTATCGTCATCGCTCCCATTTTTACCACACACATCCTATCATTTCGTCTGTAATCCTCTACACTGAGGGGCTTTCATGCCTTCTATTGGGTGAAATCTATTGAAAAAAGCAACCCGTGTATTATCTAACTCCAAGAAAGACCACTTTGCTGAACCGAAGGATATGAAAGATTTTCTATACTTTACCTACCATCAGCTCGAGTAATTTACATCTTTCTGGAGAAAGATATTATGAACTGACGGATGGAAAAGGGGGAAAACAAGCCCAGAGGGAAAAAAGATATTTCATATGAAACGAAGATTTTACTGTCCGAAGGTCATCTTTCTAAGCACCTGTTCACGCGTCCGTGATGATCATGTATTGATTGACTTGTTTTTCACGGCTTCACAACATTCTGCATGTTATTCAAAGCGAGAACTTTCTGCAAATAATAACGATTTACTGATACAAGTTCTACTAATTAATCCATAACTCGGGGAAAAAGGTGGGTTCATACTTTTCTCAGGGGTATTTGCGCTTAAGTTAATATAATTAATCAGACTGAAATTGGAACTAGTCTCTCCGATTTCCGATTCCGAGCTGTTATTCATTACACCATCCACACATCCAAGCTTGTAGCATCTGGTATTCTCAAGATAGCATCTAAGTACGGACCAAACTCGACGTTATATGACCGTAAGCCTTTGCACAGGATGAAAACGTGGCGTCAGAGACAAACCCACGAAGAATCACACGTTTGTTAAATAACCTCAAAAATAAATGTTTTGCTAGTAGTATTAAGATTAACTTAGTGTAATACAAACCTAATAGAAAACATAAGTTGAAGATTATGTTGCGTCAATCGTCACAATATATTGAAGATTGGCGGAATTGAATGCCAGCATTCGAAATCCTCGCACCGGTAATTAATAGATATGTCATCAAGTAGCTTTTGTAGTATCCCATTTGACGTGTGTCTCGGTAGCGCAGTAGGCAGCGCGTCAGTCTCATAATCAGTTATATTCGTCGTGAGTGATCTGAAGGTCGTGAGTTCGATCCTCACCCGAGGCAGTCTAATTTTTTTTTTTAAATATACATTCTCAACTTTTTTCAGCAGTCCTTATTGGAATTTCGAATCAAACGCTTTATTCAATTTACAAGGATAAATTGTTCTCATACTGCATTACATGTTCTTATCGTATCAGTTAATTTTGAATTTGTCCTTTCACTACCTAACCCAGATATTGAACTCACAAACTCCAAGAGAACTTAACCAACGGCAAATATTCACTAAGCCAAAGAACAGACTCCTCTGTAGATGCTTCCTTGAAGAATACAAGCTTAACCTCTTCATGTTACGTGTCTTCATAATCTTCATTTCTTATCACCTCCTCTTTCACGCACATCGCACTTCATTCATCATAAACATTTTAACAGTAAACCTCTACATTGAGTGGCTCTGAAACATTGTATTGGCTGAACTAACGTAGGGGGAAACAAATATTCGTACATATACAAATTTTTAAATTATTGCATTTTCAACTAATGACTTTTCATATTATTAACTATGTACAGATGCATAATAACTAAATATGCATAAATCCCATTTATCCATTTTAATGGGTGAAAAATGTATTTGTACAATAAAAAAGAATACATAATCTTCATTTAATACTTCGTAGAATAGCCATTATTCACTTCAACAGCAACCAACCTCTTCTTGTAGTTTTCAATTAATGATTTGCAAATTTTAGTTGGTATTTTGTTCCATTCTTCTTCGCAAATGGTCTTTAGATCCGGGATGTTTATTGGAGTTTCGATTGGATTTGAATTTTCAAATAATGCACCGAGTCTAGACTGGGTTTAAATCTGGAGACTGACGTGGCCATTTCAGGATATTTCCATTATTTTTAGCAAGCCATTTCTTCGTAGATTAAATTTGCTTCCAAAATATTTTGATATGCTGCGGTATTCATTCTACCAGCTATTACTGATATGTTGCCAGAACTTTTTGCAGAAAAACATCCCCAAACCAAATTTCACTGTTGGAACTGTGTTTTTTTTTGTTTGAAGGCATCGCCATCTTTCCTCTATACATGATTTCTAGAATTACGTCCAAACAACTCAATTTTGCTTCCGACTCTCCATAATACTCTTTCCCAATATGATTTTTCGTTATCCTTATGTTCACGAACGAATTTCAACATGGCATCTCTGTGTCTTTCAATAGCAGTGGAGTTTTCCGAGGGGAGCGTGACTTTAGGTTGTTCATATGGATTTCATTGCTAATTGTCCGTTTAGTGATACTGATTCCTGATGAAAGCAAATCATCCTTCAACTCTTGACGAGTAACCATCGGATTTTGTTTAATTTCACGTATTAATTTCCTCGAAGATCTTGCAAAAATCTTCTATGGAGTACCTGTGCTTCTTTGGTTTTCAATAGTTTTAAATTTTTTTATACCTTGCAATGAATGAACTAATGATTGGAAATTGAATAGTCGGGCTGTCTGAGATTTTCCAGTAACTTTTACCTTATTTCCAGAGCTTAACAATCAGTTCTTTTTGCGAATTTGTCATTTCTTTACCTCTTGCCATGATGAAAACCTTCTTGCACGAATATCAATTACAGAATGTTCTGTTTGTATTTTTTAGACTAAAAGTAACTACTGGTAACATTATTGGAGCATTCTAGAATATTCCACTTGAATAATCTAGAGTATTAAAGCAATTTAAAAATTTTTAAATATGAAATTTGCATTGTACGAGTACTTTTTTCACCCATTAAAATGGATAAATGGGGTTTATTTCTATTAAATTTTTTTTTCTGTTTTCTATGCATATTTAGTTATTATGTATCTGTGTACAGTTAATTATATGAAAATTATGTTTATTCATTAGTTGGAATAACAATAAATTAAAAATCTGAATGTTTACGAATATCCCCCCTACACACTGTATGATATATAGTTCAGAATCATAATATATAATAATATACTTCAGAATTATAAAATGATGCTTCATGTTCTTTGTCGCAAGAACGTTTTTACAGTAACACTATTCGGTGTTAATTCAGTAGTCAATAAATTCTGGGATTTTGCTTCTAGATGTTTACAAATTTTAATATGTCTACACCCAATAGGCTATTTCCTTTTTTCATATATATATATATATATATATATATATATATATATATATACACGTTATTTTTAGGAGATACTCGTGATTGACGAGGCGTTCCGTTTATCTATTAAACAGTATATTTATTTTTGCCTACCGTCTTGAATGTTCAAGAAATCTTATTAACGAACAATTTCGCTTTTCCGCAGAAATCGGAACTGCGAGCCTGAGGGCGGTGGGAGCTCCGGTTTAGGCGGATAAAACGTTTGTCTCGCCTGACCGACTTCTCTTCGTGACCAAGTAGGTAAGGCGTGTCGGGCTAAACAATAGCTACTTCGGCCATCAGAGACGTTTGTAAGCCTCTGTGCGTGTCTGCGGGTGGTGCGCTATGTGGTTCGTTTGGGAATGAACAGTTGGTTCCCCCGGGTGACTAATCTCTCCAGAGGGGAAACTGCTTTCCCTAATTTTTCTTCCCTCAGTATGCCCCACGAGGATGAATTTTTCCAAGCCTGCCTTCCTCAATATGTATCAATGAAGTTTTAGCTCACTCTTCTTGAATATGAGTTTAAGTGTTCTTTCTGTTGACGTTTTCTTTAATCAACCTCCTTGTTGATTACTCGCTCCATCCATGGAATTTTCTGTATCCTTCTATAGAAAAACATTTCTACTGCTTCTAGTTTTCTCCTCACCCGCCGGGAGATTATCCTGTATTCACTGTCATGGAAGAGGATGGATAACACATCGCAATCTAGCACTCTTAAGAATAAAATGGCATATATATATATATATATATATATATATATATATATATATATATATATATATATATATATATATATATATATATATATATATATATATATATATATATATATATATATATATATATATATATATATATATATATATATAACATCTCAACTGAGGATCGAAGTCACGGTTTTAGACAACTCACTAAGTATTAAGGTGATTTTAAAATTGACGCGCTGCCTACTGCGTTACCGATACACTTAATCTTTGCTATATTTACTTATATAACGAGAATCAAACGATAGACCTTAATTGCAATTGATAATGACTAATGTAATTCTTGCCCACTGAGATGGCTAAGGACAAACGTCTTACTTTCAGGTATGAGTATTTCTAGTGCTGACTTTCATCTCAGGCAACCCTCATTATATTTAGAGGTTTGAATCAATACATTTCTCGACCTGATTTATTTCTGCTTACTATTTGGCCTTGCGTCGTATACACTCATACGTACATCCCTTTAACGGATATCAGATGCAAAGAGGCAAAATCTGTAGCAGTCGAACCAGTTTATAAGCGTGGCTCGCTACGTACAAAGTTGTGTTAACCCTTGATACAAGCTATTGCTTTACGAGCTGATTTCTAGTCGTCGGGCCATCACTTTGTTTACACCAGTAATGGTTGAATTTAACCGTAGCACAAATTAGTGTATATTTACAGTATACAGATATTTTACAATGTCAGATTGGATAGTCTGTTTGATTAAATGTACAGTATTATATGATTTCTCTTTCTTTCGTAATGTAATTGCTTATGTTACAGTTTCAGTTATTTCCCTTTAGTAACTGAACTCTCCACATTTTTATTCACCTCTGCCTAGTATTGAACTGACAACTCTTAAGTTCAAATCACTGGATTCAACCAACGTTTTATCCACTGGACCATGTGTCCTTGAGGATGTTTGATACTGAGACATCCGGAAAAAGCATTGCACGTGGAATTAGAACAATCTACCCCGGTGGAGGAAATAAAGGGTTTAGTTCGAAATTCCAATCACCTGAAGAAGACCGTAGCGTACAACAGCCGGAACGTCGTGAATATGATGAGGACAACAGTTCGAACAATGTAAGTAGTGTAAATAATTACAATAATTCATCTCAGAATTAGAGATTTTTTGTCGTCTTTCATCCCAATGTAATTCTCTTCATTAAAAAATCTTCCAGAAATAAAATATACTTTTCTTAAACTTTATTTGAGAAATATTAGCTGAATTAAAGTATAATTATATTGATTTTAAACAAATATTATTTATTTGAAGTGTAAAATAACACAGAAATGCATTTTTAAAACTAAGAGTAGCTGTGTTTTAACTGACATTAGCCATGTTTACGTCTTTGACCTTTGTTGACATATGATAAAATGGTGATTACAGTTTTATTATTTCAGAGACATTATGTGCAAAACATAATTTAAGAAAATGACGTGAGCTCTTTTTTATATAATTCTTACGTACACTGTAATCTTAAAAATGTTCTCTGTAATCTAATTTTAGAAATGTTGACTTTAAATTTAGTATGGTCATCGCTCTTATTTTCTGATACTGTCGTGTATGGTCGCTGATACTTTCAAAATTCGGCATGTTTATATACATAGAAAAATTCAAAATTCTTTTTAAATCCTACAGTTTGAAGATTAGTATTAAGCTTAACGATTTATGATTAGTAAATATAGTTTTCACTTAATAATAATCTGTATCTATAAAACAGAACATGTCTGTGTGTGTGTCTGTCTCCGTATGTATGTGTGTGTGTGTGTGTGTGTGTGTGCTATTAATGCACATCCACATTTCTCAATCCATTTTGATGGAATTTTACACGAATATTGCAATTTTATGATATTATGTCAAGACCAACTTTTCAATCTCCAGACTTTCCGGGTTTGGTACAAAAATCGATAAAATTGAAGGTGAGTACGAAGATTGTTTGAAAAGGATTATTGAAGCGTTAAAAGGAAAAATTTCCCAAAGAACCTCTCATTAACCCCAGCTTTACAGTGAACGTGCAAAGAAGGAGGGAATGTTCATGCGTTTACACTTGCAGTTGAATTAAGCTCTGACGCTAACTCCTTTGATTATTAGATTTGTGAACAATACCATACTATTTGAAAGTTATTATGGCCATAGGAAATTTACAGAATATCTAAAACATTGAAACAATTTAACCCTGAGCAACGACCACACAAGAAGCTTTTATCGATAAAATTCTTTTATTAAAAACAAACACTTGTGAAGGACATACTGTAAAAAAGTTGAGAGGGGGGGGTAGCTTAGTATACCAACAAATAATGCATGCAAGCGGGGACGCAGGCAGACATTTCTAGACAGGGGATACGGGGTATGAAAGGGGGTGCGGTTATAAAATTGCAGCCATGTACACCCAGGCAACGCCGGGTACCTCTGTTAGTATAATATAAAAGGCTGAAATTAATAGAGAATTTTAAAAGATTTACAACGTAATAAATTTTCTCAATTAAAATGAAAAAATGAAAAACATTCTTGTAAATTTCATTATTCATCGAAAATTATTTTAATTAATTCATCCAATTAAATAATGACATTGTTTTATGGCAATTTTTATTTTACAAGTCAAAAATTTTTGTTCTTAGTAGTTGCCGTAATTATTTCACTATCAGGATATAAGGGTGTTGTGGATTCCGGGATGAAATTCGGTCTCAAATGAATGACAAACGCAGGAATGAAATATAACAAATAAATGTATTGACGTAATAATACAATTGGTAATACGGTTAATAGATCCAGAAATGCGGTTAGTAGCAATAATAATATAATATACAATCTGGGAAATTCAGTATCGAAGTAGGACTTCCTTTTGAGTCTACGTGTTCGCAACTGTAACTCCTACAAAGCGGTTACCTCACACTCTCACTCTCTCACTTCCTCACTGTATATTCCCCGGGTATTCACCGGCAGCAGTACAAGTACACACTGGGCGAGTCGACTTGTATAAAAAAGGGTGGACCCCATAACAAAGGGAATTCACTGGCAGCATTGCGCTAATATTGCAGATAACTTGAGTTCGCTTCCAACAGCAAGCTAAAGCTTTCACTCTCACTGCCTATCTTTCTCTCGGGTCGACTGCTTGTCAAGACTTCGACTTCGACTCCGACTTCGACTCCGACTGAAAATATTCAGTCTCCCCACCCCCCCACTGGGGCAACATGTGACACAAGGTCGGTTATTTATTGTGGGTTTTCCGAGCCCGTGGGCTCAGCCCCAAAATATGCCCATTGAACCCGTATAAACGAGTTCAGGGCCGGTTTTACCTCCCCGAAGGAGACTCCGCCCTTCGGCGTAGCCTCCTTCGGGTTCCTCTCCGTCCGTAGACAGAGAGTTGAACCGAACAGTCGCTCAGACTGACTGTTTATTTTCGCACAAACACGCGCTAAATAAACGCGGTGGTAGTGACAAAAACCCGAGGTGTTGGTAACTTAGAATACCACCTGATTACTGACCTTCCCTCTTCACAATTAAATGAACAGTCTCTTCTTCTCAATTGGCATTCCATAGTTTATATAAACATTATTGTTTTGACATTTTATATTGATAATTCTGACGAAGCACAGATTCTCTGAACACAAAATTCACCACCGATTATTTTTCTCATCAATAAACAAAATTCTATATTACTATAATTATTAATATCTCAAGGGTGACCATTATTCTCTGCCGCACAAGAATTCACAAATCAGTGTATTTTTTCTCTGATAAAAGGCGCTAAAACACTCAGTAATTTTTGGCCGACGGCTGAAAAAAAAAAAAAGAAGATATTTGATCAAAATTTTGAACGTGCTGGAAAGGCTAAAATTGTATTTTCCGATGCTATTTGAGAAGATGTGAATATAACGAAAAAGACTGGAACTCGAACTGGAACGAGGCTGTCCAAGCCATTAGTAATTTGTGGATCCCCGTTGAAAATTGTAGAAAAAAATCAATAGATTTGAGATTTAGATCACTAAAGTTCAAAATTGATTCATTTTTCAGTACAAAGTAGACTCCGATTTAAATTTCCATATTCTCATATATTAACCAATAAGCGACGTTATTTCAAATGCGCTGAAGGCTTTGAAAAAACAACCAACCATGTTTGTCATCTGAGGGATACCTCCAGAAAATGATCAACAATATTTTCCATCCTAAAAATAGATATTTAACAATTGGGAAAAAATATTTATTAACCAATAAACTAATAAATAAATGTAATAATCCCTTTTTTTTATATATAAATATCCGTAGTGTTCAGTTGGTATTCAGTTTTTCCGTAAACCTTCGACGAAGGTCGGCTATTCGTTGCAGTGAAAAAGCTGAATTCTCAAACCTTTCGTATAATTAATTACTCAACGTTTTCACATATTTTATTCGAGTAACTTCTTACAAAGTCTAGTGATTTAAAACTAAATTAATCACAGTTGACACATACGAACGGAATTTGGTAAATAAAACGTTAGCAGTACTTTTAGCACTAACTTTCCGACAGAATTCTACTGCTAGAAAATTATATGCATTCATAAAAAATCGTAAATACACGTGACTCTCCTTATGTACATACATTCTGTATATTCTATCATACTAACGTAATTGATTCGGTTTTATTATAAAGAAAGAAAACAAAGATATTTCTGTGAGAATTTGTCTCTCAAGGATATTTTAATTCATTTCTTTCAATTTGAAAGAAAACAAATAATCAATAATAAAATTTATTTAAATTTATACAGCTGTGATTGAAGATTGTTTATTTCTTTTTCGCATACGTTTTCCTCTACAAAAGGCGCCAACCGTATATACAGCTTAAAGCACCTAGTATTCGCAAGCGGTCACCCATCTAGATTCTGTCCAGGCTTAATGTTGCTTAACTTAAGTGATCTTATGAGAACCAGTATTTCAACGTGATATGGCCGTAAGCCTATTTTCATTGAATTTTCCAATCCCAGTGTAGACAAAACTGTTATTTGATGTTAAATACAGAAGTTTGTTTCTGTTTCAAAGGAAATTACTGGAAGTATTTTTTGTGTGATCATTGTTTCGGCCGGGGCAGTGAGACTTCATCGTTTGATAACCATTGATAAATCAGCAACATAGTGTGATCACCGTTTCGATCGGAGTAGTGGGTGGGCATCGCCTTGATCTGTGTTCGAATCCACTAGCAGGAAGATCTCAATTACTAGCAATCTTAGTAATTAACAGTGACTCAGATATTGGCGGAGCAAAATATATCAACTGCGTCCGATAAAAAGGAAGATTATCTTCAACTAAACACGGCCTAATAATCTGCGTAGGGGATGAAAGATTATCTACTTACAAAAACATTGCAACTTAATGCATTAAAAGAAAAA
Source organism: Acanthosepion pharaonis (assembly GCA_903632075.3). Lineage (NCBI taxonomy): Eukaryota > Metazoa > Mollusca > Cephalopoda > Sepiida > Sepiidae > Acanthosepion > Acanthosepion pharaonis. Next base: position 608,500 of record CAHIKZ030001220.1, read on the forward strand.
AGCACCTTTTGAAATTTTAGACATTTTTATAACTGGCGATCACAGAGCTGTTTCCCTTGTAAACATTAAAGATTTTAGGTTAAATTATCGAAATCGGAAAAATTAGCTTACTAATTTTATAAATTACTATAATAAAGGGATATTTCACTAAATATTACATTTGAAATGTATTATAATACAGGTTCTTTAACCATGGGATCCTAAAGTAGATTAATATACTACAGCGAACATTTATTATAGTGATTTAAGTGTGAAGTGACACCATCGGATGTGATTTGTTTATCTTTGGGGGGATTTTAATGCAGGCTTATCATCTCTCAGTTGCGTCTCTGTCCTTGGACAGGGTGTGCTAAGGGGATTTTCTGTCAAAGGAGAGGGGCAACTGAGGAAAATTATACTGAAGAGGTGCCCAACCCTGGGGAACAGCTGCCCGAGGCCGCGCCCTTCCATTGCACAAGAGGGAGGGATCGGTGCTCGCATTGAGGCCAGTGCAACCGTCAGTTGCGGGGACTGAGGGGAATTTTTGTCCCTGCCCGGGTGTACGCGCTCGGGTGCCCACATTAAACCGACCTTGTGTCACATCTCATTCTCGCGGGGGAATGAGTAAACACCGCATATCATGTAGTTCGTTTGAAATGATCTTCTAGTTTCTCTTGAATTGATCCATACGTGGTTCCCGATAATAAACAAACAAACAATAAACCATTTCCATTTCACGTCTGTTTGAAAGACTGATTCCAGTGTGGAAAAAAATTCTGTATCTGCCGTGTCTCACGTGGACGTACTCATGTATGCTAACGCTGTGGAAGTTTTAAAAAAAATCAAGCCCTGGACCTTCAGGGGTGGGGATATTTTGGTTTATTGCCCGGGATGGCTATGAGAGGAAATTTTCAGGGTACTTTAAGCATTTAATGCACGGTATTGCCATTAAACCCACCATATAAGAACATTGCTTCATATTCGGTTGTAACGTGGGTGCAAATACCTCTTTTTAGGCCTCAATAATGACTTTTGGCAATCTGTTCTAATCCTTGTTCTGTCAAGCTCGTTAGATCGGTTATGCACTGCATCCTTCGATATTTCTAATGAGTGTCAAAATTTCCAAGCCCTCTTTCCTTATTATTCACCCTAGAAATGATTCTTTCTGATGTTACGTATAAGTGTTGTTTTTGTTTCCATTTATGCAAAACTCACCATTGATCACTTGGGCAGTCTATAGCAAGGATTTCTAACGGGTGTGACGCAAAAACATTACATATCAAAACTTCTTATATTGATTATATCAGTATATCTTTTTTTTTATAAGAAATAAAGGTATATATAAAATGGGTGGGTGTGCGAAATGAGGTCACGTCCATAAATGGCGCGACTTTACAAGGACTTACTGATGAAGACTGATATATGTTGATAATCAACCACAGTTGGTTTGTCGGGAATGACTCAACAATCCCACATTGTGTACGTATTGAATCGTGTCCGAAATAGTGACAACCTGTCGTTCGAACTGAACGTATTTTTCTTATTACATAGCGTACAATTAAAATAGACGCTTTCTTTTAAATTAAAAAACAAAAATTAGAAGTCGATGCTGATGCGTCGAACACACTTTCATCCTTTTTACATCAGCAACCAAATTAAAAAATAAAAATTATTGTCATTATAATGAAGAGATTATTTGTCATTCGGTTTCATATGCAGAGAAGGAAATCCACCACGTCCCACATGTGTAATTTGTGGCGAAACATTAGTAAATAAATCTATTGTTCTATAGTGAGGTGGGACATCGGGTTTAAAATGAGCAGTTTCTTTACCTACATAATGACGAGGAAACACACGGTTAATTTTAACAAAAGAAGATAAGGAACTTATTCTCGAATTTACACGTTTGAAGTAATGTCAGTATCTCGTTTAAGGAAAATAAGCAGAATTCTTAAAATCCGTAGTTTTAATGCATTTTTCGTTATTGCAATCGGTTTTTAGTGATGCACATTCGGTGCTCTGTTAAAGCATTTCCCAGATATTTAAATTTTTGTACTTGTTTGATTTTGTTATCTCCAATTTGTAATTCGCATGTTGGCCTGTCCCTTTTGCTAACAACTATTTATTCTCTCTTCTTACATCTGATGGTTACTCATTTTTTCTAACTTCCGTTTCCTGCCTTCTATAGGAATTCATGTAGATTCCTTCCTATGTCTTGAACAAAGTTACTATTATTTTTGGCAAAATATATTTTTTGTAGTGTTATTTCCAATCCTTTTTGTGGGATGGCTATATCTGGTGTTTCCTGGTTGGAAAGCCAAAACCCCAGAGAAAGCAAATCTCTAAAAGGAGGGCTACAGTTAAACCGGACAGGAAAATGCAGAGTGAGCTAAGCAAATATTTTCCCAGGTACCCTTAGGATTCCTGTTATAAACTTGGCCTTGGACCATATTCTAGCGAGTGTGTCACTAAATACTACATGCTTACTACTTTTGGGGAAAAATAACAGAGCATCTAGTCTCTGGAGGTTACAACCTTTGTACTGTATCTCCCAAATGACTAATTAGTTTTATTGAGCAAAGATAAACAGTAAATTGTAAAAAAGTTAATTAGAGCAATAAAATACAGGAAATTGTGGAGAACTATGCATAATAAAACATGGAAACACATTCTCTTTTTTCTATCATACAAACGCATTTGATTACGTTGTATTGTAAAGAAAAAAAACAAAGACATTTCTGTTTGAATTTGTCTCAATTTATCTTTCAAATGGAAAGAAAGCAAATATTGAGTAATAACATATATTTAGATTTGTAGAGCTGTGTTTGAAGATTTTTTTTAATTTCTCTTTTACACGCCTTTTCCTGGACAATTGACACCAGTCTTACATGCATCTTACAGCATCTGGTATTCCCAAGCAGTTACCCAGCTAGGTTCTGACCAGGCTTAACGTTCCTTAACTTAGGTGATCTGATGAGAACCGGTGTTTCAAAGTTATAATGCCGTATATCTATTTTCAAAGAAATTTTCCAATGCCAGTAACAAACCAAACTATTTGAAATTTGATGTTAAATACAGAAGTTTGCGTTTCAAAGGTAATTACAGAAAGTAATTTTTGTGTGATCATTGTTTCGACCGGGGCAGTGAGACGTCATTGTTTGATAATCGTTGATAAATCAGCAACATTGTGTGATCATCGTTTCGATCGGAGATGTGAAACTGTATCCTTTGAGAACCGTTAATATATCGGCACACAACGTGGGGTGTCATTATCTCAATCTCTGTTCGATTACAGGAGTAGGAAGAAGACCTCCATTACTAGCAATCCTAGCCAGTGACAGTGACTCAGATATTGGCGGAGCAAAATATCTCAACTGCGGCCGATAAAAAAAAAGATGATCTTCAATTAAATACGGCTTAACAATCTACGGCGGTGGTGAAAGAATTACAAAATTATATTGAAGATTATCTACTTTCAAAATTATTGCAACTTAATCCACCAAAAGAAAAAACAGCATTTTTAATTTATTGCAACTGATTAAGAAGCACCTATTGAAATTTTAGACATTTTTCATAGTTGGTGATAACATTGAGCAAGGCAGGAGTTGTTTCCCTTGTAAACATTAAAGGTTTGAGTTAAAATATCGAAATCGGAAAAATTACCTTAATAATTTTATCAAGTAGTGTAATAAAGGGATATTTCACCAAATGTTTATTAGAATTAATATGGTCGTGTTTAGCCCTATATCTTACGCATATAATGTCGCAACTGAGGAAAATTATACTGAGAGGTGCCCAGCCCTGGGGAACAGCTGTCCGAAGCCGCGCCTTCTCATTGCACCAGAGAGAGGGATCAGTTGCTGGGGCTGTGGGCAATTTTTGTTCCTGGCTCGGGTGTACGCGCTCGTGTTCCCTACTTTAAAAATGACCCTGTGTCACAACTCGTCTTAGTGGAGAGACAGAGTAAATATATAATGTAGTTCTTTTGAATAGATGTTCCAGTTTCCCTTGAAGGTATCCATACTTGATTCCCGATAATGAACAAAAAATAGACCATTTCCATTTCCCAGCTGTTCGAAAGGCTGATTCCAGTGTAGAAGAAATTTTTTCTATCTGCCTCAGTGGAGATACTTACCTTAATATATGCCAAAGCCCCTGTTGCGGAAGTTTAAAACATTCGGGATGAGGCTTGATTTATGGCCTGGCGTGCCCATGAGGGGGAATGTTTTCTCAATTTATGAAAAGGTATTGCCGTTATAATCACTCTCTACTAACCTTGGGTTATATTTGGGTGCATTGAAAAATATCCCTTTTTAGCCCAAGTGTTTAGCAATCTCTACTAATCACTGTTTTGCCATGCTCGTTAGATAAGTTATCTTCTGCTTCCTTCGATATATCTAGTGAGTGTCAAAATTTCCAAGCCTCCTTTCCTTGTTATGCACATTAGAAATGTCTCTTTTTGATGCTACGTATAAATGTCCTTTTTGTTACTATTTACTCAAAAACATCGTCTTCGACCACTTGGACTGAACATGACAATGATTTTTAACCGGTGTGACGCGAAAACATTATATTTGAAAACCCCTTTATATTGATTATACGAGTATATGATTATTATCAGAAATAAACGTATATATAAAGTGGATGGGTGTGCGAAATCAGGTCACGTCGATAAATGGCGCGACTTGACAATGAATTGCCGATGAACACCGATATATATCGAAATCATCCAAAGTTGGTTTGCCGGGAATGACTCAGCAGTTCCTCATGGTATATGTATCGAAATGTGACCGATGTAGAGCCTGAACTTATTTTTCTTATTACATAGCGTCCAATTAAAACAGACACATTTCTAATTAAGAATCGACACTGCTTCATCCATCAACCATATTATAAAACAGGTATTGTCAACATAATGGAGAGATGATTATTAATATGTAATGAAGGAAATCCACCGCGTCTCACATGTGAAATTTCTCGCAAAACATTAGCAAATGAAGCTATGATTCCTAGGAAATTAAACAGACATTTACATTAAAGGATTTTCTATTTGGTAAAAAAATAAAAAAATTACTCATTATTTCGGTTGGAGCAGTGTTCGTCGTTTGATAATCGTTGGGTTATCATCCTTTTCGATATTTATTCGAATCGAACAGCAAGAAGAAGACTTCCATTGTTTGCAATCCTAGTGAGAGTGACCCAGATATTAGCATAGCAAAATATCCCAATTGCGTCCGATAAAAAGGAAAATGATCTTCAAAAAACACGGCCTAATAATTTATGGCGGAAGTGAAATAATTACAAAACAATTTTGAAGATTATCTACTTTTAAAATTAATGCAACTTAATCCATCAAAAGAAAAATAGCACTTGTAAACATTTTCGATAACTTTTATTGCTGGCGTTAACAGTGAGCAACACAGGAGTTGTTTCCCTTGTAAAATTCAAGGTCAAGGTTAAAATGTCAAAATTGGAAAGATTAATTAATTATTTTATAAAGTACTGTAATAAATGGATATTTTACCAAATAATTATAAGGAACGTATTAAAATACAGAATTTTAAACAAGGTATCATAAAATAGATAGATGTAATATAGTGAACATTTATTATAATGATTTAATCCTTAAGTGATACCATCGGGTATGATTTGACTATCAATATTATTATGGATGGGTCCCGCCGCGTACTTTACGCATAAATCATGTAATCGTTGAACTAGACATTCTAGTTTCTCTTGAAGTGATCCATACGTGGTTCCCAATATTAAATGAAGAACAGACAATTTACATTTCAGAATTGTTTGAACTTGGTTTTGTGTTTCATGTCAAGCAAAAGCTTAATAATGTGTTATTTTTCTCTGTACCGGATCCATTCAGGACCTTGGCGTCCATAGCTCTCCATTATATTCTGTTTAAAATTTCTACCTACCTGTCAGACCAGTGAACGTGCAGGTCGAAAATAATTTAATAAACTCTTTCACAGGAAGTATTATTATATATAAAATTGTAACATTCCCGTCTGTTATAATTACTCGGATATTCCAATTATTCGGATTAATAATACTAAAAAATATCTTAGTTTCACAGTCAATGGAAGAGTCCTTGTTCAGCAATTTAGTATAGCGAAGGATGGTTGTCTTTCTACAGAACTCCTTTTTTAAGATACCCATTCTCTTTGAATAAGTATTTCCTTATTTTAGTTTTCACTTCCTTTGGATTTCTTTAACTAACATGGTGTTTCCGAGCAATTATAATTGGAGTTGGCACGTCAAAATACAACACGGAACTTCCATAATCTCTTTGTTAAATTTGTATTTCTATGTCATTTCTTGGTTTAAATGCCTTTTATTTCGACTTTGTACCATAGACATGATCCTGCCATACAATTTTTTATACCACCATCTTCCCAACTTTCTTTTTCTACCCTGCAAATCTCGAAGAAAATCTTATATCCCGCTTTTATGACTACATTTTCTTTTCTCAACGTGTACGAGAGTTAAAGCTCCTTATTTGGAGTTGTTTGTTAAGATGAAAAGAAATGTGATATCTCCACATGTATATTTCCTTGGGGTATCTTGCTTTAATTACCTTTTATATCGTCAATTTTGACATTTTATCATAGAGATCATCCTGTCAATATAATATTTTTATTTCACCATATTCCCAGCTTTCTTTTTTCTATCCTGTAAATCCAAAAGAAACCTTATATCCCGCTTTGAAAAATGTTAATTTTGTACTATCCCAATATTTTATTTTTCTTCCAGGTAGTAATTTGTCAAACAGGGATTTCATTTTCCTGACGAACATTAGTTTTGTGTACGACGAGGGAAAATTTTTTGTTGTTTTTTCTTCCCGTGTGAGTTCGAATATTCGTCGCCAATTTGCTTGTTGGACGACGAGGGAAAATTTTTCTTTTGTTGTTTTTTCTCTTTTCCGCGTGGGTTCGAATCTTCGTCACCAATTTGTTGTGGATTCCGTGATGAAATTCGGTCTCCAATGAATGACAAACGCAGGAATGAAATATAACAAATAAATGTATTTACACAATAATACAATTGGTAATACGGTTAGTAAATCCAGAAACGCGGTTAGTAACAATAATATATATATATATATATATATATATATATATATATATATATACTGTTTGATAAATTCAGTCTCGAAGTTGGACTTCCTTAGAGTCTACGTGCTCGCAACTGTGATTCCTACAAGTGGTTACCTCACACTATTACTCTTCCTTCAACTCTGACTGACACTGGGTATTTAACGGCAGCAGTCCAAGTATACACTGGTCGAGTCCACTTGTATGAAAAAGGGGTGGACCCCATAACAATTAGTTCCGCTGGTAACCTCCTCAATGCAGTATGCGCCTCCACTCACAGTCAATGGAAGAGTGTATGTTCAACAATTTAGTGTAGCGAAGGTGTATGGATTTTTCTGATATGTTCTATCTTAATATAGATGAATCCAGCCATGCGTATTATGCATCTGGGGAATAGCTGCTTGTGGCTGCACCCTCTCATGACACTAGAGATATGCATCTGTACTTGCAACGAGGCCAGTGCAACCGACTTGGCATTCTCTCCTAATCCCTGTTCTGCTATGTTCGTTAGACAGGTTATTCGTTGTTCTCTTCGATATGTCTAGTCAGTGTCAAAATTTCTAAACCCATGGCGCGACTTGGCAAGGACTTTCGTAATGTAATTGATATTAGCCACTACTGACTTCGGGGCGGTGACTACGAACAATCGGCATTATCGGAATGATGTTCTCCTACTTTTGTTCGTTAAAACGAGATATGATTGCACCAAATTAAGAATAATACTTTTAACAAAACATATTTTTAAGCTATTTACGAAGTGTGGGTATTTTTGTGGATTTTTTTAATGTTTTTTTTCATCATTTCGCCGAGGGTTTTGTGGCTTATGCTTATAGAGATTTGCCAAGAAGTCATTAAGTCTTCCTGTCTTCATCCTCTTCTCTCTGTTTTTTACCTTCCAGAACGCTTTGATGACAACAACACCGGTTACTTATTCCCGGACATGGAAAAATATATATTACTGAACAGTAACTGAACACACACACACACACACACACACACACACACACACACACACACACACACACACACACACACACACACACAGCGGCGTGCGTATCTTAAAACAATTTCTAACTATCAATATCTTTCTTTTGCATGCTTACTGTTTATCTTCTCTCTTTTTTCTCGTTTATGTGAAAACAATATATATATATATATATATATATATATATATATATATATATATATATATAATATTGTTGAAATTAATTCTATTTGAGTGCACTCATCACATAAATGTTCAAAATATTGTTGCCATTGCTTCTAATCGCACTAGGAACATTGCTGTCTGCAACAGGTGGAAATATTGGAATGTCGAACATAAGACTCGCGTTTAAGTGAATATTTTTTCCGCAGACAAGTCCTTTTTTCTACCAGTTCGTTGCATTTTAGTCTCGTTAGTATTTTTTTTCGAGAAGGAAGCAGACATAATAAAACCCGTGCGCACAGACAAGATTAAATTAAATATTATTAATACCTCTGGTGAGGATTGAACTCACAACATTCCGATAACTCACGGACTATTAAGATAATTACGAAAGTCTCATCCCGCAACAATGTTGCATCTAGTGGCTACTAGATTTATAGAGATGTGTTTTTTTTAATTCTCTTTTACACGCCTTTTCCTGGACAAATGACACCAGTCTTAGATGCAGCTTACAGCATCTGGTATTCCCAAGCAGTTACCCTGCTAGGTTCTGACAAGGCTTAACGTTCCTTAACTTAGGTAATCTTATGAGAACCAGTGTTTCAAAGTTATAATGCCGTATATCTAATTTAAAAGAAATTTTCCAATGCCAGTAACAAACCAAACTATTTGAAATTTGATGTTAAATACAGAAGTTTGTGTTTCAAAGTAATTACAGAAAGTAATTTTTGTGTGATCATTGTTTCGACCGGGGCAGTGAGACGTCATCGTTTGATAATCCTTGATAAATCAGCAACATTGTGTGGTCATCGTTTCGATCGGAGCTGTGAAACTTAATCGATTGAGAACCGTTAATATATCGGCACACAACGTGGGGTGATCATCTTCTCAATATCTGTTCGATTCCAGGAGTAGGAAGAAGACCTCCATTACTAATAATCCTAGCCAGTGACAGTGACTCAGATATTGGCGGAGCAAAATATCTCAACTGTGGCCGATAAAAAAAAAGATGATCTTCAACTAAATACGGCTTAACAATCTACGGCGGAGGTGAAAGAATTACAAAATTATATTGAAGATTATCTACTTTCAAAATTATTGCAACTTAATCCACCAAAAGAAAAAACAGTATTTTTAATTTATGGCAACTGATTAAGAAGCACCTATTGAAATTTTAGACATTTTACATAGTTGGTGATAACATTGAGCAAGGCAGGAGTTGTTTACCTTGTAAACATTAAAGGTTTGAGTTAAAATATCGAAATCGGAAAAATTACCTTAATAATTTTATCAAGTAGTGTAATAAAGGGATATTTCACCAAATGTTTATCAGAATTAATATAGTCGTGTTTAGCCCTATATCTTACGCATATAATGTTGTCGCAACTGAGGAAAATTATACTGAGAGGTGCCCAGCCCTGGGGAACAGCTGCCCGAAGCCGCGCCTTCTCATTGCACCAGACAGAGGTATCGGTTGCTGGGGCTGTGGGCAATTTTTGTTCCTAGCCCGGGTGTACACGCCCGTGTTCCCCACTTGAAAAATGACCCTGTGTCACAACTCGTCTTAGTGGGGAGACAGAGTAAATACATAATGTAGTTCTTTTGAATAGATGTTCTAGTTTCTCTTGATGGGATCCATACTTGATTCCCGATAATGAACAAAAAATAGACCATTTCCATTTCACAACTGTTTATGTTAAGGGGTCCTCCTCTTTTTCATACAAGTGGACTCGCCTAGTGTGTACTTGTACTGCTGCCGGTGAATACTCGGAAGTCAGATGGTGATACAGTGATAGAGTGAGAGTGTGAGGTAATCGCTTTGTAGGAATCACAGTTGCGAGCACGTAGACTCAGACGGAAGTCATACTTCGATACTGAATTTCCCAGACACTATATATATTTTTATTGATACTAACCGCATTTCAGGATCTACTAACCGTATTACTAATTATATTATTACGTCAATACATTGATTTGCTATATTTCAATCCAGCGTTTGTCATTCATTTGAGACCGGATTTCATCCCGGAATCCACAACAGTTTGAAAGACTGATTCCAGTACGGAAGAAAGTATTTATATCTGCCGTGTCTCACATGGCCATACTCATGTACACTTTCATACAAATCCGTGCGTGCAGCCATGAGTAAATTAAATATAAGTAATACCTCTAGTGAGTATTGAACTCACGACATTCCGATCCCTCACGGCCTATTAAAATAATTACGAAATTGACGCGCTGCCACCTACGCTACCGAGACACCAAGATGTTAAGGCGAATTAACTCGCCTCGAAAGGTAAAAGAGTCCAAACCTTTATTAAAAATCATAGCTTTTAAATGAACGGTGAGTGTCCATTTTTGTTGAGCCAAGATTCGCAAGACTAACACATATTTTTACTCATTGATTTGTTTTTTTCTTTTTCTTTTACGGCTTATCAACCCTTTAAACGACTGTAATTGTAATTGGAACTCGGCTGTTCTAGCCGTTATTAATAACACCACCATTAGCTTAGCAAAATTATCCCAACTGCATCCGAAAAAATGGAAGATGATTTTTAAATAAAACACGGACTAATAATTTATGGCGCAGGTGAAATATTTACAAAAGTATTTTGAAAATGTTATACTTTCAAAATTATTGCAACTTTATATACCAAAAGAAAAATACGACTTTTTAAAATTTGATATATATTTTATGGTTGGCCTTCAAAGTGAGCAACCCAGCAGTTGTTTCCCTTGTAAAATTAAAGGTCAAGGTTAAAATGTCAAAATCGGAAAAAATAATTAATGATTCTATAAAGTATATTACTAAAAGGATATTTTACTCAATCCTTATTTGAAACCTATTATAATACAGATCTTTAAACAAGGGATCATAAAGTAGATAGATGTATTGTAATGAACATTTATTATAATGATTTAAGCCTTAAGTGACACCATCGCGTATGATTGGTCTATCTATATTATTATTGGTGTGTCCCGCCGCGTACTTTATGCATAAATCATGTAATCGTTAGACTAGACATTCTAGTTTCTCTGGAAGGGATCCATAAGTGGTTCCCGATAATAAACAAAGAATAGACCATATCCCGTTCACATCTGTTTGAAACGTTGTTTTCTGTACGGTAGTAGTTTTTTTTTTGTCTGCCGTATCTCACGTTGACATAATTACCTTATCTATTCTAACCGTCATACTGCGGAAGTTAAAAAAAAAAAAACAAGGGCTTGATTTATTGCCCGACTTTACCATTGGTATCAACAGAAATATTGAACCAGAGCATTTTTCTTACTATTCTTTACTTTCTTCTTGATGCGTGTATCTTTAAATGTTCTTAGTGATCTATCATTGCCTTGCACATCAACAACATTGGTTGATGTTGTCAAGAACACATAACATACACTAAATGACGCTGGAGATTTACCTCCAGAATTGGCACAATTAACCATGGCCTGAATCATACGGTTTTATCCTGATGATAGCATCGCCGGTATGTAACCTTTAAAACCTTCTTTTTATTTTTACATCGGTCTCCTTAAATGTCGTGTTATTTGAACATTTCTTGAAGGTAACCACCTTTATATATTTTACGTTTGTTTCTTTCTATGTAGAATACTTTTCGCCACGTGTTCACTGATTATACACATTTTCCGAACTTTCTAGGAAGATATCAATGCCAACTTTATACCTATTCATGTGAGCAAATTATTTGCTGACACTATTACACATCTTTTTCATTATTATTATTTATTCAATATATTTCATTTTCTCATATGTCCTTATATTCTCAATAAGCGTAACTCATAATATTTTCAACAATAAAATGGGAAATATTCACAACAAACTTAATGCACAATATTTGCAAGTAGCAGAATTTAAAATATTCTCAAAGCACTTAATTGATAATATTCTCAACAAGCAAAACTGACAATATTGACAAGTGGCTCCAGTTCAAGTATTTGCAGCTACAACCCTCCATGCTATTTCAATACAGTGTGTAGTGCCATCACTAAATAAAAGAAGAAAATTCTAACCAGCATCTTTCCAAGAACCGCTACTTAGTGAGCTATATTACAGCCCCCACGTTTCCTCTCGCCTCAGACACAAAGCATGTAAGTAGTTCAGAGATTGTATTGAACTGTTCATAACTTCAAATGCGTTTTTATTTTCCTTCTGTAACATTCGTTGTTGATATAATTATTATTTGTTTTAGCTTGAATTCTATGTTCTCTGTACTTTTTACCTGGACTCACACGAGTGCGCCAAATATTGTTAGCGAAATAAATGTACCATTAGGCAGAAAATAATATTTCCCATATACCCGATTATTTCGTCTGTAATCCTCTACTGCGAGTGGCTTTCGATCATTCTGTTTGGTGATTTTCCTTTAAAAAAAGCACCCAGCTGCATTCTCGAACTCCGAGTAAGACCCCTTTGTTGAACCCTAGGGACATGAAAGCTTTTCTATACTTTATGTGTTTTACGTACCATCAACTCGAGCTGACCGTTTCCTTCTGGGAGAAGATATTAAGAAGTGACGGATGGAAAAATCTCAAAAGACACCTGGAGAAAATAAAGATATTTCATATGACGCCCCTCCACCACAATAAATATTTTATTTTCCGAAAGCCTACATTCTAAGCAATTGTGTACGCGTACATGATGAATATTGATTGATTGAATGATTAGTTTGTTTTTCACGGATTTACAAACTATTGCAGGTTATTTAAAGCCGGAACATATTGCACATAATAACGACTTACTGATACAAGTCCTACTAATTAATCCATAGCTGGAGGGAAAGAGGTGGGTTCATACTTTTCTCAGGGGTTAATATAATTAACTAGACTGCAATTGGAACCAGTCTCCCCGATTTTCAATTCCGAGCTATTATCCATTACACCATCCACACATCCAAGCTTGCAATACCCGGTATTCCCAAGTGGTCACCCATGTATTTATGGAACAGACTCGACGTTGCTTGACTTAGCGTTTAAACATCATATGGCCGTAAGGCTTTGCAAAGAATGAGAAAATTGGCACCAGAAAGATCACACGTTTGCTAAATAACATCAACAATAATTAAGATTCATTAGATAGTATTAAGCTAGACTTAGTATAACACAAGGTCATATAGAAAACGGAAGTAGAAGATTGTGTTGCGTCAGTCTTCACAATATAAAAGCGGCATTCGAAATCCTCATACCGGTAGCGCAGTAGGCAGCATGTCAGTCTCATAATCAGTTTGTATTCGTCGTGATTTATCTAAATGCCACGAGTTCGATCCTTACACGAGGCAGTTTGTTTTTCTTTTTAAATATACATTCTTTCAGCAGTCCGTATCGGAATTTCGAACCAAACTCTTTATTCATTCAACAAGGATAAATTGTTCTCATTCTGTGTTACATGCTCCCGGGTCGTATCAGTTAATTATGAATTTGTCCTTGTGATGTCTTTCGCTACCTAACTGTTGTAGAGTAGTTTTCATATGGAGGCTTGTATTACAATCAATCGTTTCTGAAAGAGGTTCGACGTACAAAATGTTAGGAACTTGTTATAATAGTTAATGACGCAGCAATCTAGTTGTGGTGGATGATAGTTTAATGTCCGACATCGACTGACTCACCAACTCACTCTGAGACCCCCTGGCGACTGCTACTACTACTACTTATTATATCTGGGAGAGTCTATTTACAATAGAATAGGTATGTTCTAGTATAACATTAACCCAGATATTGAACTCACAAACGCCAAAAACACTTAACCAATTTAACCTAATTTTTAGCTTCATCGCGAGCCTAACATTTTTTAATAAATATTCGCCGTGTTAAACTAGCATGCCGTTTTCATTTTTCCCGTAAACCTTTGCCCAATGTCAGTTTGTTGTTGTGTACAAACTGAATTTTCAGAAATTTTGTATAATTAATTGCCAGAACGTTTCACATAATCTGTTCTAGTAACTTCTAGTGTAGTGATTTAAAAGTAAATTAAGCACACTTGAAAAATACGAACGGAATTTTGCAATCAAAGCGTTAGCAAGAGTTATCATACAGCCATATATTGGCGGAGCAAAATATCCCAACTGCGTCCGATGAAAAGGAAGATGATCTTCAACTAAACACGGCCTAATAATCTACGGCTGGGTGAAAGAATTACAGAACTATTTTGAAGATTATCTAACGTAGTTCGTTTGAATAGATGTTCCAGTTTCTCTTGAAGGGATCCATACATGGTTTCCGAAAATAAACAAAGAATATACTATTTCCATTTCCCAGCTGTTCGAAAGGCTGATTCCAGTGTAGAAGAAAATTTTCTATCTGCCTCAGTGGAAATACTTATCTTAATATATGCCAAAGTCACTTTTGCGGAAGTTTAAAAACATATCAAGCCGTAAGTCTTCGGGTGGAGGCTTGATTTATTGTCCAGCATGCTCACGAAGGGAAATGTCTTGTCAATTTATGTAACGGTATTGCCGTTATAATCACGCACTACTGACCTTGGGTTATATTTGGGTGCATTGAAAAATATCCCTTTTTAGCCCTCATTAAAGTGTTTTGACAATCTCTACTAATCACTGTTTTGCCATGCTCGTTAGATATGTTATCTTCTGCTTCCTTCGATAAATCTAGTGAGTGTCAAAATTTACAAGCCTCCTTTCTTTGTTATGCACCTTAGAAATGTCTCTTTTTGATGCTACGTATAAATGTCCTTTTTGTTTCCATTATAAGATATATATCGAAATCATCCAAAGTTGGTTTGCCGGGAATGACTCAGCAGTTCCTCATGGTATATGTATCAAAATGTGACCGATGTAGAGCCTGAACTTATTTTCCTTATTACATAGCGTCCAATTAAAACAGACACATTTCTAATTAAGAATCGACACTGCTTCATCCAGCAACCATATTATAAAAGAGGTATTGTCAACATAAAGAAGAGATGATTATTCATTCGGTTTCATATGTAATGAAGGAAATCCACCGCGTCTCACATGCGTAATTTCTGGCAAAACATTAGCAAATGAAGCTATGATTCCTAGGAAATTAAACAGATATTTACATTAAAGGATTTTCTATTTGGTAAAAAAATTACTCATTATTTGGGTTGGAGCAGTGCTCGTCGTTTGATAATCGTTGGGTTGTCATCCTTTTCGATATTTCTTCGAATCGAACAGCAAGAAGAAGACTTCCATTGTTTGCAATCCTAGTGAGAGTGACCCAGATATTAGCTTAGCAAAATATCCCAATTGCGTCCGATATAAAGGAAAATGATCTTCAAAAAACACGGCCTAATAATTTATGGCAGAAGTGAAATAATTACAAAATTATTTTGAAGATTATCTACTTTTAAAATTAATGCAACTTAATCCATCAAAAGAAAAATAGCACTTGTAAACATTTTTGATAACTTTTATTGTTGGCGTTAACAGAGTGCAACACAGGAGTTGTTTCCCTTGTAAAATTCAAGGTCAAGGTTAAAATGTCAAAATTGGAAAGATTAATTAATTATTTTATAAAGTACTGTAATAAAGGGATATTTTAGCAAATAATTATAAGAAACGTATTAAAATACAGAATTTTAAACAACGCTTCGTAAAATAGATAGATGTAATATAGTGAACATTTATTATAATGATTTAATCCTTAAGTGTCACCATCGGGTATGATTGGTCTATCTATATTATTATTGGTGGGTCCCGCCGCGTACTTCATGTAATCGTTGAACTTTCTCTTGAAGGGATCCATTCGGGATTCCCGATATTAAATAAAGAATAGACCATTTATATTTTAGAGCAGTTCGAACTTCGATGGCAAACGAATGCTTAATAATTTGTTAATTTTCTCTGTAGCGGATCCACTATATTCTATTTAGAATTTCTGCCTTCCCGTCAGAGCACAGAAAAATGATTTCAATTAACAAACTCTTTTGTAGGAAGTGTTATGTATAAAATTGTAACATTTTCTTCCCAGCTGTTATAATGCTGGTCATTTTCGTTATTATTATACCAAAACATAAAAAATTGAACAACAGATTAGTGAAGAAACTGTTAAATCACATGGATCTATAATACGAGCGTTAAGTATCTCTTTCCTAGGCATTTTTTTTTTGTATAAATGCCTTTTATATCGACATTGTACCCTAGACATCAACATGCCGATACAATTTTTATTTCACCAACTTTCCTGCTCTGTAAATCTGGAAAAACAAAACGTTATATTTCGCTTTGAAAAATGTTATAGTCAATTTCGTACTAAGATGGTATAAAACACGGTCTAATAATCTACGGCGGAGGTGAACGGTTTATAAAACTATTTTGAAGATTATCTGCTTTCAAATTTATTGCAACTTAATCCACCAAAAGAAAAAGTGCCCTTTTTAAAATTTTACACATCTTTTATGACCGTCGAGCACAGTGAGCAGCCGAGGAGTTGCCTCTCTTTCAAACATTAACGTTCAAATCAGGAAAATTGACTTAACAATTTTATAAAGTACTGTACTAAAGGGAAATTTTATCAAATGATCGGAAGGAATATTTTATAATGGAGATTTTCTAATATAAGGCTGTAATCTAGATCCATGCAGTGAAAACTTATATAGATGAGTGTTAAGTGACATCATCCTCTCTGATCTGTCTATCCATCTTCATCTAGGCGGGTCCAACCATGCATATTGTCCATCTGGGGAACAGTTGCCCGTGACTGCATACTCTCATGGCACTAAAGAGAGGGATCGACTCCTGAACCGAGACCAGCGTAGCCGACGATTTTGTGCCTGGCTTGAGTGTATGCGCTCGGGTTCTACACATTAAACTCGACCTTGTGTCTCATCCCACACCAATGTTGCATTCCGGTGTCTATGTGGTAAATATCCATGAATTCGTTATTCTAGTTTCTCTTGAATTGATCCATACGTGCTTCCCGATAATAAACAAACAAACAATAGACCATTTCCATTTCACGTCTGTTTTAAAGACTGATTCCAGTGTGGAAAAAGTTCTGTATCTGCCGTGACTCACGTGGACGTACTCATGTACGCTAACGCTGCAGAAGTTTTTATAAAAAATCAATCCCTGGACCTTCGGGAGGGGCTTGGTTTATTGCCCGGCATGCCTATGAGAAGAAATGTTTAGGGTGCTTTTGAGCATTTAATGCACGGTATTGCCATTAAACTCACCCTATAAGAACATTACTTCACATTCGGTTGTAACGTGGACGCAAATACCTCTTTTTATGCCTCAGTAATGACTTTTGGCAATCTGTTCTAATCCTTGTTCTGTCAAGCTCGTTCGATCGGTTATGCACTGCATCCTTCGATATTTCTAATGAGTGTCAAAATTTCCAAGCCCTCTTTCCTTATTATGCACCCAAGAAATGTCTCTTTCTGATGTTGCGTATAAGTGTTGTTTTTGTTTCCATTTATGCAAAACTCACCATTGATCACTTGTGAAGTCTATAGCAAGGATTTCTAACGGGTGTGACGCGAAAATATTACATATCAAAACTCCTTTATATTGATTATATCAGTATATCTTTTTTTTTTATAAGAAATAATGGTATATATAAAATGGGTGGGTGTGCGAAATGAGGTCACGTCCATAAATGGCGCGACTTAACAAGGACTTGCTGATGAAGACCGATATATGTTGATATCAACCACAGTTGGTTTGTCGGGAATGACTCAGCAATCCCAAATTGTGTACGTATTGAATCGTGTCCGAAATAGTGACAACCTGTCGTTCGAACTGAACGTATTTTTCTTATTACGTAGCGTACAATTAAAATAGACACTTTCTTTTAAATTAAAAAACAAAAATTAGAAATCGATGCTGATGCGTCGAACACACTTTCATCCTTTTTACATCAGCAACCAAATTAAAAAATAAAAATTATTGTCATTATAATGAAGAGATTATTTGTCATTCGGTTTCATATGCAGAGAAGGAAATCCACCACGTCCCACATGTGTAATTTGTGGCGAAACATTAGTAAATAAATCTATTGTTCTATAGTGAGGTGGGACATCGGGTTTAAAATGAGCAGTTTCTTTTACCTACATAATGACGAGGAAACACACGGTTAATTTTAACAAAAGAAGATAAGGAACTTATTCTCGAATTTACACGTTTGAAGTAATGTCAGTATCTCGTTTAAGGAAAATAAGCAGAATTCTTAAAATCCGTAGTTTTAATGCATTTTTCGTTATTGCAATCGGTTTTCAGTGATGCACATTCGGTGCTCTGTTAAAGCATTTCCCAGATATTTAAATTTTTGTACTTGTTTGATTTTGTTATCTCCAATTTGTAATTCGCATGTTGGCCTGTCCCTTTTGCTAACAACTATTTATTCTCTTCTTCTTACATCTGATGGTTACTCATTTTTTCTAACTTCCGTTTCCTGCCTTCTATAGGAATTCATGTAGATTCCTTCCTATGTCTTGAACAAAGTTACTATTATTTTTTGGCAAAATATATTTTTGTAGTGTTATTTCCAATCCTTTTTTGTGGGATGGCTATATCTGGTGTTTCCTGGTTGGAAAGCCAAAACCCCAGAGAAAGCAAATCTCTAAAAGGAGGGCTACAGTTAAACCGGACAGGAAAATGCAGAGTGAGCTAAGCAAATATTTTTCCCAGGTACCCTTAGGATTCCTGTTATAAACTTGGCCTTGGACCATATTAAAGTGTGTCACTAAATACTACATGCTTACTACTTTTGGGGAAAAATAACAGAGCATCTAGTCTCTGGAGGTTACAACCTTTGTACTGTATCTCCCAAATGACTAATTAGTTTTATTGAGCAAAGATAAACAGTAAATTGTAAAAAAGTTAATTAGAGCAATAAAATACAGGAAATTGTGGAGAACTATGCATAAAACAACATGGAAACACATTCTCTTTTTTCTATCATACAAACGCATTTGGTAACGTTGTATTGTAAAGAAAAAAACAAAGATATTTCTGTTTGAATTTGTCTCAATTTATCTTTCAAATGGAAAGAAAACAAATATTGAGTAATAACATTTATTTAGATTTGTAGAGCTGTGTTTAAAGATTTTTTTAATTTCTCTTTTACACGCCTTTTCCTGGAAAAAGGACACCAGACTTACATGCAGCTTACAACATCTGGTATTCCCAAGCAGTTACCCAGCTAAGTTCTGACCAGGCTTAACGTTCCTTAACTCATGTGATCTGATGAGAACCGTTGTTTCAAAGTTATAATGCCGTATATCTATTTTCAAAGAAATTTTCCAATGCCAGTAACAAACCAAACTATTTGAAATTTGATGTTAAATACAGAAGTTTGTGTTTCAAAGGTAATTACAGAAAGTAATTTTTCTGTGATCATTGTTTCGACCGGGGCAGTGAGACGTCATCGTTTGATAATGGTTGATAATAGCAACATTGTGATCATCGTTTCGATCGGAGATGTGAAACTTCATCTTTTGAGAACCGTTAATATATCGGCACACAACGTGGGGTGATCATCTTCTCAATTTCTGTTCGAATCCAGGAGTAGGAAGAAGACCTCCATTACTAATAATCCTAGCCAGTGACAGTGACTCAGATATTAGCGGAGCAAAAAATCTCAACTGCGGCCAATAAAAAGGAAGATGATCTTCAACTAAACACGGCTTAACAATCTACGGCGGAGGTGAAAGAATTACAAAATTATATTGAAGTTTATCTACTTTCAAAATTATTGCAACTCAATCCAGACATTTTTAGACATTTTTCATAGTTGGAGATCACATTGAGCAAGGCAGGAGTTGTTTCCCTTGTAAACATTAAAAGTTTGAGTTAAAATATCGAAATCGGAAAAATTACCTTAATAATTTTATCAAGTAGTGTAATAAAGGGATATTTCACCAAATGTTTATCAGAATTAATATAGTCGGGTTTAGCCCTATATCTTACGCATATAATGTTGTCGCAACAGAGGAAAATTATACTGAGAGGTGCCCAGCCCTGGGGAACAGCTGCCCGAAGCCGCGCCTTCTCATTGCACCAGACAGAGGTATCGGTTGCTGAGGCTGTGGGCAATTTTTGTTCCTAGCCCGGGTGTACGCGCTCGTGTTCCCTACTTTAAAAATGACCCTGTGTCACAACTCGTCTTAGTGGAGAGACAGAGTAAATATATAATGTAGTGCTTTTGAATAGATGTTCTAGTTCCTCTTGAAGGGATCCATACATGATTCCCGACAATGAATAAAAAATAGACCATTTCCATTTCGCAACTGTTTGTGTTAAGGAGTCCTCCCCTTTTTTATACAAGTGGACTCGCCTAGTGTGTACTTGTACTGCTGCCGCTGAATAACCGGGAGTGAGAGAGTGAGAGTGTGAGGTAAACGCTTTGTAGGAGTCACAGTTGCGAGCACGTAAACTCAGAAGGAAGTCATACTTCGATACTGAATTTCCCAGACTGTATTATTATTGCTACTAACCGCATTTCTGGATCTACTAACCGTATTACCAATTGTATTATTACGTCAATACATTTATTTGCTATATTTCATTCCAGCGTTTGTCATTCATTTGAGACCGGATTTCATCCCGGAATCCACAACAGTTTGAAAGACTGATTCCAGTACGGAAGAAAGTATTTATATCTGCCGTGTCTAACATGGCCATACTCATGTACACTTCCATACAAAACCGTGCGCACATCCATGAGTAAATTAAATATAAGTAATACCTCTGGTGAGGATTGAAACCACAACATTCCGATCACTCACGGCCTATTAAGATAATTACGAAACTGACGGGCTGCCACCTACGCTACCGAGATACCAAGATGTTAAGGCGAATTAACTCGCCTCGAAAGGTAAAAGAGTCCAAACCTTTATGGATTTGTTTTTTTCTTTTTCTTTTACGGCTTATCAACCCTTTAAACGACTGTAATTGTAATTGGAACTCGGCTGTTCGAGCCATTACTAATAACACCACCATTAGCTTAGCAAAATTATCCCAACTGCATCCGAAAAAATGGAAGATGATTCTTAACTAAAACACGGACTAATAATTTATGGCGGAGGTGAAATATTTACAAAAGTATTTTGAAAATGTTATACTTTCAAAATTATTGCAACTTTATACAGCAAAAGAAAAATACGACTTTTTAAAATTTGATATATATTTTATGGTTGGCCTTCAAAGTGAGCAACCCAGCAGTTGTTTCCCTTGTAAAATTAAAGGTCAAGGTTAAAATTTCAAAACAGCAAAAAATAATTAATGAGTCTATAAAGTATATTACTAAAAGGATATTTTACTCAATCCTTATTTGAAACCTATTATAATACAGATCTTTAAACAAGGGATCATAAAGTAGATAGATGTATTGTAATGAACATTTATTATAATGATTTAAGCCTTAAGTGACACCATCGCGTATGATTGGTCCATCTATATTATTATTGGTGTGTCCCGCCGCGTACTTTATGCATAAATCATGTAATCGTTAGACTAGACATTCTAGTTTCTCTGGAAGGGATCCATAAGTGGTTCCCGATAATAAACAAAGAATAGACCATATCCCGTTCACATCTGTTTGAAACGTTGTTTTCTGTACGGTAGTAGTTTTTTTTTTGTCTGCCGTATCTCACGTTGACATAATTACCTTATCTATTCTAACCGTCATACTGCGGAAGTTAAAAAAAAAGGGGCTTGATTGAACCAGGGCATTTTTCTTACTATTCTTCAATTTCTTCTTGATGTGTGTATCTTTAAATGTTCTTAGTGATCTATCATTACCTTGCACATCAACAACATTGGTATATATTGTCAAGAACACATAGCGCACACGGAATTACTCTGGAGATTTACCTCCAGAATCGGCACAATTAACCATGGGCGGAATTATACTGTTTTATCCTGATGATAGCATCTCCGGTATGTAACCGTTAAAACCTTCTTTTTTTTTATACATCGGTCTCCTTTAATGTCGTGTTATTTGAACATTTCTTGAAGGTAACCACCTTTGTTTATTTTACGTTTGTATCTTTCTATGTAGAATCATTTTCGTCACGTGTTCACATTTTACACACATTTTCCAAACTTTCTAGGAAGATATCAATGCCAACTTTATACCTATTCATGTGAGCAAATTATTTGCTGACACTATTACACATCTTTTCATTATTATTATTTATTGAATATATTTCATTTTCTCATATGTCGTTATATTCTCAATAAGCGTAACTCATAATATTTTCAACAATAAAATGGGAAATATTCACAACAATCTTAATGCACAATATTTGCAAGTAGCAGAATTTAAAATATTCTCAAAACACTTAATTGATAATATTCTCAACAAGCAAAACTGACAATATTGACAAGTGGCTCCAGTTCAAGCATTTGCAGCTACAACCCTCCATGCTATTTCAATACAGTGTGTAGTACAATCTCTAAATAAAAGAAGAAAATTCTAACCAGCCTCTTTTTACCTGGACTCACACGAGTGCGCCAAATATCGTTTGCGAAACAAATGCATCAGTAGGCGGAAAATAATATTTCCCATTCCCGCAAATTTAGAATAGACTCCTGCATGAGTGCTTCCCTGTAAAATTCAATGTTGATCCCTTCAAGTCAATGGCCTGTCGTTTTTATCCTTCTTATCCTCATAATCTTTACTTCTTATCGCCTACGCTTACATTTAATTCATATACCCGATTAATTCATGTGTAATTCTTTACTGTGAATGGCTTTCGATCATTCTGTTTGGTGATGTTCCTTTAAAAAAATCACCCAGCTGCATTCTCGAACTCCGAGTAAGACCACTTTGATGAACCTCAGGCATATGAAAGCTTTTCTACACTTTACGTACCATCAGTTCGAGCTGACCTTTCTTTCTGGGAGAAGATATTAAGAAGTGACGGGTGAAAAAATCTCAAAAGACACCTGGAGAAAATAAAGATATTTCATATGACGCCCCTCCACCACAACAAATATTTTATTTTCCGAAAGCCTACCTTCTAAGCAATTGTGTACGCGTACATGATGGATATTGATTGATTGAATGATTGGTTTGTTTTTCACGGATTTACAACCTATTGCAGGTTATTTTAGGCCGGAACATATTGCACATAATAACGATTTACTGATACAAGTCCTACTAATTAATCCATAGCTGGGGGAAAAGAGGTGGGTTCATATTTTTCTAAGGGCTATTTGAACGTAAGTTAATATAATTAACCAGATTGCAATTGGAACTCGTCTCCTCAATTTTCAATTACGATCTATTATCCATTACACCATCCACACATCCAAGCTTGCAATACCTGGTATTCCCAAGTGGTCACCCATGTTCAATCCACCAGCAGAAAGAAGCCCTCCATTGCTTGCAATCCTATTGAGAGTGACCCAGATATTACATTAGAAAAATATGCATCCGATAAAAGGAAGATGATCTTCAACTAAAAAACAACCTAATAATCTATGTTAGAGGGGAAATATTTACAAAAATATTTTGAAAACTATCTACTTTCAAAATGATTGCAAATTAATCCACCAATAGAAAAATAGCACATTTTATGATATCTTTTATGGCCGGCGTTCACAGTGAGCAATCCAAGAGTTGTTTCCCTTGTAAGAATCATGGTCAAGGTTAAAATGTCAAAATAAGAAAAAAAATAATTAATAATTTTATAAAATACTACCATCATGGGATATTTTAGCAAATAATGTTTAGAAATGTATTTTAATACAGATTTTTCAACAGGGATCGTAAAATAGATAAATGTAATATAGTGAACATTAATTATAATGATATAATCCTTAAGCGACACCATCGGATAAGATTTGTCTATCTATATTATTATGGGTGGTTCGAGCTTCACACTTTATGCCTAAATCATGTAATCGTTGAACTAGACTTTCTAGTTTCTCTTGAAGGGATCCATTCGTGATTCCCGATATTAAATAAAGAATAGACCATTTATATTTCAGAGCAGTTCGAAGTTCGATGGCAAACGAAAGCTTAATAATTTGTTAATTTTCTCTGTAACGGATCCACTATATTCTATTTAGAATTTCTGCCTTCCCGTCAGAGCACAGAAAAATGATTTCAATTAATAAACTCTTTTGTAGGAAGTGTTATGTATAAAATTGTAACATTTTCTTCCCAGCTGTTATAATGCTGGTCATTTTCGTTATTATTATACCAAAACATAAAAAATTGAACAACAGATTAGTGAAGAAACTGTTAAATCACATGGATCTATAATACGAGCGTTAAGTATCTCTTTCCTAGGCATTTTTTTTGTATAAATGCCTTTTATATCGACATTGTACCCTAGACATCAACCTGCCGATACAATTTTTATTTCACCAACTTTCCTGCTCTGTAAATCTGGAAAAAAAAAACTTCGCTTTGAAAAATGTTATCGTCAATTTTGTACTAAGATGGTATAAAACACGGCCTAGTAATCTTCGGCGAAGGTGAACGATTTATAAAACTATTTTGAAGATTATCTGCTTTCAAATTTATTGCAACTTAATCCACCAAAAGAAAAAGTACACTTTTTAAAATTTTACACATCTTTTATGACCGTCGAGCACAGTGAGCAGCCGAGGAGTTGCTTCCCTTTTAAGCATTAAAGTTCAAGTACTGTATAAAGGGATATTTTATCAAATGATTAGAAGAAATATTTTATAATGGAGATTTTCTAATATAAGGCCGTAATCTAGATACATGCAGTGAAAACTTATATTGATAAGTGTTAAGTGACATCATCCTCTCTGTCTATCAATCTTTATCTAGGCGGGTCCAACCATGCATATTGTCCATCTGGGGAACAGCTGCCCGTGACTGCATACTCTCATGGCACTAAAGAGAGGGATCGACTCCTGAACCGAGACCAGCGTAGTCGACGATTTTGTGCCTGGCTTGAGTGTATGCGCTCGGGTTCTCCACATTAAAGTCGATCTTGTGTCTCATCCCGCACCAATGTTGCATCCAGTGGCTATGTGGTAAATATCCATGAATTCGTTATTCTAGTTTCTCTTGAATTGATCCATACGTGCTTCCCGA
This sequence comes from Acanthosepion pharaonis, assembly GCA_903632075.3. NCBI lineage: Eukaryota > Metazoa > Mollusca > Cephalopoda > Sepiida > Sepiidae > Acanthosepion > Acanthosepion pharaonis. The sequence continues at coordinate 633,754 of CAHIKZ030001220.1, forward strand.
TAATAAACAAGCAAACAATAGACCATTTCCATTTCACGTCTGTTTGAAAGGCTGATTCCAGTGTACAAAACAGTTCTGTATCTGCCGTGTCTCACGTGGACGTACTCATATACGCTAACGCTGCGGAAGTTTTAAAAATCAAGCCCTGGTTGGAAAGCCAAAACACCAGAGGAAGCAAATCTCTAAAAGGAGGGCTACAGTTAAACCGGACAGGAAAATGCAGAGTGAGCTAAGCAAATATTTTCCCAGTTACCCTTAGGATTCCTGTTATAAACTCAGCCTAGGACCATATTCTAGCGAGTGTGTCATTAAATAGTACTTGCTTACTACTTCTAGGAAAAAATAACAGAGCATCTAGTCTCTGGAGGTTACAACCTTTGTACAGTATCTCCCAAATGACTAATTAGTTTTATTGAGCAAAGATCAATTATAAATTGTAAAAAAAATTAATTAGAGCAATAAAATACAGGAAGTTGTGGAGAGCTATTCATAAAACCACATGGAGACACATTCTTTTTTTTTCTATCATACAAACGCAATTGATTACGTTGTATTGTAAGGAAGAAAAAAAAAAAAAAACATTTCTGTTTGAATTTGTCTCAATTTGTCTTTCAATTGGAAAGAAAACAAATATTGAATAATAAAATTTCTTTAGATTTGTAGAGCTGTGTTTGAAGATTTTATTTATTTCTCTTTTGCACGCCTTTTCCTGGACAAATGACACCAGTCTTACATGCAGCTTACAGCATCTGGTATTCCCATGCAGTTACCCAGCTAGGTTCTGACAAGGCTTAACGTTCCTTAACTTAGGTAATCTTATGAGAACCAGTGTTTCAAAGTTATAATGCCGTATATCTAATTTAAAAGAAATTTTCCAATGCCAGTAAGAAACCAAACTATTTGAAATTTGATGTTAAATACAGAAGTTTGTGTTTCAAAGGTAATTACAGAAAGTAATTTTTGTGTGATCATTGTTTTGACCGGGGCAGTGAGACGTCATCGTTTGATAATCGTTGATAAATCAGCAACATTGTGTGATCATCGTTTCGGTCGGAGCTGTGAAACTTCATCGTTTGAGAACCGTTAATATATCGGCACACAATGTGGGGTGTTTATTTTCTCAATCTCTGTTCGTATTGTTGATTCCGGGATAAAATCCGGTCTCAAATGAATGACAAACGCAGGAATGGAATATAGCAAATAAATGTATTGACGTAATAATACAATTGTGAATACGGTTAGTAGATCCAGAAATGCGGTTAGAAGCAATAATAATATATATACATTCTGGGAAATTCAGTATCGAAGTATGACTTCCTTCTGAGTCTACGTGCTCGCAAACGTGACACCTACAAAGCGGTTACCTCACACTCTCACTCTCTCACTCTGTATCACTGTGTATCACTCCCGGGTATTCACCGGCAGCAGTACAAGTACACACTGGGCGTGTCCACTTGTATAAAAAAGGAATTGACCTCTTAACAAACCCCTCCTTAGATCCCTTTTGTGGTGGAGGTAATATTTTTTTCTATTACAGTCGGTAATCAGAGGTTCGGCAAATTTTCTCTTCCTGTTTGACCTTCTAATTTCTCTGTCTTCCTGTGGTCTTTGCATCTCAAAAGCTTCGAAGATTGCATCATTGAATCGTCGTTTTCTGCGGGTGACGAGCTTGGCTCCTCAACCCGTCGTTTTGTAATTAGTCGATATGTCTTCTATGTGAAAACTTCTCGCCTTGTACTGTGTACATCACATTTCCTAATCTGTTAATTATTGTGCCAGGATCCCAGTAAGCCATATTGTTTCTAAACATCCTAAAGTAAACCCGTTCTCCTGGTTTAAATAATATCTTGGGTACAATAGGTGTATACTTGTTTTTGTTCTTGTTTGGCAATAATTTGTCAAACAGACTTTATTCTCCGAGCAAACATCAATTCCGCTGGTGAAAGACCCGATGGCGTGTTCACTTTAGGTGTTATTCTGTACACTTGGAGGATGTGTTGCATCACTTTTATCGTCGGTACATCCTCGGCTTTTTTTTTTAGCGCTCTTTTTAGTGCGTCAACGAATCTTTCAGCTTGTCCGTTTGACCTCGGGTGGTACGGAGCTATCTTGATATGCTTTACTTGATATGTCTCACAAAATTCTTTGAAGTCACTGGAGGTAAATTGTGTGCCGTTATCGCTTACCAAACAATCCGCGACGCCAAATCTCGCGAATAGTTCGTGTAAACAGTTTATGGTATTTTCTGTCGTCGGGTGTTTAAATCTGGAAGCCTCTGGCCATTTACTGAAACTATCTACTGTTATTAAATAGTAGTAACCCTCAATGGGTCCTGCGTAATCCACGTGGATTCTGGACCACGGTCTGTCGACTTTAGGCCATGGCTTTTGTATAGAGGGTGGTGCTTTCGCCGCAGCAGCACAACCTTTGCAACTTTCCACCATTTGCGTGATATCGTCGTCCATATTCGGCCAGTAGACAAAACTTCTCTTAAGTGATTTAATCCGGTTTTTTCCGGGATGTCCTAAGTTAAAATCTATCAAGATCCGTCTTCGTAGCGACTTCGGTATTACTACTCTCTCGTTATACAATAATATGTTGTCACAGATTGAGAAACTGTCTGCTAAATTCCTCAGCTTCTCTTCTATTTTTTTCTTGGTATTCTGAATAAATTCATCTCTTTCTGCTTCTCGTCTTATCTCAAGAAGCGTTACAGGTAGTTCCTTTATTGTATTGCATAATACCTTACTGATTTCATCTTCAGCTTGTAAAGCCGCAATTACCGAATCTTCTAACGGTTCGCCTTTCGCGGGTATTAATCGCGATAGTCCGTCAGCCTGTCCTATTTTCTTTGATGGTAAGAACTCAAGTTTGAAATTGTAGTTTAGTAACACAGTTCCCCATCTTAAAAATCAGGCATATTTTTAATTGCCGATGCCCCATCTGGGTCCGGTTTCGTGCCATTTTCATTTATTATCTGACATAAGTATTTAATTTCATTTAGGAAAAAGTCGCACTTTTCTCCTTTTACTTTGAACCCAAAGTCCTGAAGTCTTCTGAAAACTTTCTTTATGTGTGATTTAGTGCTTTTCAACATTGTCGCTCTTAATTACAATGTCGTCCAGATAAGAGGTCGCGAAATTCTGGCCCGTGAGCATTGTGTCCATCGTCTGCTGAAAAATTGCTGGTACAACTTTTACTCCGAATGGTAGTCTGTTGAATTTGTACAACCCTTTGTGCGTATTAATGCAAAGGATTTTCGTGCTCTCTTCTTTTACTGGGATTTGTAGATAAGCCTCACTTAGATCTATTTTTGAAAATATCTTACCGCCGTTGAGCTTTGTAAATATTTCCTCTGGGCTCGGTAGTAGGTAATGATGGTCTTTTATAGCCTTGTTAAGCCCCGTCGAAAAATCTGCGCATACGCGGATTTCTCCTGATTTCTTTTTTACATAAACTACCGGTGCAGCCCACTCACTAAACTCTATTTTTGAATGAATCCCAGTTTGTTCAAGTCTCTCCAATTCTTTGTCGATTTTTTCTATAGTAGCGAACGGTACGTTTCGCTTCTTTTTAAAAAGTGGTTGGACGTTTTCTTTTAATTCAATTCTGGCCTCAAATGAGTTACATCGTCCCAACCCGCTTGAAAATACCTCAGGAAATTGGTTATATAATTCTTCCTTTAACTTTATAGCATCTGATAAGTAGATCCGAAACGTTGAACTTTTGCATCCAGTCGATACCTATTAGATTTTCAGTATCTTTCATGACGTATATCTTAAGTTTTTTTGTTTTCCCGTGAAATTTAACATTCACGATTATTTCTCCTTCGAATTTTATTCGCTTGCCTGTAACCGACTTGGCAATTTTTTGTGTATGTAACATGGTTGGTCTGTTAAGTTATCCATGTCTGTAGGTTGATTATCGTGAGATCGGAACCCGGATCCAGTTGCAATTTTATCTTTTTATTTAAGATTTCAAGTTCCACATATTTCCTTATGTTGGTATTGTCTTCGTTATGCATCCTAGTAGCTCTTATTCTACTAGTATCTTTTCTGTTCCTACATTGGGATGCCTTCTGGCCCATTTTTCCACACTCAAGACAGTTTTTATATTTAAAACGGCAACCGTTGTTCCAATGTAGTCCTCCACATCGATAACATGCTGGTGGGGGGGTTATATTTGCTTCGATTTTCGTCATAATTTGCCATGTATGTTGTACTTTTTTTCTTATTATAGAATTTTTGTTTTCTTTCCGGGGAGGGTGAGAATCTTTTTCCATTATTATAGAATTTTTGTTTTCTTTCCTGGGGGGGGGGTGAAGAACGTAGACTTTTGTTTAACTTACATATATGAGATACAGCTGACACCTCAATGTCCTTCGAGTCTTTCTTTATGCTTAGGCATTTCTGGTAATCTTCCGATAATTGTTGTAGTCTTAGTCCAGGTTCATTTTGTAATTTTGAAAGCATTCTTTTGCGCATTTCACTATCTTTTGTTGAAACTAACCCTTGAACAAAGATGAGACACTTGGAATTGTCCGGGGTTAATTCCGCTAATTTGAAGTCGTCGCAATGTTTATTTACGATTGCGGCAAACGAGGAATAATCCTCTCTTTCAATATCTAATTGCTTGTTACCCGCTACTTTCAATATTAGTTCCTGGAGCTCTATTTGTCTCTATTGATTTTCCTTCAGCGTTTGTAGTAATTACTTTTGGCATTTTTCTTCCATTCTTTCTTGTAGTAGTAATTGTTGATCATTTTGGTATTTTACCAGTTCTACCAAAATATTTTTAAAATTCTTCCATGATAACTCAATTTTATGTATTTTTAATCTTCGTAAGTCTTTGTCGTCAATTTGTTGTGTACGACGAGGGAAAAATTTTTGTTGTTTGTTCTTCCTGTGTGAGTTCAAATCGTTCGTCGTCAATTTGTTGTGGACGAGGGGAGGATTTTTCTATTTCTTTTTCTCGTGTGAATTCGAATCGCCCGTCTTCAATTTGTTGTGGACGAGGGGAGGATTTTTCTATTTCTTTTTCTCGTGTGAGTTCGAATGGCTCGTCGCCAATTTGTTGTGGATTCCGGGATGAAATCCGGTCTCAAATGAATGACAAACGCAGGAATGGAATATAGCAAAAAAATGTATTGACGTAATAATACAATTGGTAATACGGTTAGTTGATCCAGAAATGCGGTTAGAAGCAATAATAATGTATATACAGTCTGGGAAATTCGGTATCGAAGTATGACTTCCTTCTGAGTCTACGTGCTCGCAACTGGGACTCCTACAAAGCGGTAACCTCACACTCCCACTCTCTCACTGTATTTCACTGTGTATCACTCCCAGGTATTCACCGGCAGCAGTACAAGTACACACTGGGCGAGTCCACTTGAATAAAAAAGGGGTGGACCCCTTAACAGTTCGAATTCAGGAGTAGGAAGAAGACCTCCATTACTAGCAATCCTAGCCAGTGACAGTTACTCAGATATTGACGGAGCAAAATATCCCAACTGCGCCCGATAAAAAGGAAGATGATCTTCAACTAAACACGGCTTAAAAATCTACGGCGGAGGTGAAAGAATTACAAAATTATATTGAAGATTATCTACTTTCAAAATTATTGCAAATTATGCACCAAAAGAAAAAAACAGCTTTCTTAATTTATTGCAACTGATTAAGACGCACCTATTGAAATTTTAGACATTTTTCATAGCAGGAGATCACAATGAGCAAGGCAACAGTTTTCTTCCCTTGTAAACATTCAAGGTTTGAGTTAAAATATCGAAATCGGAAAAATTACCTTAATAATTTTATCAAGTAGTGTAATAAAGGGATATTTCACCAAATGTTTATCAGAATTAATATAGTCAGGTTTAGTACTATACCATACGCATATAATGTAGTTGCAACTGAGGAAAATTATACTGAGAGGTGCCCAGCCCTGGGGAAGAGCTGCCCGAAGCCGCGTCTTCTCATTGCACCAGACAGAGGGATCGGTTGCTGGGGCTGTGGGCAATTTTTGTTCCTAGCCCGGGTGTACGCGCCCGTGTTCCCCACTTTAAAAATGACCCAGTGTCACAACTCGTCTTAGTGGGGAGACAGAGTAAATACATAATGTAGTTCTTTTGAATAGATGTTCTAGTTTCTCTTGAAGGGATCCATACATGATTCCCGATAATGAACAAAAAATAGACCATTTCGATTTCACAGATGTTTGTGTTAAGGAGTCCACCCCGTTTTATACAAGTGGACTCGCCCAGTGTGTACTTGTACTGCTGCCGGTGAATAACCGGGAGTGAGAGAGTGAGACTGTGAGGTAACCGCTTTGTAGGAGTCACAGTTGCGAGCACGTAAACTCAGAAGGAAGTCATACTTCGATACTGAATTTCCCAGACTCTATATATATTATTATTGCTACTAACCGCATTTCAGGATCTACTAACCGTATTACCAATTGTATTATTGCCTCAATACATTTATTTGCTATATTTCATTCCAGCGTTTGTCATTCATTTGAGACCGGATTTCATCCCGGAATCCACAACAGTTTGAAAGACTGATTCCAGTACGGAAGAAAATATTTATATCTGCCGTGTCTCACATGGCCATACTCATGTACACTTTCATACAAATCCGTGCGCGCAGCCATGAGTAAATTAAATATAAGTAATACCTCTAGTGAGTATTGAACTCACGACATTCCGATCCCTCACGGCCTATTAAAATAATTGCGAAAGTGACGCGCTGCCACCTACGCTACCGAGACACCAAGATGTTAAGGCGAATTAACTCTCCTCGAAAGGTGAAAGAGTCCAAACCTTTATTAAAAGATGTTAGTTTTTAAATGAACGCTGAGTGTCCATTTTCGTTGAGCCAAGATTCGCAAGACTAACACATATTTTCACTCATTGATTTGTTTTTTTTTCGTTTTCTTTTACGGCTTATCAACCCTTTAAACGACTGCAATTGTAATTGGAACTCGGCTGTTCGAGCCGTTATTAATAACACCACCATTAGCTTAGCAAAATTATCCCAACTGCATCCGAAAAAATGGAAGATGATTTCTAACTAAAACACAGCCTAATGATTTATGGCGGAGGTGAAATATTTACAAAATTGTTTTGAAAATGTTATACTTTCAAAATTATTGCAACTTTATACACCAAAAGAAAAATACGACTTTTTAAAATTTGATATATATTTTATGGTTGGCCTTCACAGTGAGCAACCCAGCAGTTGTTTTCCTTGTAAAATTAAAGGTCAAGGTTAAAATGTCAAAATCGGAAAAAATAATTAATGATTCTATAAAGTATATTACTAAAAGGATATTTTACTCAATCCTTATTTGAAACCTATTATAATACAAATCTTTAAACAGGGGATCATAAAGTAGATAGATGTATTGTAATGAACATTTATTATAATGATTTAAGCCTTAAGTGACACCATCGGGTATGATTGGTCTATTTATATTATTATTGATGGGTCCCGCCGCGTACTTTACGCATAAATCATGTAATCGTTAGACTAGACATTCTAGTTTCTCTTGAAGGGATCCATACGTGGTTCCCGATAATAAACAAAGAATAGACCATATCCCGTTCACATCTGTTTGAAACGTTGTTTTCTGTACGGTAGTAGTTTTTGTTTCATCTGCCGTATCTTACGTTGACATAGTTACCTTATCTATGCTAACCGTCATACTGCGGAAGTTAAAAAAAAAATAAGGGCTAGATTTATTGCCCGACTTTACCATTTAATACAAAGCGAGGAGCTGGTCAACAGTTGGTATCAACAGAACTATTGAACCAGAGCATTTTTCTTACTATTCTTTACTTTCTTCTTGATGCGTGTATCTTTAAATGTTCTTAGTGATCTATCATTGCCTTGCACATCAACAACATTGGTTGATGTTGTCAAGAACACATAATATACACTAAATGACGCTGGAGATTTACCTCCAGAATTGGCACAATTAACCATGGCCTGAATCATACGGTTTTATCCTGATGATAGCATCGCCGGTATGTAACCTTTAAAACCTTCTTTTTATTTTTACATCGGTCTCCTTAAATGTCGTGTTATTTGAACATTTCTTGAAGGTAACCACCTTTATATATTTTACGTTTCTTTCTTTCTATGTAGAATACTTTTCGCCACGTGTTCACTGATTATACACATTTTCCAAACTTTCTAGGAAAATATCAATGCCCATTTTATACCTATTCATGTGAGCAAATTATTTGCTGACACTATTACACATCTTTTTTATTATTATTATTTATTCAATATATTTCATTTTCTCATATGTCCTTATATTCTCAATAAGCGTAACTCATAATATTTTCAACAATAAAATGGGAAATATTCACAACAACCTTAATGCACAATATTTGCAAGTAGCAGAATTTAAAATATTCTCAAAGCACTTAATTGATAATATTCTCAACAAGCAAAACTGACAATATTGACAAGTGGCTCCAGTTCAAGCATTTGCAGCTACAACCCTCCATGCTATTTCAATACAGTGTGTAGTACCATCACTAAATAAAAGAAGAAAATTCTAACCAGCATCTTTCCAGGAACCGCTACTTAGTGAGCTATATTACAGCCCCCACGTTTCCTCTCGCCTCAGACACAAGGCATATAAGTAGTTCAGAGATTGTATTGAACTGTTCATAACTTCAAATTCGTTTTTATTTTCCTTCTGGAACATTCGTTGTTGATATAATTATTATTTGTTTTAGCTTGAATTCTATGTTCTGTGTACTTTTTACCTGGATTCACACGAGTGCGCCAAATATTGTTAGCGAAATAAATGTACAATTAGGCAGAATATAATATTTCCCATATACCCGATTATTTCGTCTGTAATCCTCTACTGTGAGTGGCTTTCGATCATTCTGTTTGGTGATGTTCCTTTAAAAAAAGGACCCAGCTGCATTCTCGAACTCCGAGTAAGACCCCTTTGTTGAACCCTAGGGACATGAAAGCTTTTCTATACTTTATGTATTTTACGTACCATCAGCTCGAGCTGACCGTTTCCTTCTGGGAGAAGATATTAAGAAGTGACGGATGGAAAAATCTCAAAAGACACCTGGAGAAAATAAAGATATTTCATATGACGCCCCTCCACCACAATAAATATTTTATTTTCCGAAAGCCTACATTCTAAGCAATTGTGTACGCGTACATGATGAATATTGATTGATTGAATGATTGGTTTGTTTTTCACGGATTTACAAACTATTGCCGGAACATATTGCACATAATAACGACTTACTGATACAAGTCCTACTAATTAATCCATAGCTGGAGGGAAAGAGGTAGGTTCATACTTTTCTCAGGGGTTAATATAATTAACTAGACTGCAATTGGAACCAGTCTCCCCGATTTTCAATTCCGAGCCATTATCCATTACACCATCCACACATCCAAGCTTGCAATACCTGGTATTCCCAAGTGGTCACCCATGTATTTATGGAACAGACTCGACGTTGCTTGACTTAGAGTTTCAACATCGTATGGCCGTAAGGCTTTGCAAAGAATGAGAAAGTTGGCACCAGAAAGATCACACGCTTGCTAAATAACATCAACAACAAATAAGATTCATTAGATAGTATTAAGCTTGACTTAGTGTAACACAAGGTCATATAGAAAACAGAAGTAGAAGATTGTGTTGCGTCAGTCTTCACAATATAAAAGCAGCATTCGAAATCCTCATACCGGTAGCGCAGTAGGCAGCATGTCAGTCTCATAATCAGTTTGTATTCGTCGTGATTTATCTAAATGCCGTGAGTTCGATCCTTACACGAGGCAGTTTGTTTTTCTTTTTAAATATGCATTCTTTCAGCAGTCCTTATCGGAATTTCGAACCAAACGCTTTATTCAATCAACAAGGATAAATTGTTCTCATTCTGTGTTACATGCCCCCGGGTCGTATCAGTTAATTATGAATTTGTCCTAGTGATGTCTTTCACTACCTAACCCAGATATTGAACTTCTCAATCTCTGTTCGAATCCAGGAGTAGGAAGAAGACCTCCATTACTAGTAATGCTAGCCAGTGACAGTGACTCAGATATTGGCGGAGCAAAATATCCCAACTCCGTCCGATGAAAAGGAAGATGATCTTCAACTAAACACGGCCTAATATAGCTTAATCAGTAAGGATAAGAGACGGACACAAACGGCAATAGTTTACAACGCACATGGCTTCGAAAGGATTATCTTACTCATTCACACCTCTTCTTCATCAAGCTTATTCATTCGGTTTCATATGTAATGAAGGAAATCCACCGCGTCTCACATGCGTAAATTCTGGCAAAACATTAGCAAATGAAGCTATGATTCCTAGGAAATTAAACAGACATTTACATTAAAGGATTTTCTATTTGGTAAAAAAATTACTCATTATTTCAGTTGGAACAGTGTTCGTCGTTTGATAATCGTTGGGTTGTCACCCTTTTCGATATTTCTTCGAATCGAACAGCAAGAAGAAGACTTCCATTGTTTGCAATCCGAGGGAGAGTGACCCAGATATTAGCTTAGCAAAATATCCCAATTGCGTCCGATATAAAGGAAAATGATCTTCAAAAAACACGGCCTAATAATTTATGGCGGAAGTGAAATAATTACAAAATTATTTTGAAGATTATCTACTTTTAAAATTAATTCAAATTAATCCATCAAAAGAAAAATAGCACTTGTAAACATTTTTGATAACTTTTATTGCTGGCGTTAACAGAGTGCAACACAGGAGTTGTTTCCCTTGTAAAATTCAAGGTCAAGGTTAAAATGTCAAAATTGCAAACATTAATTAATTATTTTATAAAGTACTGTAATAAATGGATATTTTACCAAATAATTATAAGGAACGTATTAAAATACAGAATTAGAAACAAGGGATCATAAAATACATAGTTGTAATATAGTGAACATTTATTATAATGATTTAATCCTTAAGTGACACCATCGGGTATGATTTGTCTATCTGTATTATTATTGGTGGGTCCCGTCGCGTACTTTACGCATAAATCATGTAATCGTTGAACTAGAATTTCTAGTTTCTCTTGAAGGGATCCATACGTGGTTCCTGCTAATAAACAAAGAATAGACCATATCCATTTCACATCTGTTTGAAACGTTGTTTTCTGTACGGTAATAGTTTTTTTTTTTATCTGCCGTATCTCACGTTGACATAATTACCTTATCTATGCTAACCGTCATACAGCGGAAGATTAAAAAAAACAAACAAGGGCTTGATTTATTGCCCGACTTTACCATTTAATACAAAGGAGTGAGAACCGGCGATAAATCGGCACCCAACGTGTGGATGGTCATCGTTTCGACCACTATTTCAATCCAGCAGCAGAAAGAAGACCTCCATTGCTTGCAATCCTATTGAGAGTGACCCAGATATTACATTAAAAAAATATGCATCCGATAAAAGGAAGATGATCTTCAGCTAAAAAACAACCTAATAATCTATGTTAGAGGGGAAATGATTACAAAAATATTTTGAAAACTATCTACTTTCAAAATTATTGCAAATTAATCCACCAATAAAAAAATAGCACATTTTATCATATCTTTTATGGCCTGCGTTCACAGTGAGCAATCCAAGAGTTGTAAGATTCAAGGTTAAAATGTCAAAATAGGAAAAAATAATTAATAATTTTATAAAATACTGTCATCATAGGATATTTTAGCAAATAATGTTTAGAAATGTATTTTAATACAGATTTTTCAACAAGGGATCGTAAAATAGATAAATGTAATATAGTGAACATTAATTATAATGATATAATCCTTAAGCGACACAATCGGATAAGATTTGTCTATCTATATTATTATGGGTGGTTCGAGCTTCACACTTTATGCCTAAATCATGTAATCGTTGAACTAGACTTTCTAGTTTCTCTTTAATTGATCCATACGTGTTTCCCTATATTAAATAAAGAATAGACCATTTATATTTCAGAGCAGTTCGAACTAAAATCTTGGTTCTATGTTTGATGGCAAACGAAAGCTTAATAATTTGTTAATTTTCACTATATTCTATTTAGAATTTCTGCCTTCCCATCAGACCAGAGAAAAATAATTTCAATTAATAATCACTTTTGTAGGAAGTGTTATGTGTATGTATAAAATTGTAACATTTTCTTCCCAGCTGTTATAATGCTGGTCATTTTCGTTATTATTATACCAAAACATAAAAAATTGAACAACAGATTAGTGAAGAAACTGTTAAATCACATGGATCTATAATACGAGCATTAAGTATCTCTTTCCTTGGCATTTTTTTGTATAAATGCCTTTTATATTGACATTGTACCCTAGACATCAACCTGCCGATACAATTTTTATTTCACCAACTTTCCTGCCTGGAAATCCTGAAAAAAAACCTTATATTTCGCTTTGAAATCTTCGGCGGAGGTGAACGATTTATAAAACTATTTTGAAGATTATCTGCTTTCAAATTTATTGCAACTTAATCCACCAAAAGAAAAAGTGCACTTTTTAAAATTTTACATATATTATTTTCAATAAGCGTAACTCATAATATTTTCAACAATAAAATGGGAAATATTCACAACAATCTTAATGCACAATATTTGCAAGTAGCAGAATTTAAAATATTCGCAAAACACTTAATTGATAATATTCTCAGCAAGCAAAACTGACAATATTGACAAGTGGCTCCAGTTCAAGCATTTGCAGCTACAACCCTCCATGCTATTTGTTGAAACTTGACTAATGGATGGAATAATAATGCAACACAAAATGTACTTAGAACAAAATGTATTGAAACAAGAAAGTGTACACAATATTTACATATAGACTTTTGTATATTCCTGGGAAGACCGTTCCTGGAGAATGGGTTGACTTGGTCGCAGTCGGGCAGAGTCTCTGGATTGAATCTCTTGATTCCTCATTATTTATTGTACTATGTACAAATGTGGCACAAGGCCGAAAAGGAGGCTGGGGAAAGGACGGTCATCACTTGTCTTAAAATAAAACTTAGCTAGCCACAACCACTGACCCTATCATACTAAACAATAGTCCTATCACCAAAACAACACATTTATCCATACCTTTCTTACTACATCCACCAAAATGCCTCTTTGACTCAATGAAAATCCTAAATACACCCCTTATGTACAAATATTGTCTGTGAGGGAGGGGGGCATAAAAACAACAATTTCTAAAAAAATCCCCAATGAGTATATACAATATGTCGAAATATATTTACAAGAAACTAAACAAAATTAGTGTTAGTATTAAAACCCCCCACAAACTTTGAATGTGGCAGAAATATCAGTTAACCGGACGAAATCGATGCGGGACTATGAAAATAAGGACACATTCAAACCGTCAAGCACTCACACAAGCACTCACTTATTCATACACAACAACAAATACGAAAGCACACGCACGAAACGAAAGGCGCCCCGCATCCACCAGAAAACTGACATCACTAACCACCTAACGAGAGAGGGGATGGGGAATTAAACAAAAGTAAAAAATAGGGACAGAAATAAAAGGGACCAATGAGCTTACATACCCTAGATAAGTTTCCCTGGGAAAAAAAAAGGGAAACTAAAAATTCAAAAACGAAAACCTAGTCTAGCCTAATATCTGGGTGGGTTGCCTATGTTCAACCCTGTTAGGACAAAATTCTGTACCTAACCGACATCCAAATGCCACTCTAGGTCAGCCCCTTTCACTCTACACATTCGCGCAAGATTCACCCACCTTTTGCCGAATTCTGATGATGGGAGCCGCCGCCTTTCCGTCCTAATCTTGACTTTAAGCTGATGCTTAAAGTACAAGATCAGTTGGGAAGAGGTGAACTAATACTTGATACAATGCCTTACGAGACAACGCTTGGGCGTCGGAGAGGCCATCCGACGTCCACAAGAGGAGCTTCAAAGCACGACGACATTCGCGGTAGAAGGAGCACTCGGCGCGTGGTGTACGGCCGGCCTCCTCTTCGCACGAGTGCACACTTCTCAGGGACGGGAAATGTTTCTGGACGTCTTCTTTCCAAAAGGTGCCCTCCTCATCCGACCCGCGACACATTCGGTCTAGAAAGGTAATGCGAAGCATATATTGACAAATCTCAATGCTAGGCATACCCAGACCGCCCTCAGAGGGATGAAGGCAACAGATCTCGCGACATACCATTTGGGCCTTGCCTCTCCACAAGAAAGAACAAGGCCTTGACTAATGACATTAGTCGGGAATACGGGAGTGGAAGCACAGAAAGACGGTAGAGGAGGATCGGATAGATGTGTGAAACACATACTTCCGCCCTTACCTTCAGGGAAAGTCTCCTCCGAGACCACAGATTACCCGCGGCCTCGGCCTGCCCTTGTACCTCCGACCAATTCATTTCCAACTGGAGATCAGGACCGAACCAGACGCCGAGTATCTTGATCGGCCCATCCGTCCAGAGGAAAGGTCCGGGAAGAGAAACTCCCTTCCACGCACCCAACCGCAAGCCCACAGACTTATCGCGGTTGATCTTGGCCCCTGTCACCATCTCATACCCACTGCTCTGCTTACTGACTTCGTTAATCTCGGCTCTGCTCGACACAAGAACCGAAACGTCGTCAGCATAGGCAGAATACCTGGCCGAGGTGGAAGCACCAGGCAGCGAAATTCCGCGTAGGACCGGATTCGCCTTTAACTTGCGAAGGAATGGCTCCAAGGCAAGAACGTAAAGCAGAGGCGATAGCGGACAACCTTGACGAATGGAGCGAGACAATACGAAAGGCTTCGATCTTACCCCATTCACTTCCACCAGCGCACCGGGGGTCGCATACAAGAGTCGGATCCAGGAGCGAAAGTCGGCTCCGAAACCGGCCGCCGAAAGGACAGCCTCCAGAAATCGATGGTCAACCCTATCGAAGGCCTTGGACTGATCTAAATTGATCAGCGCGGCTTCACTGTCGACTTGTTCTAAGCGTACCATATGAAGGTTATCCTGAATAGTCCTGCCCTTCACAGCACAAGTCTGTTCAGGGCCAATCAGACTAGACAGGACAAGCTGCAAACGGTTGGCTAAGATCTTCGCCAAAATCTTTAAGTCAGTGTTTAACATCGTTAAAGGGCGAAAGTTCCCTAACCCATCCCCACCGTCCTTGTCCTTACGCAGCAACTTGATGACACCCCTGGTGAAGCGTTGAGGTAAAGACCCCTGTCTCATCCAGTGGTTGTACATCAGTTCCAGCAAAGGAACAAAAACGTGCGACAACCTCAAGTAAACTTCGTAGGGAAGACCATCTAATCCCGGAGACTTATCCAGGCCAACCTGCTTCAGCGCTTCCCAGATTTCCGACTCTGTTATGGGACCCTCGCACCTAGCCATTTCAGCTGCCGAGAGGCAGGGAAAGTCAGCTAAATAGGCGTCGAACTGAGCAGAGCTCAGACCGGGCTCCCTGGTGAAAAGCTCCTGAAAGTAATCTCGAAATACCTCACATATGCCCGCGTTTGTAGTCACGGTCCGCTTATCCGGTAATGTGACGCACGCTATATGTCGCCTGGCCGCGTTTCGATTTTCCTCTACACGCAGTTCAGCGGCCATATTCGTTGCCTCAGAAGACATTCTTTTTAACCTAGCCCTAACTACCAGAGCTTGATCCTTCTTGATAAGCAAGGAGGCTAATTCTGCCTTAGCTAAGACTATGTCCCCACTAACACGGGATTTCACGGCCCGATCAACTTTTTCTTTTAAAGCCGTTTGCGCCGCTAATCTATCTAGATTGAGTCGACGACTAAAATCGGCAGCAAACGTTCGAATCTTAGATTTTAAATTGCCCCACCAGGCATTTCCCACAACCGCTCCCGTCAATTCCCTTTGGATCGTTAGTAACAGCTGGTCCCGGAAACCCTGATCACTGAAAAGCGAACAGTTCAATTTCCAGTAACCAGCCAACCTAACCTTAGGCTTATCTAAGTTTACACGGACCCGGACAAGCCTATGATCCGTATAAACTATATAATGGAAACTTGGACACCCTAAGAGCCCTACATCGACTCCCCTAACTAAGACTCGGTCCAGGTAGCTCGCATGCGAGCCAGGAGCCGAGTTGCCACTAGTTGTCCAAGTCCATGCTACCTCCCGAGGGTGTTCATTCCGGAACATTATCGACGAGATCAAACCCATCGATAAAGTCCCGAAATGGTTTCACATCCGGGTTGTTAGTATCTTTTTTATGCCCTATACGATCTATATCGGGGTCAAGGACGGAATTCCAATCCCCCGCTAAAACTACCCGACGAGACGTCGTCAAGAACGGCGCGATCTTCCGAAACAAAGCAGGCCGCTCGGAATGGATATTGGGCGCATAAACCCCAATGAGACGAAGAACCTTATCCTTTATGGTAACATCCAGCACGCAAAGCCTGCCCGCCGGATCCGCGAAGACAAGGGTACATGCAGCCTTCAAAGACCTGCTCACTCGCCTCGAACAACCATCAAAACATGCTGAATAAAGGGCGAACCCCTTAGACAGTATGTCCTCACGATCATGAGAAGAAAACCGGGTCTCTTGTAAACAACATATATTCACCCCGAGGCGCTGAAAGTCACGAGAGAGCCTCGCTCTGCGAGACTCGGACCTCAGGCCCCGGGCATTCAAACTAGCTAACCAAAGTGCCATTGTGAAACCGATTAGGGTTGCCCTTCAGGATAGAACATGGCTGGGGTGAGGACACCGACAGCCTGTCCCAAAGAACCAGACATCATCTCAGTATCGAGCGTGTCATCCTGGAACAAGCCGCCGATGTCCGCAGGATAGGTTAGTTTAAGGGCTCTATAAAGGGATGGGTGAAAATAAATACATTTTTACATTTTTTTGTTTCATCCAATTTTCCTCCAGCAGGACGACAGCTGGGGGCACCACTTTCAAGGACGTTTTTGCCTCCTCTATCATGCCCCAGATCTCCCGCGTACCCGGGCCAGTTCTTATGACGGTTAGTTGATTTCGGGCCTTGTGGAAATTTTCCGGCACCTCCACATCCACACCCTTGATGTGCCGGAAATTCCACAAGATTTTCAAGGGCTTCGGGTTCTTCGTTTGCCCGAAGACCCTTTCTGCCTGCTCCCGGGATACGCGGCACACGTCTTCCCCTGTGAGATATGGTGGCTTGATTTTTTTCTTTTTTTTCTCCGTAGCAGTTTGGGAGTCTGGGCTTCTTACCCTTTTTTTTTTGTGGTGACTGAATAGGTGTTGGAATGGGTGTGATGTTTGGAGTGGTGGAGGGTGTCATGCCCGAAGGCGTCCACACAGGTGAAGGTTTTGATGAGTGCAAAGATTTTGTCGGTGAGTTCGACAGTGACTTTGGTGGAAGAGGTTTCAAAAAAGATTTTTTGGATGAAGTAGGGGAAGACGGGGCAGAGAATAGAGGGGCCGGTGCCCCCAGCGATTTTTGGTTTTTTACCCCGCTTAGCCTCCAAATGTTCTTTTAATTTTTTTAAGTCCAGGATCTTTTTCCAGCTCAGCTCGTTAGCTTTCTGGGTATCACTGGCGTTTTTTTCATAAGACGCCGAGGCGTCGCCCTCAGAGCTGGTAGAGGGAATGGGGCTGTAGGTGACTTTGTCCCTGGTGTCATGTTGGGACTGAGGAACCGCTGATTGGGTCTTCCCCTTGCCCCTATCTACGAGGCGCCATTCCCCCTCATCCTTCTCCTTAACCACACTTGTGGCAGGCGTTGGTTTCGGGGGCAATGTGGGACTGGACCCAACCGAGGGATTTTCCCCATCGGTCCGCCTCGCAGCTAGGCCCACTACAGGCGCCGCGGATTTTTCCTTCTCGGCCAAGGGGGGATTTTGGTCACCTACGACCGGAACTCCAGGGGCCTTCTTCCCTGGGCAGGAGGAGGAAAGGTGACCAGTCTCTCCACACCTCCAGCAAGTTGGTCGCTTACCAGTCACTATGACCGGCATTTTCCGGTCGCCGAACACCAAACAGTTGGGGACGAACTTGAAGGCCTTCTGGTCGAGCATGATGTCAAAAGTCCATCCACCGTTCAAATTGTCGGAGAGAGGCCCTAAAATTTGGCCGTACTGCATAAAAAATGCAGCCAGGAGCTCTCCCGAAATTTGAGGAGGAACCTCGAAAACGGCCACCCTGGTCCGCCGGCGGCCTTCATATTCCGTTCTTAGAATCAAATCTTTTGTGATTAGCTCTTTCTTTGCCATGGCCAGGCAATCTTCCGGTGTGGGCAGCAGAATGTCCCACATGAAGAAACCCGTACCCTTAATAACTCTTTGGGGTTTTATCCCCAGGGACAAAAGTGATTTGATCACAGTGTCTTTTGTGGAGCGACAAATCTTTCGGGTTTTCTTGTCGACCACAAAAACGGTCACCATTCTCTTTGAGAACATATCGAGTTCCTGGACATTATCGACGAACCCATCTTTATTAACAAGATGGGCGTAGCCTTTCGGCTTATCCAGGAAATCCGCCATGTTCAGAATTCAACTGGGGGTGGGGACTTCCAGCAGGAGGGCAACTCATCGGTCGTCTTACTTTGTGCCTCCTTTGCACTTCGTCTTTTCTGGTAGGAGCTCCTTTCTTGGAGCTACTGGCATTTTCAGATTTTGGGCTATTATCAGCCCGCTTTTCTTCAGATTTAACAGGCGGGTCGGCTTTAGCCGCCGATCCGAAAAGGTCTTTTTTCACGTTGGACCGACTGGCACCGTCGGCCATATTGAAACAGTGGAGACTACCACCTGCGGGTCTTCGTACTTATGTACAACTTGGGGAAAGGAGTTGGGAGAGAGAGAGAAAAAAAGGAAATTAAACAAAAAGCCTGGAAACACCAGAAAAAATAAAAATAGCAAAGACAATCAAAATAAAACAACTGAAAACAAAATAAAAGACAAACTTGATCAATAAATAAATATACAGTTAAGAAAAAAAATAACAATGGCGCCCAAAGGCTGCCGAAAAGAAAAAAGAAAAACAGAAACTCCTCTCTTTTTTTTTAAATTCAAAAATTATACAAAAAGAAAAAGAAAAGAAAAAGTCTGGTTTACAACCAGAAAAAAAAAAAAAAAAAAAAACAAACGCTAAAGAAAATAAATTAAAAGAAAAAACAAACTAGTGAAACCAAAAAGGGAAAAAAGAAAGCGACCGAAGTCGCTAAGAAAAGAAGGAGGGTATAAAAAATAAAAATAAATAAAAACAAAGCTTTTTTTTTCTTTTTTCTTTTGTCTTAAACTGTTCTTTTTTTTAAAAAAACTGAGAAGAAATAAACAAAAATAAGAAAGCAGTCGTCCGGTAAGACTTTGTCAAACCGGACTAAAAAAAGAAAAAATGTGGGCCGAAGCCCAAAAACAAATTAAAAACAAACAAAAGAAATGGAAAAAATAAAAAAATATAAAACTTAAGCAAAAACTGGGTCGAAGTTTGTCAAGCAAGCAAGTTCGGGAAGCACTTCAATCAAATCCTCGTGGGCCAAATAATCTCGTCGCACCGCAAAATAAAGAAAACAATCACAAACACAGCCGGTCAGGAATAAGTCTGAACAAGACAGAAGGAATCTCGTGATTCCTCTTCTCTCTTCCCGGTACCAACCATATTTATATGGTCGGTACTCCACTATGCAAATTAGGTGGATCCTACCAAAACACTATTTTAAGAGAGTGTAGTACAATCTCTAAATAAAAGAAAATTCTAACCAGCATCATTCCAAAAACCGCTACTTAGTGAGCTATATTACAGCCCCCACGTTTCCCCATGTAAGTAGTTCAGAGATTGTATTGAACTGTTCATAACTTCAAATTCGTTTTTATTTTCCTTCTGTGGCATTCATTGTTGATATAATTATTAATTGTTCTGTTTGAATTCCATGTTTTGTGTACTTTTTACCTGGACTCACACGAGTGCGCCAAATATTGTTTGCGAAACAAATGTACCAGTAGGCAGAAAATAATATTTCCCATTCACGCAACATTAGAATAGACTCCTGCATGAGTGCTTCCCTGAAAAATTCTATGTTGATCCCTTCAAGTCAAGGGCCTGTCGTTATTTATTCTTCTTATCCTTATAATCTTCACTTCTTATCATCTACGGTTTCATTTAATTCTTATACCCGATTAATTCGTCTGTAATCCTAACCTTTGAGTGGCTTTCGATCATTCTGTTTGGTGATGTTCCTTTAAAAAAATTCATTCTCGAACTCCGAGTAAGACCTCTTTGTTGAACCCTAGGCACATGAAAGCTTTTCTATACTTTATGTGTTTTACGTACCATCAGCTCGAGCTGAACTTTTCCTTCTGGGTGAAGATATTAAGAAGTGACGGGTGGAAAAATCTCAAAAGACACCTGGAGAAAATAAAGATATTTCATATGACCCCCCCCCACCAACCCAACAAAGATTTTATTTTCCGAAAGCCGACATTCTAAGCAATTGTGTACGCGTACATGATGAATATTGATTGATTGAATGATTGGTTTCTTTTTCACGGATTTACAACCTATTGCAGGTTATTTAAGGCCGGAACATATTGCACATAATAACGACTTACTGATACAAATTCTACTAATTAATCCATAGCTGGGGGAAAAGAGGTGGGTTCATACTTTTCTAAGGTGTATTTCAATTCCGAGCTGTTATCCATTACACCATCCACACATCCAAGCTTGCAATACCTGGTATTCCCAAGTGGTCACCCATGTATTTATGGAACAGACTCGACGTTGCTTGACTTAGAGATTGAACATCGTATGGCCGGAAGGCTTTGCAAAGGATGAGAAAATTGGCACCAGAAAGATCACACGCTTCCGAAATAACATCAACAATAAATAAGATTCATTAGATAGTATTAAGCTTAATTTAGTGTAACACAGGTCATATAGAAAACAGAAGTATAAGATTGTGTTGCGTCAGTCCTCACAATATAACAGCAGCATTCGAAATCCTCATACCATGAAAGGAAATGTTTTGACAGTTTCTGCACGTTATTGCCGTTATAATCACACTATACTAACCTTTGCAGTTGTTTCCCTTGTAAAATTAAAGGTCAAGGTTAAAATTTCAAAATCGGAAAAAATAATTAATGAGTCTATAAAGTATATTACTAAAAGGATATTTTACTCAAGCCTTATTTGAAACCTATTATAATACAAATCTTTAAACAAGGGATCATAAAGTAGATAGATGTATTGTAATGAACATTTATTATAATGATTTAGGCCTTAAGTGACACCATCGGGTATGATTGGTCTATCTATATTATTATTGATGGGTCGCGCCGCGTACTTTATGCATAAATCATGTAATCGTTAGACTAGACATTCTAGTTTCTCTTGAAGAGATCCATACGTGGTTCCCGATAATAAACAAAGAATAGACCATATCCCGTTCACATCTGTTTGAAACGTTGTTTTCTGTACGGTAATAGTTTTTTTTTCATCTGCCGTATCTCACGTTGACATAATTACCTTATCTATGCTAACCGTCATACTGCAGAAGATTTAAAAAAAGAACAAGAGCTTGATTTATTGCCCGACTTTACCATTTAATAGCCAATTCGCTTTTTAAATTTTTTTTTTTTTTATCTCCATAGCATTACCAGAAACAACCTTCCGCTTTGCGCTTCTTAAAGATCGACTCACAATTTCTGTAGGTTCTTCTTGTTGACTTAAATCATTTAATAATACTGCATGTCCTTGGAATCGGGGTAACTCGTTCCCCAGTGTTTTTCAGTGTCGGCTTCATTTTTACTTGCTGAAGCTTGTTTTTTCACATATATCGTCGGTGTTACCCATTCAACTTTTTTAAATTCACCGGTTTTCTCTAATCTGTCCAATTCTTTATCTATCTGTGCAATTGAAGCAAACAGTGCATTCCTTTTCTTTTTGAATACCGCCTGAGCGTTTTGTTTTGGCTGTAATTTTGCCTCCGTCTTGGTACACGTTCCCAAACCTGGAGAAAAAACAGTAGGAAATGTTTCCTTAAGTTTCCTTACTAATTTTTGGGCTTCGCAGTTTAAGTACGTTCGTGGTATTTTTTTCATAACAAATAGTTTAGACTTTCGCGTTTTTCTTTTATTTAACGTGACGTTTGTAACAAATTCTCCAATAAATTGTATTTTTTCTCCCGTCTCTGACCTCGCGATTTTATTTGTTTTCATTAAAGTTGGTTTCTTCCACGTATGCAAATCTATGATAGATAGGTCGGAATCAGTGTTGAGGTGCATTTTTATTTTTTTATTACTTATTTCGACGGTAATAAATTTTCTGGTTATTCCGTCGTTCACTTTGTCAGACTTAAATTTTCTTATTTTATTCTTTATTTTTTGACCTGCAGTGCGAGCTTTTATGACCCACTATTTCACAGTTGAAACATTTTTTATTCCTAAAATTTCAATATCTGTACCGGTGAAGTTCACCGCAAGCAAAACATGGTTTCGGGAGTTTTAGTTAATTTTTTTCTGGTATTTTACTTTTTGTTTGATAATCCGCAATTTTAGAATTCTTTTTGGTAGACTGACTTTCTTTTTTTGCAGCGTATTTTCCTTACATGCGAAACGCCAGACTGTTCTCTCTTATTCGAATCTTTCTTTACGCTAACATATCTTGTGCAGTCTTCTGCCAAACTCTGTATCGTAAGACTTTGTTAGTTTTCCAATTTTGATAATACCAATTTCCTCAATTCTGCGTCTCTTTCTGATACCTGCCCTTGAACAAACACTAAGCACTTAAAGTTGTCTGCGCTTAACTCTGCTAGCTTGAATTCTTCACAATGCTTACTCATATGGGCTGCGTACGTTATATAGACTTGTACATCCTCTTTCATCAGATTCAAACATTTTCACCTCTTGTGAAACAAAGATGTCTTTTTACTAAATAATTAACTTATTATATTTACCGCCTCGGTAAATGTCAACTCGCTAGATTTTTCGGTAAAATGTACTTTACCAATTTGTTATGCTCAGCAATTCCTAACTTGCTTAAAAGAAGTCTAACCTACGTTCCTTCAGACCACGTGTGGCAGTCCTCGTTATACACGTTCGAATATTTTTTATAATACTCTTCAAAAGTTATCTCTTCATCCGGACTGTACGTGAATATTTCAATCAAATTCCATATTGTATTCTCTGGGAAAGAATCATTTTGAAAATTTTTCTCTTTTCTCTTCTCAGTTATTTCCAGAATTTTGTTTTAAAACTCGTTATGCATCTGTTCCATTTCTCGTTGACACTGCATCTGTTTATTAAAAGTTTCCTCCTGTAGTTGCATCTGGAAAGTTCTCTGTTGCTCTAGTATTGTCATCTGTTGTTCCGTCTGGAACTTAAAAAATTCCTGGAATATATTTTTGCATTCCTCCATCTTCGGAAATTTTACACAATGCTTAAATATTGTAGATGGGGGGGGGAAACGAATTTATAATTCGTGACCTGATTTAGCAAACTGTGTTATCGAGAAAAAAAATTCTTTCTCAGTTCAGAATACGACAGATTTTTTCGTCACTAAGTGGACGTCTTGTCTTCCGAAAAACTTTTCCAAGTTTTTTTTTTGTTTCAAATATGAATCCGAGATGTTGTCGCCGAAAATTTGACGAGCAAGTTTTTTTCTTCTTTTTTCTCTGTATTAAAACGAATTTCGTCACTAAATAATGTGGCGAGCGAATTTTTTTTTTTTCACTGTATGAATCCGAATCCCTCGTACACCAAGTTTGTTATGGCGGGTGACTTTTTTTTTTCTTCTTTATGAGTTACGAATCTACGTCGTCAAGTGTTGTAGAGTGAACGACAAGTTTTTTTTCCCGTATGAATCCAAAATACGTTCGTCGCCAAGTGTTATATATGTTATGAGATTCGAATCCTCGTCGCCAAAGTTGTTATAGAGTGAACGAAAAATTTTTCTTTTCTCCGTATGAGTAACGAATTCCTCGTCGCCAATATGTTGTAGAGTAGTTTTCACAATGGAGGCTTGTATTTCACTAATCGGTCCTAAAAGGGGTTCGACGTACAAAAAGTTAGGAACTTGAAATAATAGTTAATGACGCAGCAATCTAGTTGTGGTGGATGATAGTTTAATGTCCGACATCGACTTACTCACCAACTCACACTGAAACCCCTGGCGACGGCGACTACTACTACTTATTATATCTGGGAGAGTCTATTTACAATAGTATAGGTATGTTCTAGTATAACATTAACCCAGATATTGAACTCAGAAACGCCAAAAACACTTAACCAATTTAACCTAATTTTTAGCTTCATCGCGAGACTATCATATTTTTTATAAATATTCGTGGTGTTAAACTAGTATGCTGTTTTCATTTTCCCCGTAAACCTTTGCCCAAGGTCAGTTTGTTGTTGTGTACAAGCTGAATTTTCAAAAATTTTGCATAATTAATTGCCAGAACGTTTCACATAATCTGTTCTAGTAACTTCTAGTGTAGTGATTTAAAAGTAAATTAAGCACACTTGAAAAATACGAACGGCATTTTGCAATCAAAGCGTTAGCAGTAGTTATCATACAGCCAAATATTGGCGGAGCAAAATATCCCAACTGCGTCCGACGAAAAGGAAGATGATCTTCAACTAAACACGGCCTAATAATCTACGGCTGGGGTGAAAGAATTCCAGAACTATTTTGAAGATTATGTAACGTAGTTCGTTTGAATAGATGTTCCAGTTTTCCTTGAAGGCATCCATACATGGTTTCCGAAAATAAACAAAGAATACACTATTTCCATTTCCCAGCTGTTCGAAAGCCTGATTCCAGTGTAGAAGAAATTTTTTCTATCTGCCTCAGTGGAGATACTTATCTTAATATATGCCAAAGCCTCTGTTGCGGAAGTTTAAAGCATTCGGGAGGACGCTTGATTTATTGCCCGGCGTGCCCATGAAGGAAAATGTTTTGTCAATTTATGAAACGGTATTGCCGTTATAATCACTCTCTAATAACCTTGGGTTATATTTGGGTGCATTGAAAAATATCCCTTTTTAGCCCAAGTGTTTAGCAATCTCTACTAATCCCTGTTTTGCCATGCTCGTTAGATAGGTTATCTTCTGCTTTCTTCGATATATCTAGTGAGTTTCAAAATTTCCAAGCCTCCTTTCCTTGTAATGCACCTTAGAAATTTCTCTTTTTGATGCGATGTGTAAATGTCCTTTTTGTTTCTATTTACTCAAAAACATCGTCTTCAATCACTTGGGCATATCATGACAATGATTTTTAACCGGTGTTACGCGAAAACATTATATTTGAAAACCCCTTTATACTGATTATAGGAGTATATGATTATTATCAGAAATAAACGTATATATAAAGTTGGTGGGTGTGCGAATCAGGTCACGTCGATAAATGGCGCGACTTGACAAGGAATTACCGATGAACACCGATATATATCGAAATCATCCAAAATTGGTTTGCCGGGAATAACTCAGCAGTTCCTCATGGTATATGTATCGAAATGTGACCGATGTAGAGCCTGAACTTATTTTTCTTATTACACAGCGTCCAATTAAAACAGACACATTTCTAATTAAGAATCAAAAATTAGACGACGACGCTGGTGCGTCAACACTGCTTAATCCAGCAACCATATTATAAAACAGGTATTGTCAACATAATGAAGAGATGATTATTCATTCGCATTCATATGTAATGAAGGAAATCAACCGCGTTTCACATGCGTAATTTCTGGAAAAACATTAGCAAATGAAGCTATGATTCCTAGGAAATTAAAAAGACATTTACATTAAAGGATTTTCTGTTTGGTAAAAAAATAAAAAAATGACTCATTATTTCGGTTGGAGCAGAGTTCGTCGTTAGAGAATCGTTGGGTTCTCATCCTTTTCGATATTTATTCGAATCGAACAGCAAGAAGAAGACTTCCATTGTTTGCAATCCTAGTGAGAGTGACCCAGATATTAGCTTAGCAAAATATCCCAATTGCGTCCGATAAAAAAGAAAATGATCTTCAAAAAACACGGCCTAATAATTTATGGCGGAAGTGAAATAATTACAAAACTATTTTGAAGATTATCTACTTTTAAAATTAATGCAACTTAATCCATCAAAAGTAAAATAGCCCTTGTAAAAATCTTCGATGAATTTATTCCTGGCGTTAACAGTGAGCAACACAGGAGTTGTTTCCCTTGTAAAATTCAAGGTCAAGTTTAAAATGTCAAAATTGGAAACATTAATTAATTATTTTATAAAGTACTGTAATAAATGGATATTTTACATAATAATAATAAGAAACGTATTATAATACAGAATTCTAAACAAGGGATCATAAAATAGATAGATGTAATATAGTAAACATTTATTATAATGATTTAATCCTTAAGTGACACCATCGGGTATCATTTGTCTATCTATATTATTATTGGTGGGTCCCGCCGCGTACTTTACGCATAAATCATGTAATCGTTGAACTAGACATTCTAGTTTCTCTTGAAGGGATCCATACGTGGTTCCCAATATTAAAGGAAGAATAGACAATTTAGATAAAGATAAGGAAGTTATTCTCGAATTTACCCGTTTGTAGTATATCAGTATCTCGTTTAAGGAAAATAAGCAGAATTCTTAAAGTCCGTAGTTTTAACGCATTTTTTCGTTATTCCAATCGGTTTTCAGTGACGCATATTCGGTGTTCTGTTAAAGCATTTCCCAGATATTTAAATTTTTGTACTTGTTTGATTTTGTTATCTCCAATTTGTAATTCGCATGTTGGCCTGTCCCTTTTGCTAACAACTATTTATTCTCTCTTCTTACATCTGATGGTTGCTCATTTCTTCTAACTTCCGTTTCCTGCCTTCTATAGGAATTCATGTAGATTCCTTCCTATATCTTGAAGAAAGTTACTAATATTTTTGGCAAAATATATTTTTTGTAGTATTATTTCCAATCCTTTTTGTGGGATGGCTATATCTGGTGTTTCTAAAAGGAGGGCTACAGTTAAACCGGACAGGAAAATGCAGAGTGAGCTAAGCAAATATTTTCCCAGGTACCCTTAGGATTCCTGTTATAAACTCAGCCTAGGACCATATTCTAGCGAGTGTGTCATTAAATAGTACTTGCTTACTACTTTTAGGAAAAAATAACAGAGCATCTAGTCTCTGGAGGTTACAACATTTGTACAGTATCTCCCAAATGACTAATTAGTTTTATTGAGCAAAGATAAATAGTAAATTGTAAAAAAGTTAATTAGAGCAATAAAATACAGGAAAATGTGGAGAACTATGCATAAAACAACATGGAAACACATTCTCTTTTTTCTATCATACAAACGCATTTGCATACAAACGTATTGTAAAGAAAAAAACAAAGACATTTCTGTTTGAATTTGTCTCAATTTATCTTTCAAATGGAAAGAAAACAAATATTGAGTAATAACATTTATTTAGATTTGTAGAGCTGTGTTTGAAGATTTTTTTAAATTTCTCTTTTACAGGCCTTTTCCTGAAAAAATGACACCAGACTTACATGCAGCTTACATCATCTGGTATTCCCAAGCAGTTACCCAGCTAAGTTCTGACCAGGCTTAACATTCCTTAACTTATGTGAGAACCGTTGTTTCAAAGTTATAATGCCGTATATCTATTTTCAAAGAAATTTTCCAATGCCAGTAACAAACCAAACTATTTGAAATTTGATGTTAAATACAGAAGTTTGTGTTTCAAAGGTAATTACAGAAAGTAATTTTTGTGTGATCATTGTTTTGACCGGGGCAGTGAGACGTCATCGTTTGGTAATCGTTGATAAATCAGCAACATTGTGTGATCATCGTTTCGATCGGAGATGTGAAATTTCATCGTTTGAGAACCGTTAATATATCGGCACACTCCATTACTAATAATCCTAGCCAGTGACAGTGACTCAGATATTAGCGGAGCAAAATATCTCAACTGTGGCCAATAAAAAGGAAGATGATCTTCAACTAAACACGGCTTAACAATCCACGGCGGAGGTGAAAAAATTACAAAATTATATTGAAGTTTATCTACTTTCAAAATTATTGCAACTTAATCCACCAAATGAAAAAACAGCATTTTTAATTTATTGCAACTGATTAAGAAGCACCTATTGAAATTTTAGACATTTTTCATAGTTGGTGATAACATTGAGAAAGGCAGGAGTTGTTTCCCTTGTAAACATTAAAGGTTTGAGTTAAAATATCGAAATCGGAAAAATTACCTTAATAATTTTATCAAGTAGTGTAATAAATGGATATTTAGCCAAATGTTTATCAGAATTAATATGGTCGTGTTTAGCCCTATATCTTACGCAGATAATATCGCAACTGAGGAAAATTATACTGAGAGGTGCCCAGCCCTGGGGAACAGCTGCCCGAAGCCGCGCCTTCTCATTACACCAGACAGAGGGGTCGGTTGCTGGGGCTGTGGGCAATTTTGTTCCTAGCCCGGGTGTACGCGCCCGTGTTCCCCACTTTTAAAAATGACCCTGTGTCACAACTCGTCTTAGTGGGGAGACAGAGTAAATACATAATGTAGTTCTTTTGAATAGATGTTCTAGTTTCTCTTGAAGGGATCCATACTTGATTCCCGATAATGAACAAAAAATAGACCATTTCCATTTCACAACTGTTTATTTTAAGTGGTCCTCCCCTTTTTCATACAAGTGGACTCGCCTAGTGTGTACTTGTACTGCTGTCGGTGAATACTCGGAAGTCAGATGGTGATACAGTGATACAGTGATAGAGTGAGAGTGTGAGGTAATCGCTTTGTAGGAATCACAGTTGCGAGCACGTAGACTCAGACGGAAGTCATACTTCGATACTGAATTTCCCAGACTCTATATATATTATTATTGCTACTAACCGCATTTCTGGATCTACTAACCGTATTACCAATTATATTATTACGTCAATACATTTATTTGCTATATTTCATTCCTGCGTTTGTCATTCATTTGAGACCGGATTTCATCCCGGAATCCACAACAGTTTGAAAGACTGATTCCAGTACGGAAGAAAGTATTTATATCTGCCGTGTCTCACATGGCCATACTCATGTACACTTTCATACAAATCCGTGTGCGCAGCCATGAGTAAATTAAATATAAGTAATACCTCTAGTGAGTATTGAACTCACGACATTCCGATCCCTCACGGCCTATTAAAATAATTACGAAACTGACGCGCTGCCACCTACGCTACCGAGACACCAAGATGTTAAGGCGAATTAACTCGCCTCGAAAGGTAAAAGAGTGCAAACCTTTATTAAAAATCATAGCTTTTAAATGAACGGTGAGTGTCCATTTTTGTTGAGCCAAGATTCGCAAGACTAACACATATTTTTACTCATTGATTTGTTTTTTTCTTTTTCTTTTACGGCTTATCAACCCTTTAAACGACTGTAATTGTAATTGGAACTCGGCTGTTCGAGCCGTTATTAATAACACCACCATTAGCTTAGCAAAATTATCCGAACTGCATCCGAAAAAATGGAAGATGATTTTTAAATAAAACACGGACTAATAATTTATGGCGCAGGTGAAATATTAACAAAAGTATTTTGAAAATGTTATACTTTCAAAATTATTGCAACTTTATACACCAAAAGAAAAATACGACTTTTTAAAATTTGATATATATTTTATGGTTGGCCTTCAAAGTGAGCAACCCAGCAGTTGTTTCCCTTGTAAAATTAAAGGTCAAGGTTAAAATTTCAAAATCGGAAAAAATAATTAATGAGTCTATAAAGTATATTACTAAAAGGATATTTTACTCAAGCCTTATTTGAAACCTATTATAATACAGATCTTTAAACAAGGGATCATAAAGTAGATAGATGTATTGTAATGAACATTTATTATAATGATTTAGGCCTTAAGTGACACCATCGCGTATGATTGGTCTATCTATATTATTATTGGTGGGTCCCGCCGCGTACTTTATGCATAAATCATGTAATCGTTAGACTAGACTTTCTAGTTTCTCTTGAAGGGATCCATACGTGGTTCCCGATAATAAACAAAGAATAGACCATATCCCGTTCACATCTGTTTGAAACGTTGTTTTCTGTACGGTAGTAGTTTTTGTTTCATCTGCCGTATCTCACGTTGACATAGTTACCTTATCTATGCTAACCGTCATACTGCGGAAGTTAAAAAAAAAAATATGGGCTAGATTTATTGCTCGACTTTACCATTTAATACAAAGCGAGGAGCTGGTCAACAGTTGGTATCAACAGAACTATTGAACCAGAGCATTTTTCTTACTATTCTTTACTTTCTTCTTGATGCGTGTATCTTTAAATGTTCTTAGTGATCTATCATTGACTTGTACATCAACAATATTGGTTGATGTTGTCAAGAACACCTAACATACACTAAATGACGCTGGAGATTTACCTCCAGAATCGGCACAATTAACCATGGCCTGAATCATACGATTTTATCCTGATGATAGCATCGCCGGTATGTAACCTTTAAAACCTTTTATTTTTATATCGGTCTCCTTAAATGTCGTGTTATTTGAACATTTCTTGAAGGTAACCACCTTTATATATTTTACGTTTGTTTCTTTCTATGTAGAATACTTTTCGCCACGTGTTCACTGATTATACACATTTTCCATACTTTCTCGGAAAATATCAATGCCCATTTTATACCTATTCATGTGAACAAATTATTTGCTGACACTATTACACATCTTTTTCATTATTATTATTTATTCAATATATTTCATTTTCTCATATGTCCTTATATTCTCAATAAGCGTAAATCATAATATTTTCAACAATAAAATGGGAAATATTCACAACAATCATAATGCACAATATTTGCAAGTAGCAGAATTTAAAATATTCTCAAAGCACTTAATTGATAATATTCTCAACAAGCAAAACTGACAATATTGACAAGTGGCTCCAGTTCAAGCATTTGCAGCTACAACCCTCCATGCTATTTCAATACAGTGTGTAGTACAATCTCTAAATAAAAAAAGAAAATTCTAACCAGCATCTTTCCAAGAACCGCTACTTAGTGAGCTATATTACAGCCCCCACGTTTCCTCTCGCCTCAGACACAAGGCATGTAAGGAGTTCAGAGATTGTATTGAACTGTTCATAACTTCAAATTCGTTTTTATTTTCATTCTGTAACATTGGTTGTTGATATAATTATTAATTGTTCTGTTTGAATTCCATGGTTTGTGTACTTTTTTACCTGGACTCACACGAGTGCGCCAAATATTGTTTGCGAAACAAATGTACCAGTAGGCAAAAAATAATATTTCCCATTCCCGCAACATTAGAATAGACTCCTGCATGGGGGATTCCCTGAAAATTTCAACGTTGATCCTTTCAAGTCAAGGACCTGTCGTTCTTTATCCTTCTTACCCTCATAATCTTTACTTCTTATCGTCTCCGCTTACATTTAATTCATATACCCGATTAATTCATGTGTAATGCTGTACTGTGAGTGGCTTTCGATCATTCTGTTTGGTGATGTTCTTTTAAAAAATTCACCCAGCTGCATTCTCGAACTCCGAGTAAGACCACTTTATTGAACCTCAGGCATATGAAAGCTTTTCTACACTTTACCTACCATCAGCTCGAGCTGACTGTTTCCTACTGGGAGAAGATATTAAGAAGTGACGGATGGAAAAATCTCAAAAGACACCTGGAGAAAATAAAGATATTTCATATGACCCCCCACCACACAAACAAAGATTTTGTACATGATGAATATTGATTGATTGAATGACTGGTTTGTTTTTCACGGAGTTACAACATATTGCAGGTTATTTAAAGCCCGAACATATTGCACATAATAACGACTTACTGATACAAGTCTTACTAATTAATCCATAGCTGGAGGAAAAGAGGTGGGTTCAAACTTTTTTAACGGGTATTTGCGCGTAAGTTAATATAATTAACCAGATTGCAATTGGAACTAGTCTCACCGATTTTCAATTCCGATCTATTATACATTACACCATCCACACATCCAAGCTTGCAATACCTGGTATTCCCAAGTGGTCACCCATGTATTTATTGAACAGACTCGCCGTTGCTTGACTTAGAGTTTCAACATCGTATGGCCGTAAGGCTTTGCAAAGGATGAGAAAATTGGCACCAGAAAGATCACACGCTTCCGAAATAACATCAACAATAAATAAGATTCATTAGTAGTATTAAGATTAATTTAGTGTAACACAAGGTCAAATAGAAAACAGAAGTAGAAGATTGTGTTGCGTCAGTCCTCACAATATAAAAGCAGCATTCGAAATCCTCATACCGGTAGCGCAGTAGGCAACATGTCAGTCTCATAATCAGTTTGTATTCGTCGTGATTTATCTAAATGCCGTGAGTTCGATCCACACACGTGGCACCTTGTTTTTCTTTTTAAATATACATTCTTTCAGCAGTCCTTATCGGAATTTCGAACCAAACGCTTTATTCAATCAACAAGGATAAATTGTTCTCATTCTGTGTTACATGCTCCCGGGTCGTATCAGTTAATTATGAATTTGTCCTTGTGATGTCTTTCACTACCTAACTGTTTTAGAGTAGTTTTCACATGGAGGCTTGTATTTCACTAAGTCATTCCTAAAAGAGGTTCGACGTAGAAAACGTTAGGATCTTGAAATAATAGCTAATGACGCAGCAATCTAGTTGTGGTGGATGATACTTTAATGTTCGACATCGACTGACTCACCAACTCACTCTGAGCCCCCTGTTGACTGCTACTACTTATTATATCTGGGAGAGTCTATTTACAATAGAATAGGTATGTTCTATTATAACACCCCACCTAAGACTTTATTCCGTAGGAGTAAAAAGTTTTCTCTATTTATTTTTCATTTTTTACAGAAAATATGAAGAAAAAATAACAAAAAAAAATTATTTTTTTAGGAACATCATAGCGCATTTCCTACGTTTTTTTTTTTTTTTTTTTTTAATCCACTTCTAAATGATCAGTTGCCTTTGTTTTTTTTCTTCTGGGTCGGCGTACCTCAGCTAAAACAATTTGCAGGCGTTGTTAGATAAAACGTATTGAAAATCACTTCTATCGGCATTTTTTTTTCGCGGGACCGCTGGCAACCATGTCTGAAAAACGTCGTCTGATCTCGTGAGTTTTTCCCCTTTCACCAAGTGCAACATATAACCAATCCGCTTTAAATTTTTTTTTTTTTTTATCTCCATAGCATTACCAGAAACAACCTTCCGTTTTGCGCTTCTTGAAGACCGACTCACAGTTTCTGTAGGTTCTTCTTGTTGACTTAAATTATTTAATAATACTGCATGTCCTTGGCTGCGGGTAACTCGTTCCCCAGTTTTTTTCGGTGTCGGCTTCATTTTTACTTTCTGAAGCTTGTTTTTCACATATATCGTCGGTGTTACCCATTCAACTTTTTTAAATTCACCGGTTTTCTCTAATCTGTCCAATTCTTTATCTATCTGTTCAATTGAAGCAAACAGCACATTCCTTTTCTTTTTGAATACCGCCTGAGCGTTTTTTTTTGGCTGTAATTTTGCCTCCGTCTTGGTACACGTTCCCAAACCTGGAGAAAAAACAGTAGGAAATGTTTCCTTAAGTTTCCTTACTAATTTTGGGCTTCGCAGTTTACATTTTCAACCTTGTAACAGAATGAATTTATCGGTAGATCCCATAATTGAAATTCTGTTATCCAATTCGTACCAAGTAAGTTCGTGGTATTTTTTTCATGACAAATAGTTTAGATTTTCTCGTTTTTCTTTTATTTAACGTGACGTTTGTAACAAATTCTCAAATAAATTGTATTTTTTCTCCCGTCACAGACCTCCGGATTTTATTTGTTTTCATTAAAGTTGGTTTCTCCAACTTCTTCCACGTATACAAATTTATGATAGATAGGTCGGAAACAGCGTTGAGTTGCATTTTTATTTTTTTATTACTTATTTCGACGGTAATAAATTTTCTGGTTATTCCGTCGTTCACTTCGTCGGACTTAAATTTTCTTATTTTATTGTCTTTATTTTGTTACTTGCAGTGCCAGCTTTTATGACCGACTATTTCACAGTTGAAACATTTTTTATTCCTAAAATTTCAATATCTGTACCAGTGAAGTTCACCGCAAGCAAAACATGGTTTCGGGAGTTTTTGTTAATTTTTCTCTCTTTTTCGAATCTTTCTTTACGCTAACATATCTTTTGCAGTCTTCTGCCAAACTCTGTATCGTAAGACTTTGTTGGTTTTCCAATTTTGATAATACCAATTTCCTCAATTCTGCGTCTCTTTCTGATACCTGCCCTTGAACAAACACTAAGCACTTAAAGTTGTCCGCGCTTAACTCTGCTAGTTTGAATTCTTCGCAATGCTTACTCACATTGGCTGCGTACGTTATATAGTCTTTTTTATCCTCTTTCATCAGAGTCAAACATTTCCATCTCTTGTGAAACAAAGATGTCTTTTTACTAAATAATTCACTTAATATATTTACCGCCTCGGTAAATGTCAACTCGCTAGTTTTTTTCGGTAAAATGTAGTTTACCAATTTGTTATGGTCAGCAGTTCCTAACTTGCTTAAAAGAAGTCTAACCTTCTTTCCTTCAGACCACGTGTGGCAGTCCTCGCTATTCACGTTCGAATATTTTTTATAATACTCTTCAAAAGTTATCTCTTCATCCAGACTGTACGTGAATATTTCAATCGAATTCCATATTGTATTCTCTGGGAAAGAATCATTTTGTAAATTTTTCTCTTTCCTCTTCTCAGTTATTTCTAGAATTTTGTTTTGAAACTCGTTATGTATCTGTTCCATTTCTCGTTGAAACTGCATCTGTTTATTAAAAGTTTCCTCCTGTAGTTGCATCTGGAAAGTTCTCTGTTGCACTAATATTGACATCTTTTGGTCCGTCTGGAACTTAAAAAATTCATGGAATATATTTTTGCATTCCTCCATCTTAGCAAAAAGTTTACACAATGCTTAAATATTGTAGAGAGAGGGGGGGGGGCAAAACGAATTTGTAATTCGTGACCTATTTGAGCAAACTGTCTTATCGAGAAAAAAAAATTCTTTTCTCAGTTGAGAATACGACAGATTTTTTCGTCACTAAGTTGACGTCTTGTCTTCCGAAAAAATTTTCCAAATTTTTATTTTTTTTCAAATGTGAATCCGAGATGTTGCCGAAAATTTGACGAGCAAGTTTTTTTCTTCTTTTTCCTCTGTATTAAAACGAATTTCGTCACTAAATAATGTGGCGAGCGATTTTTTTTTCTTCTGTATGAGTTACGAATCCACGTCGTCAAGTGTTGTAGAGTGAACGAAAAGTTTTTTTTTCGCGTATGAATCCAAAATACGTTCCTCGCCAAGTGTTGTGTATGGCGAAAAGAATTTTTTTTTCCTCCGTATGAGTTTCGAATCCTGATCGCCAAAGTTGTTACAGAGTGAACGAAAGATTTTTCTTTTCTCCGTATGAGTAACGAATCCCTCGTCGCCAATGTGTTGTAGAGTAGTTTTCACAATGGAGGCTTGTGTTTCACTAAGTCGGTCCTAAAAGAGGTCCGACGTACAAAACGTTAGGAACTTGAAATAATAGTTAATGACGCAGGAATCAAGTTGTGATGGATGATCCTTTAATGTCCGATATCGACTGACTCACCAACTCACTCTGAGCCCCCTGGCGACTGCTACTACTACTACTTATTATATCTGGGAGAGTCTATTTACAATAGAATAGGTATGTTCTAGTATAACACTAACCCAGATATTGAACTCACAAACACCAAAAACACTTAACGAATTTAACCTAATTTTTAGCTTCATTGCGAGCCTATCATATTTTTAATAAATGTTCGTGGTTTTAAACTAGTATTCTGTTTTCATTTTTCTTGTAAACCTTTGCCCAATGTCAGTTTATTCTTGTGTACAAGCTGAATTTTCAAAAATTTTGCATAATTAATTTCCAGAACGTTTCACGTAATCTGTTCTAGTAACTTCTAGTCTAGTGATTTAAAAGTAAATTAAGCACACTTGAAAAATACGAACGGAATTTTGCAATCAAAGCGTTAGCAGTAGTTATCATACAGCCAAATGTTGGCGGAGCAAAATATCCCAACTGCGTCCAATGAAAAGGAAGATGATCTTCAACTAAACACGTCCTAATAATCTACGGCTGGAGTGAAAGAATTACAGAACTATTTTGAAGATTATCTAACGTAGTTCGTTTGAATAGATGTTCCAGTCTCTCTTGAAGGGATTCATATATGGTTCCCTATAATAAACAAAGAATATACCATTTCCATTTCCCAGCTGTTCGAAAGGCTGATTCCAGTGTAGAAGAAATTTTTTCTATCTGACTCAGTTGAGATACTTACCTTAATATATGCCAAAGCCTCTGTTGCGGAAGTTTAAAACATTCGCGAGGACGCATGATTTATTGCTCGGCGTGCCCATGAAGGAAAATGTTTTGTCAATTTATGCATGGTATTGCCGTTATAATCACGCACTACAGACCTTGGGTTATATTTGGGTGCATTGAAAAATATGAGTTTAGTTTAGCAATCTCTACTAATCACTGTTTTGCCCTGTTCGTTAGATACATTATCTTCTGCTTCCTTCGATATATCTAGTGAGTATCAAAATTTCCAAGCCTCCTTTCCTTGTAATGCACCTTAGAAATATCTCTTTTTGATGCTACGTATAAATGTCCTTTTTGTTACCATTTACTCAAAAACATCATCTTCGATCTCTTTAACCGGTGTTACGCGAAAACATTATATTTGAAAACCCCTTTATATTGATTATAGGAGTATATGATTATTATCAGAAATAAACGTATATATAAAGTGGGTGGGTGTGCGAAATCAGGTCACGTCGATAAATGGCGAGACTTGACAAGGAATTGCCGATGAACACCGATATATATCGAAATCATCCACAGTTGGTTTGCCGGGAATGACTCAGCAGCTCCTCATGGTATATGTATCGAAATGTGACCGATGTAGAGAAACTGAACTTATTTTTCTTATTACATAGCGTCCAATTAAAACAGACATATTTCTAATTAAGAATCAAATATTAGACGACGACGCTGGTGTTTCCACACTGCTTCATCCAGCAATCATATTATAAAACAGGTATTGTCAACATAATAAAGAGATGATTATTCATTCGGTTTCATATGTAATGAAAGAAATCCACCGCGTCTCACATGCGTAATTTCTGGAAAAACATTAGCAAATGAAGCTATGATTCCTTGGAAATTAAAAAGACATTTACATTAAAGGATTTTCTATTTGGTAAAAATAAAAAAAAATACTCATTATTTCGGTTGGAGCAGAGTCCGTCGTTTGATAATCGTTGGGTTCTCATCCTTTTCGATATTTATTCGAATCGAACAGCAAGAAGAAGACTTCCATTGTTTGCAATCCTAGTGAGAGTGACCCAGATATTAGCTTAGCAAAATATCCCAATTGCGACCGATAAAAAAGAAAATGATCTTCAAAAAACACGGCCTAATAATTTATGGCGGAAGTGAAATAATTACAAAACTATTTTGAAGATTATCTACTTTTAAAATTAATTCAACTTAATCCATCAAAAGAAAAATAGCACTTGTAAACATTTTTGATAACTTTTATTGCTGGCGTTAACAGAGTGCAACACAGGAGTTGTTTCCCTTGTAAAATTCAAGGTCAAGGTTAAAATGTCAAAATTGGAAAGATTAATTAATTATTTTATAAAGTACTGCAATAAATGGATATTTTACGTAATAATAATAAGAAACGTATTAAAATAGAGAATTTTAAACAAGGGATCGTAAAATACATAGATGTAATATAGTGAATATTTATTATAATGATTTAATCCTTAAGTGACACCATCGGGTATGATTTGTCTATCTGTATTATTCTTGGTGGGTCCCGCCGCGTACTTTATGCATAAATCATGTAATCGTTGAACTAGACTTTCTAGTTTCTCATGAAGGGATCCATACGTGGTTCCCAATGTTAAATGAAGAATAGACAATTTACATTTCAGAGTTGCTTGAACTTGATTTTGTGTTTCACGCAAACAAAAGCTTAATAATGTGTTATTTTTCTTTGTACCGGATCCATTCAGGACCTTGGCGTCCATAGCTCTCCATTATATTCTGTTTAAAATTTCTACCTACCTGTCAGACCAGTAAACATGCATGTCAAAAATAATTTAATAAACTCTTTCACATGAAGTATTATATGTATATAAAATTGTAATATAATATAGCGAAGGATGGTCGTCTTTCTACAGAACTCCTTTTTTAAGATACACGTTCTCTTGGAATAAGTATTTCCTTATTTTGGCTTTTACTTCCTTTGGATTTCTTTAATTAACATGGCGTTTCTGAGCAGTTATAATTGGAGTTGGCAAGTCAAAATATAACACGGAACTTGCATAATCTTGGTTTAAATGCCTTTTATTTCGACTTTGTACCATAGACATCATCCTGCCATAAAATTTTTTATATCACCATGTTCCCCACTTTCTTTTTCTACCCTGTAAATCTCGTAGAAAATCTTATATCCCGCTTTTATGACTACATTTTCTTTTCTCAACGTGTACGAGAGTTAAAGCTCCTTATTTGGAGTTGTTCTACATGCAAATGTAATGTTATTTTAATCTTCTTCTGTTCCACATGCAAATGTAATGTTCTTTTCAACAGAAGAAGATGAAAAAGAACATTACATTTGCATGTAGAACAGAAGAAAATGAAAAGAACATCACTTTGGATGTAAAACCATAAAAAAGAAAAGAAGAATAGAATTGCATGGGACAGATGCATGATGCATGCTAAATAGTGTATTTGGTTTTAGGTGTCATTTACGCGTAAATGACAAAATAGGTTAGGGGAGGATTGTGACACTATTTAGCGGTTGCGTGAAAATTAAAAGCCAGAAATACTTAAGGCGAGAAGAAGCTTTCACGAAAGACATACTGAGCGATGTTATTTTTTTAACAAAGAAAAGTGGTAAAGTTTTTATTTTCA
This sequence comes from Acanthosepion pharaonis, assembly GCA_903632075.3. NCBI lineage: Eukaryota > Metazoa > Mollusca > Cephalopoda > Sepiida > Sepiidae > Acanthosepion > Acanthosepion pharaonis. Next base: position 672,712 of record CAHIKZ030001220.1, read on the forward strand.
TTTGCGAAAGATAAGAAATTCGTAAGATCTCGGATCTGTCGGAATTAATCTATGCTATGACGCGGCGAATAAAAGATAGCAAACCGCCCATAGCAATAATGAAAATTTCAAATTGGTCAAGTGGCCTACAAAAGAGAATGCTAAAAATAATCAAATTTAGGTCGAGTACCGACTGAAAAAAGATCAGCTGAGGCCACCCCAGAGAAAAAGGAAAAGAATAAACCATTAACTACCTTTCGGAGATATCATTTGGTTTTGAGAAGAGACATCTGTTTTATGTTCACACCTGGACATGATAAAAGTTTGCTACCGGGACAGATTGCTGGCGACAGGGTGCAAAGACGTTCAGTTGACCATCATTTTAACGCTTGGTGAAAAACTCGTTGAGAAATTCCAGATGACATTCAGTTAAGATAGAGATTACGGACCACACTACGAGTCGTTGGGGACTGGTCGAGGAAAAGAAAGAAAAGAAAATGGAATTTTTTTTTCTTTGAGCGATAATTGTAAGCTGAGGCCAGACTGGCCGCCCCCACGCCGCCGAGCGTTCATTGGCTGAGTGGTGGCGTGAGCGGTGGGCGAAGGCAAACATATGAGAAGGAGGGGAGGCCTGTTGACGCCTCTGAGGGGATTGGTGTGAGATACCACTATGAGAAAGAAGGGAAAAATGTTGACGCCCTCTGAGTGAATTGATGTGAGATACCAATATGAGAAAGGAAGAATTTGGGAGGACGATTCCTTTAAGAACCCCTCTAAAGCAGAAAGTAATGGACTTCCAAAAATGGAAAGTGATAAATTTTCCTATCCGAAAACAAAGAAAATCCTTATTATGGATTTGGAATTATCGAGGAACCCAAACAACGACAGGCCCCCACCCGGTTTTGGTTGGCGTCCATATAAACGGAGCAGACAGCAGAGAGTTGAAGAGATGCAGATGCGGACAGACGCAAACGCAGACAGAGTTTTGCTGTGAGCTCGGAGACCAGCCTCGCAGCTGACTGAAAGATATCCACGCATTCCGACTTAGACTTCTAACCAAAAACAATTTATTTTTGAAGAATGACTTAGACTCACACCACCAAAACAAGTTTTACGAATATCGCCTGAAGATACCAAAAACCAGTTATTGAAAAACAACTTAAGATATTAAGACTCGCCTAACAAACGCAAAGTATCACGTATCCATAGAAGCGGTTTGGGAGAAAGACGCGGTCCTGTATTCAGCAACCACATATAAAAATATGTGTTATTCTTTTTTTAACACATTTGAACCTTTCGAGTTGTTACTTTATTTTCTTTTACATATACTTGTGCGATGTCACCTTTGCTCGAATTCGGCTTGCATTACGGCTCGGCGAATGATTAATTTCGTCTACCTAAGCTCACAACGTGGGTAGGTTAGACTAGAAATCAAAGCAGTTACTTCGGTAACCAGACGTCAATTTCGTACTAAGATGGTATAAAACACGGCCTAATAATCTACGGCGGAGGTGAACGATTTATAAAACTAGTTTGAAGATTATCTGCTTTCAAATTTATTGCAACTTAATCCACCAAAAGAAAAAGTGCACTTTTTAAAATTTTACACATCTTTTATGACCGTCGAGCACAGTGAGCAGCCGAGGAGTTGCTTCCCTTTTAAACATTAAAGTTCAAATTTCCAAATTAGGAAAATTAACTTAGTAATTTTATAAAGTACTGTAATAAAGGGATATTTTATCAAATGATTGGAAGGAATATTTTATAATGGAGATCTTCAAATATAGTGTCGTAATCTAGATACATGCAGTGAAAACTTATATTGATAAGTGTTAAGTGACATCATCCTCTCTGATCTGTCTATCCATCTTAATCTAGGCGGGTCCAACCATGCATATTGTCCATCTGGGGAACAGCTGCCCGTGACTGCATACTCTAATGGCACTAAAGAGAGGGATCGACTCTCGAACCGAGACCAGCGTATCCGACGATTTTGTGCCTTGCTTGGGTTCTCCACATTAAACTCGACCTTGTGTCTCATCCCGCACCAATGTTGCATTCCGGTGGCTATGTGGTAAATATCCATAAATTCGTTATTCTAGATTCTCTTGAATTTATCCATACGTGGTTCTCGATAATAAACAAACAAACAATAGACCATTTCCATTTGCCGTCTGTTTGAAAGGCTGATTCCAGTGTGCACAAAAGTTCTGTATCTGCCGAGTCTCACGTGGACGTACTCATGTACGCTAACGCTGCGGAAGTTTTAAAAAAATCAATCCCTGGACCTTCGTGAGTGGGCTTGGTTTATTTCCCGGCATGCCTATGAGAGGAAATGTTTAGGGTGCTTTGAGCATTTAATGCACGGTATTGCCATTAAACCCACCCTATAAGAACATTGCTTCATATTCGGTTGTAACGTGGGTGCAAATAACTTTTTTTAGGCCTCAGTAAAGACTTTTGGCAATCTGTTCTAATCCTTGTTCTGCCAAGCTCGTTAGATCTGTTATGTGATGCATCCTTCGATATTTCTAATGAGTGTCAAAATTTCCAAGCTGATTCCAGTGCGGAAGAAAGTATTTATATCTGCCGTGTCTCACATGGCCATACTCATGTACACTTTCATACAAATCCGTGTGCGCAGCCATGAGTAAATTAAATATAAGTAATACCTCTAGTGAGTATTGAACTCACGACATTCCGATCCCTCACGGCCTATTAAAATAATTACGAAACTGACGCGCTGCCACCTAAGCTACCGAGACACCAAGATGTTAAGGCGAATTAACTCGCCTCGAAAGGTAAAAGAGTCCAAACCTTTATTAAAAATCATAGCTTTTAAATGAACGGTGAGTGTCCATTTTTGTTTAGCCAAGATTCGCAAGACTAACACATATTTTCACTCATTGATTTGTTTTTTTCTTTTTCTTTTACGGCTTATCAACCCTTTAAACGACTGTAATTGTAATTGGAACTCGGCTGTTCGAGCCGTTATTAATAACACCACCATTAGCTTAGCAAAATTATCCCAACTGCATTCGAAAAAATGGAAGATGATTTTTAAATAAAACACGGACTAATAATTTATGGCGGAGGTGAAATATTTACAAAAGTATTTGGAAAATGTTATACTTTCAAAATTATTGCAACTGTATACACCAAAAGAAACGACTTTTTAAAATTTGATATATATTTTATGGTTGGCGTTCACAGTGAGCAACCCAGCAGTTGTTTTCCTTGTAAAATTAAAGGTCAAGGTTAAAATGTCAAAATCGGAAAAAATAATCAATGATTCTATAAAGTATATTACTAAAAGGATATTTTACTCAATCCTTAATTGAAACCTATTATAAAACAGATTTTGAAACAAGGGATCATAAAGTAGATAGATGTATTGTAATGAACATTTATTATAATGATTTTAGCCTTAAGTGACACCATCGGGTATGATTTGTCTATCTTTATTATTATTGGTGGGTCCCGCCGCGTACTTTATGCATAAATCATGTAATCGTTAGACTAGACATTCTAGTTTCTCTTGCAGGGATCCATACGTGGTTCCCGATAATAAACAAAGAATAGACCATATCTGTTTAAAAGGTTGTTTTCTATATGGTATATGTATCGAAATGTGACCGATGTAGAGCCTGAACTTATTTTTCTTATTACACAGCGTCCAATTAAAACAGACACATTTCTAATTAAGAATCAAAAATTAGACGACGACGCTGGTGTTTCGACACTGCTTCATCCAGCAAACCATATTATAAAACAGGACGATGTAATGAGAAAAATAAGTTCAGGCTCTACATCGGTCACATTTTGATACATATAACATGAGGGACCGATGTGTCATTCCCGGCAAAACCAACTTTGGATGATTTCGATATATATCGGTGTTTATCGGCAATTACTTGTCAAGTCGCGCCATTTATCGACGTGACCTGATTTCGCACACCCACCCACCCACTTAATATATATGTTTATTTCTTATAATAATCATATACTCCTAAAGTCAATATAAAGGGGTTTTCAAATATAATGTTTTCGCGTCACCGGTTAAAAATCTTTGTCATGATCAGCCCAAGTGATCGAAGACGATGTTTTTGAGTAAATAGTAACAAAAAGGACATTTATACGTAGCATCAAAAAGAGTAATTTCTAAGGTGCATAACAAGGAAAGGAGGCTTGGGAATTTTGACACTCACTAGATATATCGAAGAAAGCAGAAGATAACTTATCTAACGAGTATGGCACAACGGTGATTAGTAGAGATTGTTAAACACTTGGGCTAAAAAGGGATATTTTTCAATGCACCCAAATATAACCCAAGGTCAGTAGAGAGTGATTATAACGGCAATAACGTGCATAAACTGTCAAAACATTTCCTTTCATGGTGTGAGGATTTCGAATGCTGCTGTTATATTGTGCAACACAATCTTCTACTTCTGTTTTCTATCTGACCTGTGTTACACTAAATTAAGTTTAATACTATCTAATGAATCTTATTTATTGTTGATGTTATTTCGGAAGCGTGTGATCTTTCTGGTGTCAACTTTCTCATCCTTTGCAAAGCCTTACGGCCATACGATGTTGAAACTCTAAGTCAAGCAACGTCGAGTCTGTTCCATAAATACATGGGTGACCACTTGGGAATACCAGGTATTGCAAGCTTGGATGTGTGGATGGTGCAATGGATAACAGCTGGGAATTGAAATACCCCTTAGAAAAGTATGAACCCACCTCTTTCCTAAATTTCATAAATTGACAAAATTGACAATAAATCAAGCCTTCTCCCGAATGTTTTAAACTTCCGCAACAGAGGCTTTGGCATATATTAAGGTAAGTATCTCAACTGAGGCAGATAGAAGAATTTTCTTCTACACTGGAATCAGCCTTTCGAACAGCTGGGAAATGGAAATGGTCTATTATTTGTTTATTATAGGGAAACATATATGAATCCTTTCAAGAGAAACTGGAACATCTATTCAAACGAACTCCGTTAGATAATCTTCAAAATAGTTCTGCAATTCTTTTACCTCAGCCGTAGATTATTAGGACGTGTTTAGTTGACGATCATCTTCCTTTTCATCGGACACAGTTGGGATATTTCGCTCCGCCAATATTTGGCTGTATGATAACTACTGCTAACGCTTTGGTTGCAAAACTCCGTTCGTATTTTTCAAGTGTGCTTAATTTACTTTTAAATCACTAGTCTAGAAGTTACTAGAACAGATTATGTGAAACATTCTGGCAATTAACTATACAAAATTTTTGAAAATTCAACTTGTACACAAGAACAAACTGACCTTGGGCAAAGGTTTACGGGAAAAATGAAAGCGGCATACTAGTTTAACACCACAAACTTTTTAAAATTGATAGGCTCGCGATGAAGCTAAAAATTAGGTTAAATTGGTTAAGTGTTTTTGGCGTTTGTGAGTTCAATATCTGGGTTAGTGTTATACTAGAACATACCTATTCTATTGTAAATAGTCTCTCCCAGATATAATAAGTAGTAGTAGTAGCAGTCGCCTGAGGTCTCAGATTGAGTTGATGAGTCATTAGATATCGGACATTAAATTATCATCCACCACAACTAGATTGCTGCGTCATTAGCTATTATTTCAAGTTCCTAACGTTTTGTACGTCGAAGCTCTTTTAGGACCGACTTAGTGAAATACAAGCCTCCATGTGAAAACTACTCTTCAACAATTAGGTAGTGAAAGACATCACAAGGACAAATTCATAATTAACTGATACGACCCGGGAGCATGTAACACAGAATGAGAACAATTTATCCTTGTTGATTGAATAAAGTGTTTGGTTCGAAATTCCGATAAGGACTGCTGAAAGAATGTATATTTAAAAAGAAAAACAAACTGCCTCGTGTAAGGATCGAACTCACGGCATTTAGATAAATCACGACGAATACAAACTGATTATGAGACTGACATGCTGCTTACTGCGCTACCGGTATGAGGATTTCGGACGCTGCATTTATATTGTGAGGACTGACGCAACACAATCTTCTACTTCTGTTTTCTATTCGACCTTGTGTTACACTAAATTAAGCTTAATACTATTTGATGAATCTTATTTATTGTTGATGTTATTTCGGAAGCGTGTGATCTTTCTGGTGCCAATTTTCTCATCCTTTGCAAAGCCTTACGGCCATACGATGTTGAAAGCAACGTCGAGTCTGTTCCATAAATACATGGGTGACCACTTGGGAATACCAGGTATTGCAAGCTTGGATGTGTGGATGGTGTAATGGATAATATATCGGAATTGAAAATCGGGGAGACGAGTTCCAATTGAAGTCTGGTTAATTATATTAACTTACGCGCAAATACCCACTTAAAAAGTATGAACCGACCTCTTTTCCCCGAGCTATGGATTAATTAGTAGGACTTGTATCAGTAAGTCGTTATTATGTAATCTGTTCCGGCTTAAAATAACCTGCAATAGGTTGTAAATCCGTGAAAAAGAAACCAATCATTCAATCAATCAATATTCATCATGTACGCGTACACAATTGCTTAGAATGTCGGCTTTCGGAAAATAAAATCTTTGTTGGGTTGGTCGGGGGGGGGGGTCATATGAAATATCTTTATTTTCTCCAGGTGTCTTTTGAGATTTTTCTATCCGTCACTTCTTAATATCTTCTCCCAGAAGGAAAAGGTCAGCTCGAACTGATGGTACGTAAAACACATAAAGTATAGAAAAGCTTTCATGTGCCTAGGGTTCAACAAAGTGGTCTTACTCGGAGTTCGAGAATGAATTTTTTTAAAGGAACATAACCAAACAGAATGATCGAAAGCCACTCAAAGGATAGGATTAATCGTGTATATGAATTAAATGAAAGCGTAGATGATAAGAAGTGAAGATTATAAGGATAAGAAGAATAAATAACGACAGGCCCTTGACTTGAAGGGCTCAACATTGAATTTCTCAGGGAAGCACTCATGCAGGAGTCTATTCTAATGTTGCGGGAATGGGAAATATTATTTTCTGCCTGCTGGTACATTTGTTTCGCAAACAATATTTGGCGCACTCGTGTGAGTCCAGGTAAAAAAGTACACAAAACATGGAACTCAAACAGAACAATTAATAATTATATCAACAACGAATGTTACAGAAGGAAAATAAAAACGAATTTGAAGTTATGAACAGTCCAATACAATCTCTGAACTACTTACATGCCTTGTTTCTGAGGCAAGAGGAAACGTGGGGGCCGTAATATAGCTCACTAAGTAGCGGTTCTTGAGAAGATGCTGGTTATAATTTTCTTCTTTTATTTAGAGATTGTACTACACACTCTCTTGAAATAGCATGGAGGGTTGTAGCTGCAAATGCTTGAACTGGAGCCACTTGTCAATATTGTCAGTTTTGCTTGTTGAGAATATTATCAATTAATTGTTTTGAGAATATTTTAAATTCTGCTACTTGCAAATATTGTGCATTAAGATTGTTGTGAATATTTCCCATTTTATTGTTGAAAATATTATGAGTTACGCTTATTGAGAATATAAGGACATATGAGAAAATGAAATATATTGAATAAATAATAATAATGAAAAAGATGTGTAATAGTGTGGCACCTTGCATTATTAGAAATATTCATAGAAATATGATTTAATTTTTTCTTACTCGGTTTACTAAACAGGTTGTTGATTTTTTTTTTAAAACGGAAAATAATTGAGTTGAAAATAATTCACTAAGATTGTACCTGGACGATCCTAAGGGAAGAAGAAGGAAGAAAAAAGAGAGAGGTCGAGAAAATAAAAAAAAAACGGTCATTAACAAAAACACGAGTCAGAAAGATATCTTAGCTAGCATGTTGACCGAATTTTTTAAAGACAATTGGAAGAATAGAATTAGAAATAATAAAAAGAAAGAAAGGGAAAAGACATGATATCAAAACGGGCCGCTTGATGAAAACCAGATATCGGTCAAAGCATCTAGCCTACTTTTGCGTAGAAAGACACCTTATCAAATTGGAGAAAGGGAAATTCTTTTTAGAACAATAGAAACGAAATTTTTTTTTTTTTTAATCAGAGAAAAGTGTCTTTTGGGTTGAGGGGAGTGACCGGTGGAACGGTATACAGATTCTGACCTGTTAAAAATTAGAACCCCCACATTGACGAGTGAAAGATATTTTCAATTCAGATAAATTAAGATTTTCTGACTGCCGGGTCTGACAAAAAAGCAAGAGGTGGAGGAGGCGATTGTCTCGGATCACGGATGGCGACGGTATTCTTTCCTGAAGTCACAACTAATTAGCGGCGGGCTGGTTGACAGAGCCCAGGTGAGAGAAAGCCAAGATTGTCATTTTTTTCGTACGTGCGAAAAAGGCCAACTTAGATTTTGTTTTTTTTTAAAAACAAGAACGATGTAACCACGCCCGAAAGGAGGAGAAAGGATGCTCGATCAATAACAATTGGTCGGAAACGGTCACGTGATCTGCAGAAAAGAAAGAAAGAAATGCCCGATCAGGAACCATTGGTCGAAAAACGGTCACCTGACATACGAGAGACTAAGAGATGGGTGTGCACCTCCCCCCAAAAGGCACTGTGAGGAAGTAGGGGTGAAAACAATAGCGATAATGAGAAATCAAAAATAATGCGACTTTTGGAATTATCGAGAAAACCCCTGACGCCGACAGACCCACCCCAGTTTGTTGCGGCGTCAATAAAAGCAGGACCCCAGTCGACAGAAATCAGTTGAGTTGAGAGTTGGAGTGGAGTTGCAGCTGGACCGCGGGCAGGGATAGAGCCTGAACGCGGCCATCAGGCCCGATTCACTCGCCCCTTTGCGGGCAAAAGAATCCTCAGACAAGAAATCCTTCCAGCCCAAGTCGAAGACAGAAGAGTTCAGCCCCGGACGGCAGCGAGAAGAGATCACCTCGGACGACAGAGAGTTGCGGCTGAGTTGCGGCAAGAGATCCTTCCAGCCCAAGTCGAAGACAAGAGAACTTCCAGCCTAAGTCGACGAAGAAGAAGAAATACAACCCAAGTCGAAGACAAGAGAACTTCAGCCCAAGTCGAAGACAAGAGAACTTCCAGCCTAAGTCGACGAAGAAGAAGAAATACAACTCAAGTCGAAGAAGAATCAACTGCGAATGATCGATAGAAATTAGCCCCAGTGTCGAACCAAACCACACTCCGACATACACAATTCTAAAGAGTAGGCAATTCGAAATCTTTAGATTGTGTGATAGAAGCTTGGTGCCATAGTCCACAGAGCGGGTTGGGAAATGAGAACAATTTTGTTTTTATGTAACGGACATTAAGATATAAAGGGTTGTTACCATTTTTTTTTCATCAGCAATCTTTTTGTCTCGTGAGTTTATTTTCTCTTTTATTTGTGTTTTGCCACCCCCGTCGGACTCAACTTGTATCGGCCCCAATCCTGCTGGTCCCGTCTGTCTAAGATCTAAACACAGCGTGGGTAGACAGACCGGAGATCGGTACAGTTGCTTTAGTGACCAGGTATTGGAAGCGAGTCGGGAAAGGCGAGGCTGGTGATCATCTGACCAAGGGGTTGGAGCGGCACGCTTGGACCCAGGAGGAGCGACCAGGAGGAGCGACGTCACCGTTGGCGCCGTAACCAAAGGATCCGACACTGGGCCAGGTGTGTAACCGTCACAAGTGGTGCCGTGACCAACGGATCAACCCTGAGACAGCCACGTCACATATGGTGCCGTGGTGACCGATGGATTTCAACCCTGAGAAGACCACGATCGACCGCCGTTGCTGAAAATTCAGACAGAACTCAGAACGATTTGGGACCAAAGGAAAGAAAGAACAGAATCGTCTGTAAGGTAGGACACCTTGTTTTGTTTCCCAACATCGATTGTTGCTGTATAGACTGTCTTTCTCTGTAGACATGTCAGATTATGATTCGGATAGAGCAGTGGGGTGATTGAAGAAGAAGTAGGGCGAGGGTTGTCAGTGGATCTAAGGAAGCTGTTGGGTGGACCGAGGGTCCCAGTATTTGATGGCAGCAGGACGGAGTTTAAAACTGGCTGGCAATCCTCGAGAAGAGCCGAACCATCTACGAGCTCTCGGACCAAGAAACCCTGTATTTGGCATACGATGCCACAAAGGGAAAAGCGTCTGAGTTCGTGAGGGGGGGCTCTTGGAGAACCAACCCCGCTTGGCTTGGGAAGAAATAAAAAACTGCTGACCAAAGAATTCGCCGACGAAGGTACGGCCATAGAGGCCATGAGGGCCCTTTTAAAACTGACACAGCTACGGGATGAAACCCGGGAGAATTAAGGGGGCCCGAGCAGGGAAGCTATCGTCATTGGCATTCCCCGAAGTGGTCAGGGATAATGCGGTTATGCAGGCTCAACTGGCGGACCTGTATGTAGAGGCGCTGAGCGACGAGCGTGTTCGTCACGACGTATTGAAAGAAGGACCGCTCAGACTATCGGCAGCGATAGAGCTGGCCAGGGAGAGCCAGGGGTGTGGGATAAAGTGAAGAGGTGTGGGAAGAAGCAGATACCAAGTCAGGAGGCTGGAAGAAGGGGGGTAGGCGGAAGAACCCCGTGTGGAATCAGAGGGTTAAGGAAGAGGTGGATCGGGCAGAATTATGGGAGGAGGACCCCAATAGAAAAGGGCATGGTCGACCAGGCATGGCTTTTATAAGCCCACGCCGGGTCGATACGGGCTGGTCTGCTGGACCTGTGGGTTGAGGACCACAGGGCGGCGGAATGTCCGACGAAGTGGGGGTTGCCCCAGACTTCAATCAGGACAAATGCACCAGGTGTGGTAAGAAAGGACACCTGGCCAAGTGGTGTGGGCTGAGGAAGGGTGCCCCACCGATATTTAACAAAGAAGGCTGAGCCCAAGAGACCGGCCCAGGAAAAGCCAGCGGGCCACCCCAGAATTAAGAGGGAGGGTGGCCCAGTTAAAAGGAGAGAAATAAAAGCTTGGACCAGTGGGTGGGCGAACCGCTTGAATAGAGGACAGGTTCCCTGAGGATGAACCAAGGCCAACCCAGTTAAAAGGGAAAGAGCAAAATGTTGGACATGTGGTCGGGCGGGCCACTTTGCGGCAAGCTGTCCAGCAAGAAGGTGCTGGTTTTGCAGGAGGCCAGGACACCTGAAAAGAAACTGTATTCTTAGAAACGGCATGGGGAGACCGGGAGGTCCGGCCGGGGGTCGCCCAGGTGCAGGGGGCGCAGAACTCCACCTCATAAAAAAAAATGAAGGTGATTTATTACTACCGGCGCCTATGGCTGGGTTAACCCAAAGGTGGGGACCCAGGAAGAAGAAAGCTCAGGTGTTCTCTTCGCTAACGCAAAGAGAGAACTATCCTGTAGAGCAGAGATAGGTGGTAGAGAGATGAGGGCTTTGGTGGACACAGGACATCTGTGTCATTGATGAGAGAGGAGACATACAGGCGGGTGAAACGGAAGAGAAGGTTACGGGAAGCGGACATAGAGATCACGCAAGCAGAAGACGGTTTTAAAGGTTACATACCGGCGATGCTATCATCGATAAAATCGTATGATTCAGGCCATGGTTAATTGAAGGAACCGATTCTGGAGGTCGAAAATCTCCAGCGTCATTTTAGTGTATGTTAGGTGTTCTTGACAACATCAACCAATATTGTTGATGTACAAATTAAATGATAGATCACTAAGAACATTTAAAGATACACACATGAAGAAGAAAGTAAAGAATAGTAAGAAAAATGCTCTGGTTCAATAGTTCTGTTGATACCAACTGTTGACCAGCACCTCGCTTTGCATTAAATGGTAAAGTCGGGCAATAAATCTAGCCCTTGTTTTTTTTTTAACTTCCGCAGTAAGACGGTTAGCATAGATAATGTAACTATGTCAACGTGAGATACGGCAGATAAAAAAAAAACTACTATCGTAAAGAAAACAACGTTTCAAACAGTTGTGAAATGGATATGGTCTATTCTTTGTTTATTATCGGGAACCACGTATGGATCCCTTCAAGAGAAACTAGAATGTCTAGTCTAACGATTACATGATTTATGCATAAATTACGCGGCGGGACCCACCAATAATAATATAGATAAACAAATCATACTCGATGGTGTCACTTAAGGCTTAAATCATTATAATAAATATTCATTATAATAGGTCTATCTACTTTATGATCCCTTGTTTAAAAATCTGTATTATAATAGGTTTCAAATAAGGATTGAGTAAAATATCCTTTTAGTAATATACTTTATAGAATCATTAATTATTTTTTCCGATTTTGAAATTTTAACCTTGACCTTTAATTTTACAAGGGAAACAACTGCTGGGTTGCTCACTTTGAAGGCCAACCATAAAATATATATCAAATTTTAAAAAGTCGTATTTTTCTTTTGCTGTATAAAGTTGCAATAATTTTGAAAGTATAACATTTTCAAAATACTTTTGAGAATATTTCACCTCCGCCATAAATTAATAGTCCGTGTTTTATTTAAAATTCATCTTCCTTTTTTTCGGATGCAGTTGGGATAATTTTGCTAAGCTGATAATGGTGTTATTAATAATGGCTCGAACAGCCGAATTCCAATTACAATTACAGTCGTTTAAAGGTTTGATAAGCCGTAAGAGAAAAAGAAAAAAAAAACAAATCAATAAAGGTTTGGACTCTTTTACCTTTCGAGGCGAGTTAATTCGCCTTAACATCTTGGTGTCTCGGTAGCGTAGGTGGCAGTACGTCAGTTTCGTAATTATTTTAATAGGCCGTGGGTGATCGGAATGTACTGAGTTCAATTTTCACCTGAGGTATTACTTATATTTAATTTACTCATGGCTGCGCGCACGGATTTGTATGAAAGTGTATATGAGTATGGCCATGTGAGACACGGCAGATATAAATACTTTCTTCCGTACTGGAATCAGTCTTTCAAACTGTTGTGGATTCCGGAATGAAATCCGGTCTCCAATGAATGACAAACGCAGAAATGAAATATAGCAAATAAATGTAACTTAATCCATCAAAAGAAAAATAGCACTTGTAAACATTTTCGATAACATTTATTGCTGGCGTTAACAGTGAGCAACACAGGATTTGTTTCTCTTGTAAAATTCAAGGTCAAGATTAAAATGTCAAAATTGGAAAAAATTAATTAATTATTTTATAAAGTACTGTAATAAATGGATATTTTACCAAATAATTATAAGGAACGTATTAAAATACAGAATTCTAAACAAGGAAGCGTAAAATACATAGATGTAATATAGTGAACATTTATTATAATGATTTAATACTTAAGTGACACCATCGGGTATCATTTGTCTATCTGTATTATTATTGGTGGGTCCCGCCGCGTACTTTATGCATAAATCATGTAATTGTTGAACTAAACATTCTAGTTTCTCTTGAAGGGATCCATACGTGGTTCCCAATATTAAATGAAGAATAGACAATTTACATTTCAGAGTTGTTTGAACTTGTTTCTGTGTTTCATGGCAAAGAAAAGCTTAATAATGTGTTATTTTTCTCTGTACCGGATCCATTCAGGACCTTGGCGTCCATAGCTCTCCATTATATTTTGTTTAAAATTTCTACCTACCTGTCAGACCAGTGAACGTGCAGGTCAAAAATAATTTAATAAACTCTTTCACATGAAGTATTATTATATATAGAATTGTAACATTCCCGTCTGTTATAATACTCGGATGTTCCAAAGAAGACATTGGAACAACAGATTAGTGAAGAAACTGTTTCATCACGTGGATACTAAAAAATATCTTATTTTTTGCGACACCTTTCACAGTCAATGGAAGAGTCCGTGGTCAGCAATTTAGTATAGCGAAGGATGGTCATCTTTCTACAGAACTCCTTTTTTAAGACACAATCTCTTTGAATAAATATTTCTTCTTTTGGCTTTCACTTACTTTGGATTTATTTTACTAACATGGTGTTTCCGAGCAGTTATAATTGGAGTTGGCAAGTCAAATTATAACACGGAACTTCCATAATCACTTTGTTAAATTTTTATTTCCTTGTCATTTCTTGGTTTAAATGCCTTTTATTTCGACTTTGTACCATATCATCCTGCCATACAATTTTTTTATATCACCATCTTCTCAACTTTCATTTTCTACCCTGCAAATCTCGAAGAAAATCTTATATCCCGCTTTTATGACTACATTTTCTTTTCTCAACGTGTACGAGAGTTAAAGCTCCTTATTTGGAGTTGTTTGTTAAGATGAAAAGAAATGTGATTTCTCCACGTGTATATTTCCTTGGGATATCTTGGTTTAATTACCTTTTATATCGACAATTTTGACTTTGTATCATAGAGATCATCCTGTCAATATAATATTTTTATTTCACCATATTCCCAGCTTTCTTTTTTCTATCCTGTAAATCCAAAAGAAACCTTATATCCCGCTTTGAAAAATGTTAATTTTGTACTATCCCAATATTTTATTTTTCTTCCAGGTAGTAATTTGTCAAACAGGGATTTCATTTTCCTGACGAACATTAGTTTTGTGTACGACGAGGGAAAATTTTTTGTTGTTTTTTCTTCCCGTGTGAGTTCGAATCTTCGTCGCCAATTTGCTTGTTGGACGACGAGGGAAAATTTTTCTTTTGTTGTTTTTCTCTTTTCCGCGTGGGTTCGAATCTTCGTCACCAATTTGTTGTGGATTCCGTGATGAAATCCGGTCTCCAATGAATGACAAACGCAGGAATGAAATATAACAAATAAATGTATTTACACAATAATACAATTGGTAATACGGTTCGTAAATCCAGACACGCGGTTAGTAGCAATAATAATATATATATATATATATATATATATATATATATATATATATATATATATATATACAGTCTGGTAAATTCAGTATCGAAGTAGGGCTTCCTAAGAGTCTACGTGCTCGCAACTGTGACTTCTACAAGCGGTTACCTCACACTATTACTCTTCCTCCAACTCTGACTGACACTGGGTATTTAACGGCAGCAGTCCAAGTACACACTGGTTGAGTCCACTTGTATGAAAAAGGGGTGGATGCCATAACAATTAGTTCCGCTGGTAACTTCCTCAATGCAGTATTAGGTTTAGGGGTCAGTCTATAAATTCTTCCGTCTATTCCCGTTTAATGTTTTGAACGCGTTTCGGAGTTGAAATGTTAACAAATGTTTTAAAATATTTTTATGTTCGTGTTTTTACGACTACATGTTCTTTTTTCAACGAGTCCGAGTGTTAAAGTTCCTTGTTTGTTAAGATAAAAGAAATGTGTTTTCTCCACGTGTATGTGTGAAAAAAGTTCCAAGGGAGAAAGTGAGGAGGTAAGTCAAGTGTTACGTAGCTTGGTGAGGAACAGTGTTAATGTCACGGAGCTTGATGAAGAAGAGGTGTGAATGAGTAAGATAATCCTTTCGAAGCCATGTGCGTTGTAAACTATTGCCGTTTGTGTCCGTCTCTTATCCTTACTGATTTTGTCCATCTAGAGATTTTACTTAAATACTTTTCGAAGGGATCATGAAGACTGATTTTTTTTTTCAGTTGTCGGCGCGAACGCGACCCATTGGTTGAAAAATGTAAAATATTTAATTTCAGAGGATTAGTTTATGAACCGGGAGGTTGCGCAGATCCTCCGACTCAGAAACTATTTTTTTTGTCATTTTTTGTTTGACCATCTTGCTGTTTATTTTCGCTCCAGGAATATCTCTCAGATTGAGAGTTAAGTGTTTGTGTGTGTGTGTGTGTGTGTGTGTGTGTGTGTGTGTGTGTGTGTGTGTGTGTGTGTGTGTGAGAGAGAGAGAGAGAGAGAGTTCTATATTAATGAGAGTATTATTAATGTGTTATGTATATTTTTAATGTTTAGACCAAGTGACCTTCCTACCGGATTTGGTCACTCTCTGTGTTGAATATTTTCTGTTAGCTGTTGAATTATCTGTTGTTTGTGAATCTCTTGCAGAGTTTTTATTAGTTGGAGCTGGTTGATTGGCTCAGGATTTTGTACTTTGCAGTATTTTGTACTTTGCAGTATTTTGTACTTTTGTGGGTATTGTCTTGTTGAATGGAGATGTTCTGTACAAAAAAGTGTACTTCACTAGATTAACATATACCTGTTTTGTTCTATCTATGGACACCGTGTCTCTTTTTACCTTGTGGCAAGACTCGGTACACTAATATTTTCATCTGATTGATTGATTTTTATTTTGTTTTATTTTCATTACGGCTTAAAATCCCTTTACAGCTAGAAAATATTGTAGATTTTATTTTTATTTTCTGTGAAAATAATGACTTTCTGATTTGAGTCCTTCTAATTAAACTATAGCTTTAGGTTTGAGCTATTTCCAGTTAAACAGATCTTCTAGATAACATGTCGACCAGATGAAAAAAATTCAAAGTAGGGTGGTGTTTAGCAAATAATTTCGAATGTTTTTCACTTGACCTACCATTATCGGAAGTGCTATGTTTATAAAACTGTAGCATTTTATTATACTACTATTCCCTTCCTTTCTGATATAATGCTCCTTATTTTGATTATTACGTTTCCAAAAAATTCATTGGAACAGAAAATTAGTGAAAAAAATTGTTTGAATATCGTAGTTCGACACACTTTATGTCTCCATTGCGACTCCACTCACAGTCAATGGAAGAGTGTATGTTCAACAATTTAGTGTAGCGAAGGTGTATGGATTTTTCTGATCTGATCTGTTGTATCTTAATATAGATGAATCCAGCCATGCGTATTATGCATCTGGAGAATAGCTGCTTGTGGCTGCACCCTCTCATGACACTAGAGAGATGCATCTGTACTTGCAACGAGGCCAGTGCAACCGACTTGGCATTCTCTCCTAATCCCTGTTCTGCTATGTTCGTTAGACAGGTTATTCGTTGTTCTCTTCGATATGTCTAATGAGTGTCAAAATTTCCAAACCCATGGCGCGACTTGACAAGGACTTTCGTAATGTAAATGATATTAGCCACTACTGACTTCGGGGCGATGACTTACGAACAATCGGCATTATCGGAATGATGTTCCTCTACTTTTGTTCGTTAAAACGAGACATGATTGCACCAAATTAAGAATAGTACTTTTAACAAAACATATTTTTAAGCTATTCCCGAAGTGTGGGTATTTTTGTGGATTTTTTTTACTGTTTTATTTTTTCATCATTTTGCCGAGGGGTTTGTGGCTTATGCTTATAGAGATTTGTCAAGATGTCATTAAGTAGCGCTGTCAAGCACCTATAAAAACTGGACACTTCCTGTCTTCATCCTCTTCTCTGTTTTTTCTCTTCCAGAATGCTTTGATGAAAACAGCACCGGTAACCTATTCCCGGGCATGGAGATATATATTACTTGAGTAACTGAACAATCACACACACACACACACACACACACACACACACACACACACACACACACACACACACACACACACACACAGTATCTTAAAACAATTTCTAACTATCAATATCTTCTTTCTTTTGCATGCTTACCGTTTTAATTTCTCTCTTTTTCCTCGGTTATGTGAATACAATATATATATATATATATATATATATATATATATATATATAATAATATTGTTGAAATTCATTTTATTATGTGCACTCATCACATGTTGATCATAAGACTGGCGTTTAAATGAATATTTTTTCCTCAGACAAGTTTTTTTTTCTACCAGTTCGTTGCATTTTAGTCTCGTTAGCATTTTCTTCGAGAAGGAAGCAGACATCATTAAAACCCGTGTGCACAGCCAAGAGTAAATTAAATATAATTAATACCTCTGGTGAGGATTGAACTCACAACATTCCGATCACTGACGGCCTATTAAGATAATTACGAAAGTCTCGCGCCGCCATCGTGACACCAAGATGCTAAGTCGAATTAAGCCGCCTCGAAAGGCAAAAGTGTCCAACCCTTTACTAAAAGAGCATAGTATTTAAAGTGAATGTTAAGTGTCTATTTTCATTGTGTCATGATTCGGTAGACTAACTAATATTTTCAGTGATTGATTTGTTTTATCTTTTACGGCTTATCAACCCTTTGCAGGTTATTTAAAAACCAAAAAATAGTTTTAGATTGTAAGAATTTGTTTTTAGATAATAATGATTTACTGATACAAATCCTATTAATTACCCCATAGCTGGGGGTGAGAAGAAGGGATTCATATTTTCCCATGAATATTTGAGCGTAGGTGAATATGACGAAGAAGACAGGAACTGGAATTTTAACTGGAACACAAGTGTCCGTTATTAATTACACAACCGTACATCCATCTTATATCACGATGTGTTTTAAGGCCGTCACCCATCTAGTTAACATATGTGGTCTTAAGAAAACCGGTATTTTAACGTGATATGGCCGTAGCCCTATTTTCACTGAATTTTTCAATCTCAATGTACATTTCCTAAACCAAATTGTTATTTGAAATTTAATGTCAAACACAGATGTTTTGTTGTGTTTTAAAGAAAATCACAGAAGGTATTTTTTTGTCTGTGATCATTGTTTCGAATGTGAAACTTCATCTTTTGAGAACCGGCGATAAATCGGCACCCAACGTGTGGATGGTCATCGTTTCGACCACTATTTCAATCCACCAGCAGAAAGAAGACCTCCATTGCTTGCAATCCTATTGAGAGTGACCCAGATATTACATTAGAAAAATATGCATCCGATAAAAGGAAGATGATCTTCAACTAAAAAACAACCTAATAATCTATGTTAGAGGGGAAATGATTACAAAAATATTTTGAAAACTATCTACTTTCAAAATTATTGCAAATTAATCCACCAATAGAAAAATAGCATATTTTATGATATCTTTTATGGCCGGCGTTCACAGTAAGCAATCCAAGAGTTGTTTCCCTTGTAAGATTCAAGGTCATGGTTAAAATGTCAAAATAGGAAAAAAAATAATTAATAATTTTATAAAATACTGCCATCATGGGATATTTTAGCAAATAATGTTTAGAAATGTATTTTAATACAGATTTTTCAACAAGGGATCGTAAAATAGATAAATGTAATATAGTGAACATTAATTATAATGATATAATCCTTAAGCGACACCATCGGATAAGATTTGTCTATCTATATTATTATGGGTGGTTCGAGCTTCACACTTTATGCCTAAATCATGTAATCGTTGAACTAGACTTTCTAGTTTCTCTTGAAGGGATCCATACGTGTTTCCCGATATTAAATAAAGAATAGACCATTTATATTTCAGAGCAGTTCGAACTAAAATCTTGGTTCTATGTTTGATGGCAAACGAAAGCGTAATAATTTGTTAATTTTCTCTGTAACGGATCCACTATATTCTATTTAGAATTTCTGCCTTCCCATCAGACCAGAGAAAAACCATTTTTGTAGGAAGTGTATGTATAAAATTATAACATTTTCTTCCCAGCTGTTATAATGCTGGTAATTTTCGTTATTATTATACCAAAACATAAAAAATTAATACGAGCGTTAAGTATCTATTTCCTTGGTATTTTCTTTTTTGTATAAATGCCTTTTATATCGACATTGTTCCCTAGACATCAACCTGCCGATACAATTTTTATTTCACCAACTTTCCTGCCCTGTAAATCTGGAAAAAAAAACCTTATATTTCGCTTTGAAAAATGTTATAGTTAATTTTGTACTAAGAATTTCACTCATTGATTTGATTTTTCTTTTACGGCTTACCAACCCTTTAAACGACTGTAATTGGAACTCGGCTGTTCGAGTCGTTATTAATAAAACCACCATAAGCTTAGCAAAATTTCCAAACTGCATCCGAAAAAAATGAATATGATTTCTAACTAAAACGCGGCCTAATAATTTATGGCGGAGGTAAAATATTCACAAAAGTATTTGGAAAATGTTATACTTTCGAAATTATGGCAACTTTATAGAGCAAAAGAAAAATACAAATTTTTAAAATTTGATATATATTTTATGGTTGCAGTTTTTTCCCTTGTAAAATTAAAGGTCAAGGTTAAAATGTCAAAATCGGAAAAAATAATTAATGATTCTATAAAGTATATTACTAATAGGATATTTTACTCAATCCTTATTTGAAACCTATTATAATAAAGATCTTTAAACAAGGGATCATAAAGTAGATAGATGTATTATAATGAACATTTATTATAATGATTTAATCCTTAAGTGACACCATCGAGTATGATTTGTTTATCTATATTATTATTGGTGGGTCCCGCCGCGTACTTTATGCATAAATCATGTAATCGTTAGACTAGACATTCTAGTTTCTCTTGAAGGGATCCATACGTGGTTCCCGATAATAAACAAAGAATAGACCATATCCATTTCACATCTGTTTGAAAGGTTGTTTTCTGTACGGTACGAGTTTTTTTTATCTGCTGTATCTCACGTTGACATAGTTACCTTATCTATATATACTGGGAAAGTTAAAAAAAACTAACAAACAAGGGCTTGATTTATTTTCCGACTTTACCATTTAATAGCCAATCCGCTTTTAAATTTTTTTTTTATCTCCATAGCATTACCAGAAACAACCTTCCGCTTTGCGCTTCTTAAAGATCGACTCACAATTTCTGTAGGTTCTTCTTGTTGACTTAAATCATTTAATAATACTGCATGTCCTTGGCCGCGGGTAACTCGTTCCCCAGTGTTTTTCAGTGTCGGCTTCATTTTTACTTGCTGAAGCTTGTTTTTCACATATATCGTCGGTGTTACCCATTCAACTTTTTTAAATTCACCGGTTTTCTCTAATCTGTCCAATTCTTTATCTATCTGTTCAATTGAAGCAAACAGCACATTCCTTTTCTTTTTGAATACCGCATGACCGTTTCTATTTTGGCTGTAATTTTGCCTCCGTCTTGGTACACGTTCCCCAACCTGGAGAAAAAACAGTAGGAAATGTTTCCTTAAGTTTCCTTACTAATTTTTGGGCTTCGCAGTTTACATTTTCAACCTTGTAACAGAAAGAATTTATCGGTAGATCCCATAATTGAAATTCTGTTATCCAATTCGTACCAAGTACGTTCGTGGTATTTTTTTCATGACAAATAGTTTAGATTTTCGCGTTTTTCTTTTATTTAACGTGACGTTTGTAACAAATTCTCCAATAAATTGTATTTTTTCTCCCGTCTCTGACCTCGCGATTTTATTTGTTTTCATTAAAGTTGCTTTCTCCAACTTCTTCCACGTATGCAAATTTATTATATATAGGTCGGAAACAGTGTTGAGGTGCTTTTTTATTACTTATTTCGACGGTAATAAATTTTCTGGTTATTCCGTCGTTCACTTTGTCGGACTCAAATTTTCTTATTTTATTGTCTTTATTTTTTGACCTGCAGTGCGAGCTTTTATGACCCACTATTTCACAGTTGAAACATTTTTTATTCCTAAAATTTCAATATCTGTACCAGTGAAGTTCACCGCAAGCAAAACATGGTTTCGGGAGTTTTTTCTTAATTTTTTTGTGGTATTTTACTTTTTGTTTGATAATCCGCAATTTTAGAATTCTTTTGGTAGACTGACTTTCTTTTTTGCAACGTATTTTACTTACATGCGAAACGCCAGACTGTTCTCCCTTTTTCGAATCTTTCTTTACGCTAACATATCTTGTGCAGTCTTCTGCTAAACTCTGTATCGTATGAATTTGTTGGTTTTCCAATTTTGATAATACCAATTTCCTCAATTCTGCGTCTCTTTCTGATACAATCCCTTGAACAAACACTAAGCACTTAAAGTTGTCTGCGCTTAACTCTGCTAGCTTGAATTCTTCACAATGCTTACTCATATGGGCTGCGTACGTTATATAGACTTGTACATCCTCTTTCATCAGATTCAAACATTTTCACCTCTTGTGAAACAAAGATGTCTTTTTACTAAATAATTAACTTATTATATTTACCGCCTCGGTAAATGTCAACTCGCTAGTTTTTTTCGGTAAAATGTAGTTTACCAATTTGTTATGCTCAGCAGTTCCTAACTTGCTTAAAAGAAGTCTAACCTTCTTTCCTTCAGACCACGTGTGGCAGTACTCGTTATACACGTTCGAATATTTTTTATAATACTCTTCAAAAGTTATCTCTTCATCCGGACTGTACGTGAATATTTCAATCGAATTCCATATTGTATTCTCTGGGAAAGAATCATTTTCTAATTTTTTTTTCTTTTCTCTTCAAAGTTATTTCCAGAATTTTGTTTTAAAACTCGTTATGTATCTGTTCCATTTCTCGTTGAAACTGCATCTGTTTATTAAAAGTTTCCTCCTGTAGTTGCATCTGGAAAGTTCTCTGTTGCTCTAGTATTGTCATCTGTTGTTCCGTCTGGAACTTTAAAAATTCCTGGAATATATTTTTGCATTCCTCCATCTTCGCAAATTTTACACAATGGTTAAACATTGTAGAGGGTGGGGAATCGAATTTATAATTCGTGACCTGATTTAGCAAACTGTCTTATCGAAAAAAAAAAATTCTTTTCTCAGTTGAGAATACGACAGATTTTTTCGTCACTATGTTGACGTCTTGTCTTCCGAAAAACTTTTCCAAGTTTTTTTTTTTTTTTTCAAATGTGAATCCGAGATGTTGTCGCCGAAAATTTGACGAGCAAGTTTTTTTCTTCTTTTTTCTCTGTATTAAAACGAATTTCGTCACTAAATAATGTGGCGAGCGAATTTTTTTTTCTTTCACTGTATGAATCCGAATCCCTCGTACACCAAGTTTGTTATGGCGGGTGACTTTTTTTTTTCTTCTGTATGAGTTACGAATCTACGTCGTATAGTGTTGTAGAGTGAACGACAAGTTTTTTTTCCCGTATGAATCCAAAATACGTTCGTCGCCAAGTGTTGTATATGTTATGGGATTCGAATCCTTGTCGCCAAAGTTGTTATAGAGTGAACGAATAATTTTTCATTTCTCCGTATGAGTAACGAATTCCTCGTCGCCAATGTGTTGTAGAGAGTTTTCACAATGGAGGCTTGTATTTCACTAAGTCGGTCCTAAAAGTGGTTCGACGTACAAAACGTTAGGAACTGGAAATAATAGTTAATGACGCAGCAATCTAGTTGTAGTGGATGATACTTTAATGTCCGACATCGACTGACTCACCAACTCACTGAGCCCCCACCCCGCCGGCGCCTTCTACTACTACTACTACTACTTATTATATCTGGGAGAGTCTATTTACAATAGAATAGGTATGTTCTAGTATAACACTAACCCAGACATTGAACTCAAAAACACCAAAAACACTTAACCAATTTAACCTAATTTTTAGCTTCATTGCGAGCCTATCATATTTATAATAAATATTCACGGTGTTAAACTAGTATTCTGTTTTTTAATTTTTCCCGTAAACCTTTGCCCATGTTCAGTTTGTTTTTGTGTACATGCTGAATTTTCAAAAATTTTGTATAATTAATTGCCAGAAAGTTTCACATAATCTGTTCTAGTAACTTCTAGTCTAGTGATTTAAAAGTAAGTTAAGCACACTTGAAAAATACGAACGGAATTTTGCAATCAAAGCGTTAGCAGTAGTTATCATACAGCCAAATATTGGCGGAGCGAAATATCCCAACTGCGTCCGATGAAAAGGAAGATGATCTTCAACTAAACACGTCCTAATAATCTACGGCTGGGGTGAAAGAATTACAGAACTATTTTGAAGATTATCTAACGTAGTTTGTTTGAATAGATGTTCCAGTCTCTCTTGAAGGGATACATATATGGTTCCCTATAATAAACAAAGAATATACCATTTCCATTTCCCAGCTGTTCGAAAGGCTGATTCTAGTGCGGGAGAAATTTCTTCTATCTGCCTCAGTTGAGATACTTACCTTAATATATGCCAAAGCCCTTGTTGCGGAAGTTTAAAACCTTCGCGAGGACGCTTGATTTATTGCCCGGCGTGCCCATGAAGGAAAATGTTTTTTCAATTTATACACGGTATTGCCGTTATAATCACGCAATACTGACCTTGGGTTATATTTGGGTGCATTGAAAAATATCCCTTTTTAGCCCAAGTGTTTAGCAATCTCTACTAATCACTGTTTTGCTATGCTCGTTAGATAAGTTATCTTCTGCTTCCTTCGATATATCGAGTATATATATATGAGTGTCAAAATTTCCAAGCCTCCTTTCCTTGTAATGCACCTTAGAAATGTCTCTTTTTGATGCGACGTGTAAATGTCCTTTTTGTTTCTATTTACTCAAAAACATCGTCTTCGACCACTTGGGCAGATCATGACAAATATTATTAACCGGTGTTACGCGAAAACATTATATTTGAAAACCCCTTTATATTGATTATACGAGTATATGATTATTATCAGAAAGAAACGGTATATATAAAGTGGGTGGGTGTGCGAAATAAGGTCACGTCGATAAATGGCGCGACTTGACAAGGAATTACCGATGAACACCGATATATATCGAAGTCATCCAAAGTTGATTTTGCCGGGAATGACTCAGCAGTCCCTCATGGTATATTTATCGAAATGTGACCGATGTAGAGCCTGAATTTATTTTTCTTATTACATAGCGTCCAATTAAAACAGACACATTTCTAATTAAGAATCAAAAATTAGACGACGACGCTGGTGCGTCGACACTTCTTCATCCAACAACCGTATTATAAAACAAGTATTGTCAACATAATAAAAAGATGATTATTCATTCGGTTTCATATGTAATGAAGGAAATCCACCGCGTCTCACATGCGTAATTTCTGGCAAAACATTAGCAAATGAACCTATGATTACTAGGAAATTAAACAGACATTTACATTAAAGGAATTTCTATTTGGTAAAAAAATAGAAAAATGACTCATTATTTCGGTTGGAGAAGAGTTCGTCGTTTGATAATCGTTGGGTTATCATCCTTTTCGATATTTATTCGAATTGAACAGCAAGAAGAAGACTTCCATTGTTTGCAATCCTAGTGAGAGTGACCCAGATATTAGCTTAGCAAAATATCCCAATTGCGTCCGATAAAAAAGAAAATGATCTTCAAAAAAGACGGCCTAATAATTTATGGCGGAAGTGAAATAATTACAAAACAATCTTGAAGATTATCTACTTTTAAAATTAATGCAACTTAATCCATCAAAAGTAAAATAGCACTTGTAAAAATCTTCGATGAATTTATTCCTGGCGTTAACAGTGAGCAACACAGGAGTTGTTTCCCTTGTAAAATTCAAGGTCAAGGTTAAAATGTCAAAATTGGAAACATTAATTAATTATTTTATAAAGTACTGTAGTAAATGGATATTTTACGTAATAATAATAAGAAACGTATTATAATACAGAATTCTAAACAAGGGATCATAAAATAGATAGATGTAATATAGTGAACATTTATTATAATGATTTAAGCCTTAAGAGACACCATCGGGTATGATTTCTCTATCTATATTATTATTGGTGGGTCCCGCCGCGTACTTTACGCATAAATCATGTAATCGTTGAACTAGACATTCTAGTTTCTCTTGAAGGGATCCATACGTGGTTCCCAATATTAAATAAAGAATAGACAATTTACATTTCAGAGTTGTTTGAACTATACTTTTGGTTCTGTGTTTCCTGTCAAATAAAAGCTTAATAATGTGTTTCTCTGTACCGGATCCATTCAGGACTTTGGCGTCCATAGCTCTCCATTATATTCTGTTTAAAATTTCTTCCTAATCGTCAGACCAGTGAACATGCAGGTCAAAAATAATTTAATAAACTCTTTCACATGAAGTATTATATATATATATATAATTATAACATTCTCTTCATATTTACCTGACGAACATTATTTCCGCTGGTAACGTCCTCAATGCAGTTTAGGGGTCAGTCTATAAATTCTTCCGTCGACTCACGTTTAATGTTTTGAACGCGTTTCGGAGTTGAAAATTTGAGAAATGTTTTCAAATATTTTTATGTTCGTGTTTTTACGACTACATGTTCTTTTTTCAACGAGTCCGAGTGTTAAAGTTCCTTGTTTGTTAAGATAAAAAGAAATATGTTTTCTCCACGTGTATGTGTGAAAAAAGTTCCAAGGGAGAAAGTGAGGAGGTAAGTCAAGTGTTAAGTAGCTTGGTGAGGAACAGTGTTAATGTCACGGAGCTTGATGAAGAAGAGGTGTGAATGAGTAAGATAATCCTTTCGAAGCCATGTGCGTTGTAAACTATTGCCGTTTGTGTCCGTTTCTTATCCTTATTGATTTTGTCCATCTAGAGACTTTACTTAAATACTCGTCGAAGGGATCATGAAGACTGCTTTTTTTTCAGTTGTCGGCGCGAATGCGACCCATTGGTTGAAAAATGTTAAATATTTGTAATGTTTAGACCAAGTGACCTTCCTACCGGATTTGGTCACTCTCTGTGTCGAAAGTTTTCTGTCATCTGTTGAATTATCTGTTGTTTGTGAATCTCTTGCAGAGTTTTTATTAGTCGGAGCTGGTTGATTGGCTCAGGATTTTGTACTTTACAGTGTTATCCGGGTATTGTCTTGTTGATGTGGGTTGTTCTGTACAAAAAAGTTACTTGACTAGATTAACATATACCTGTTTTGTTCTATCTATGGACACCGTGTCTCTTTTTACCTTGTGGCAAGACTCGCTAGACTAATATTTTCAACTGATTGATTGATTTTTATTTTGTTTTGTTTTCATTACGGCTTAACATCCCTTTACAGCTAGAAAATATTGAAGATTTTAATTTTCTTTTTGTGATAATAATGACTTTCTGATTTGAGTCCTTCTAATTAAACTATAGCTGGAGGTGGACTGAAACCTTTCCCAAGGATGTTTGAGCTATTTCCAGTTAAACAGATCTGCTAGATAACATGTCGACCAGATGAAAAAAATTCAAAGTAGGGAGGTGTTTAGCAAATAATTTCGAATGCTTTTCACTTGACCTACCATTATCGGAAGTGCTATGTTTATAAAACTGTAGCATTTTATTATACTACTATTCCCTTCCTTTCTGATATAATGCTCCTTATTTTGATTATTACGTTTCCAAAGAATTCATTGGAACAGAAAATTAGTGAAAAAATTTCTCTGAATATCGTAGTTCGACACACTTTATGTCTCCATTGCGACTCCACTCACAGTCAATGGAAGAGTGTATGTTCATCAGTTTAGTGTAGCGAAGGTGTATGGATTTTTCTGATCTGATCTGTTCGATCTTAATATAGATGCGTATTATGCATCTGGGGAATAGCTGCTGGTGGCTGCACCCTCTCATGACACTAGAGAGATGCATCGGTACTTGCAACGAGGCCAGCGTAACCGACTTGGCATTCTCTCCTAATCCCCGTTCTGCTATGTTCGTTAGACAGGTTATCCACTGTTCTCTTCGATATGTCTAGTGAGTGTCAAAATTTCCAAACCCATGGCGCGACTTGGCAAGGACTTTCGTAATGTAATTGATATTAGCCACTACTGACTTAGTGGCGGTGACTACGAACAATCGGCATAATCGGAGTGATGTTCTCCTACTTTTGTTCGTTAAAACGAGACATGATTGCACCAAATTAAGAATAGTACTATTAAGAAAACATTTTTAAGCTATTTCCGAAGTGTGGGTATTTTTGTGGATTTTATTTATGTTTTTTTTCATCATTTTGCCGAGGGTTTTGTGTCGTATGCTTATAGAGATTTGTCAAGAAGTCATTCAGTAGCGCTGTCAAAACGGGACACTTCCTGTCTTTATCCTCTTCTCTCTGTTTTTCTATTCCAGAATGCTTTGATGACAACAGCACCGGTAACTTATTCACGAGCATGAGAGACTGAACAATCACACACACACACACACACACACACACACACACACACACACACACACACACACACACACAGTGTCGTGTGTATCTTGAAACAATTTCTAACTATCAATGTCTTCTTTGCATGCTTACTGTTTTATATTCTCTCTTTTCCTCGGTATATATATATATATAATATATATATATATATATATATATATATATATATATATATATATATATATAATACTGTTGAAATTCATTTTATCGCGTTTAAGTGAATATTTTTTCCTCAGACAAGTCTTTTTTCCTACCAGTTCTTTGCATTTTAGTCTCGTTAGCATTTTCTTTGAGAAGGAAGCAGACATCATAAAAACCCGTGTGCACAGCCAAGAGTAAATTAAATATAATTAATACCTCTGGTGAGGATTGAACTCACAACATTCCGATCACTGACGGCCTATTAAGATAATTACGAAAGTCTCGCGCCGCCATCTACGCTATCGTGACACCACGATGTTAAGGCGAATTAAGTCGCCTCGAAAGGCAAAAGTGTCCAACCCTTTACTAAAAGAGCATAGTATTTAAAGTGAATGTTAAGTGTCTATTTTCATTGTGTCATGATTCGGTAGACTAACTAATATTTTCAGTGATTGATTTGTTTTATCTTTTACGGCTTATCAACCCTTTGCAGGTTATTTAAAAACCAGAAAATAGTTTTAGATTGTAAGAATTTGTTTTTAGATAATAGTGATTTACTGATACAAGTCCTATTAATTACCCCATAGCTGGGGGTGATAAGAAGGGATTCATACTTTTCCCAAGAATATTTGAGCGTAGGTAAATATAACGAACAAGACAGGAAATGGAATTGTAACTGGAACACAACTGTCCGCTATTAATTACACCACCGTACATCCATCTTATATCACGATGTGATTTAAGGCCGTCACCCATCTCTTTAACATAAGTGGTCGTATGAAAACCGGTATTTTAACGTGATATGGTCGTAGCCCTATTTTCACTGAATTTTTCAATCTCAATGTACATATCCTAAAACAAATTGTTATTTGAAATTTAATGTCAAACACAGCCGTCTTATTGTGTTTTAAAGAAAATCACAGAAGGTAATTTTTTTGTCTGTGATCATTGTTTCGAATGTGAAACTTCATCTTTTGAGAACCGGCGATAAATCGGCACCCAACGTGTGGATGGTCATCGTTTCGACCACTATTTCAATCCACCAGCAGAAAGAAGAGCTCCATTGCTTGCAATCCTATTGAGAGTGACCCAGATATTACATTAGAAAAATATGCATCCGATAAAAGGAAGATGATCTTCAACTAACAAAACAACTTAATAATCTATGTTAGAGTGGAAATAATTACAAAAATATTTTGAAAACTATCTACTTTCAAAATGATTGCAAATTAATCCACCAATAGAAAAATAGCACATTTTATGATATCTTTATGGCCGGCGTTCACAGTGAGCAATCCAAGAGTTGTTTTCCTAGTAAAATTCAAGGTCAAGGTTAAAATGTCAAAATCGAAAAAAATAATTAATGCTTTTATAAAATACTGCCATCATGGGATATTTTAGCAAATAATGTTTAGAAATGTATTTTAATACAGATTTTTCAACATGGGATCGTAAAATAGATAAATGTAATATAGTGAACATTAATTATAATGATATAATCCTTAAGCGACACCATCGGATAAGATTTGTCTATCTATATTATTATGGGTGGTTCGAGCTTCACACTTTATGCGTAAATCGTGTAATCGTTGAACTAGACTTTCTAGTTTCTCTTGAAGGGATCCATACGTGTTTCCCGATATGAAATAAAGAATAGACCATTTATATTTCAGAGCAGTTCAAACTAAAATCTTGGTTCTATGTTTGATGGCAAACGAAAGCTTAATAATTTGTTAATTTTCTCTGTAACGGATCCACTATATTCTATTTAGAATTTCTGACTTCCCGTCAGAGCACATAAAAATGATTTCAATTAATAAACTCTTTTGTAGGAAGTGTTATGTATATGTATAAAATTGTAACATTTTCTTCCCAGCTGTTATAATGCTGGTCATTTTCGTTATTATTATACCAAAACATAAAAAATGGAACAACAGATTAGTGAAGAAACTGTTAAATCACATGGATCTATAATACGAGCGTTAAGTATCTCTTTCCTTAGTAATTTTTTTTGTATAAATGCCTTTTATATCGACATTGTACCCTAGACATCAACCTGCCGATACAATTATTATTTCACCAACTTTCCTGCTCTGTAAATCTGGAAAAACAAAACTTATATTTCGCTTTGAAAAATGTTATCGTCAATTTCGTACTAAGATGGTATAAAACACGGTCTAATAATCTACGGCGGAGGTGAACGATTTATAAAACTATTTTGAAGATTATCTGCTTTCAAATTTATTGCAACTTAATCCACCAATAGAAAAAGTACCCTTTTTAAAATTTTACACATCTTTTATGACCGTCGAGCACAGTGAGCAGCCGAGGAGTTGCTTCCCTTTTAAACATTAATGTTCAAATCAGGAAAATTGACTTAACAATTTTATAAAGTACTGTACTAAAGGGAAATTTTATCAAATGATCGGAAGGAATATTTTATAATGGAGATTTTCAAATATAGGGCCGTAATGTTATAGTTAATTTTGTACTAAGATTTTCACTCATTGATTTGATTTTTCGTTTTCTTTTACGGCTTATCAACCCTTTAAACGATTGTAATTGGAACTCGGCTGTTCGAGCCGTTATTAATAAAACCACCATTAGCTTAGCAAAATTTCCAAACTGCATCCGAAAAAAATGAATATGATTTCTAACTAAAACGCAGCCTAATAATTTATGGCGGAGGTAAAATATTCACAAAAGTATTTGGAAAATGTTATACTTTCAAAATTATGGCAACTTTATACAGCAAAAGAAAAATACAACTTTTTAAAATTTGATATATATTTTATGGCTGGCGTTCACATTGAGCAACCCAGCAGTTGTTTCCCTTGTAAAATTCAAGGTCAAGGTTAAAATGTCAAAATCAGAAAAAATAATTAATGATTCTATAAAGTATATTATTAAAAGGATATTTTACTCAATCCTTATTTGAAACCGATTATAATACAGATCTTTAAACAAGGGATCATAAAGTAGATAGATGTATTATAATGAACATTTATTATAATGATTTAATCCTTAAGTGACACCATCGAGTATGATTTGTCTTTCTATATTATTATTGGTGGGTCCCGCCGCGTACTTTATGCATAAATCATGTAATCGTTAGACTAGACATTCTAGTTTCTCTTGAAGGGATCCATACGTGGTTCCCAATAATAAACAAAGAATAGACCATATCCATTTCACATCTGTTTGAAAGGTTGTTTTCTGTACGGTACGAGTTTTTTTTATCTGCTGTATCTCACGTTGACATAGTTACCTTATCTATATATACTGAGAAAGTTGAAAAAAAACAAACAAGGGCTTGATTTATTGCCCGACTTTACCATTTAATAGCCAATCCGCTTTTAAATTTTCTTTTTTTTTTTATCTCCATAGCATTACCAGAAACAACCTTACGCTTCTTAAGGATCGACTCACAATTTCTGTAGGTTCTTCTTGTTGACTTAAATCATTTAATAATACTGCATGTCCTTGGCTGCGGGTAGCTCAGTTTTTTTCAGTGTTGGCTTCATTTTTACTTTCTGAAGCTTGTTTTTCACATATATCGTCGGTGTTACCCATTCAACTTTTTTAAATTCACCGGTTTTCTCTAATCTGTCCAATTCTTTATCTATCTGTTCAATTGAAGCAAACAGCACATTCCTTTTCTTTTTGAATACCGCCTGAGCGTTTTTTTTTTGGCTGTAATTTTGCCTCCGTCTTGGTACACGTTCCCAAACCTGGAGAAAAATCAGTAGGAAATGTTTCCTTACTAATTTTTGGGCTTCGCAGTTTAAATTTTCAACCTTGTAACAGAAAGAATTTATCGGTAGATCCCATAATTGAAATTCTGTTATCCAATTCGTACCAAGTACGTTCGTGGTATTTTTTTCATGACAAATAGTTTAGATTTTCGCGTTTTTCTTTTATTTAAC
Organism: Acanthosepion pharaonis; assembly: GCA_903632075.3. Taxonomy (NCBI): domain Eukaryota; kingdom Metazoa; phylum Mollusca; class Cephalopoda; order Sepiida; family Sepiidae; genus Acanthosepion; species Acanthosepion pharaonis. The sequence continues at coordinate 704,502 of CAHIKZ030001220.1, forward strand.
GTGACGTTTGTAACAAATTCTCCAATAAATTGTATTTTTTCTCCCGTCACTGACCTCACGATTTCATTTGTTTTCATTGAAGTTGGTTTCTCCAACTTCTTCCACGTATGCAAATTTATGATAGATAGGTTGGAACCAGTGTCGAGTTGCTTTTTTATTTCGACGGTAACAAATTTTCTGGTTATTCCGCCGTTCACTTCGTCGGACTTTAATTTTCTTATTTTATTGTCTTTATTTTTTGACCTGCAGTGCGAACTTTTATGACCCACTCTTTTACAGTTGAAAAATTTTTTTATTCCGAAAATTGCAATATCTGTACCAGTGAAGTTCACCGCAAGCAAAACATGGTGTCGGGAGTTTTTGTTAAGTTTTTTCTGGTATTTCATTTTTTGTTTGATAATCCGCAATTTTAGAATTCTTTTTGGTAGACTGACTCTCTTTTTTGTAGCGTATTTTCCTTACATGCGAAAAGCCAGACTGTTCTATCTTTTTCGAATCTTTCTTTACGCTAACATATCTTGTGCAGTCTTCTGCCAAACTCTGTATCGTAAGACTTTGTTGGTTTTCCAATTTTGATAATACCAATTTCCTCAATTCTGCGTCTCTTTCTGATACAATCCCTTGAACAAACACTAAGCACTTAAAGTTGTCCGCGCTTAACTCTGCTAGCTTGAATTCTTCACAATGCTTACTCACATTGGCTGCGCACGTTATATAGTCTTGTACATCCTCTTTCATCTGATTCAAACATTTCCACCTCTTGTGACACAAAGATTCTTTTTACTAAATAATTCACTTAATACAATTACCGCCTCGGTAAATGTCAACTCGCTAGCTTTTTTCGGTAAAATGTAGTTTACCAATTTGTTATGCTCAGCAATTCCTAACTTGCTTAAAAGAAGTCTAACCTTCTTTCCTTCAGACCACGTGTGGCAGTACTCGTTATACACGTCCGAATACTTTTTATAATACTATTCAAAAGTTATCTCTTCATCCGGACTGTACGTGAATATTTCAATCGAATTCCATATTGTATTCTCTGGGAAAGAATCATTTTCTAAATTTTTCTCTTTCCTCTTCTCAATTATTTCCAGAATTTTGTTTTGAAACTTGTTATGCATCTACTCCATTTCTTGTTGAAACTGCATCTGTTTATTAAAAGTTTCCTCCTGTAGTTGCATCTGGAAAGTTCTCTGTTGCTCTAATATTGTCATCTGTTGTTCCGTCTGGAACTTAAAAATTCCTGGAATATATTTTTGCATTCCTCCATCTTCGCAAAAAGTTTACACAATGCTTAAATATTGTAGAGAGAGGGGGGGGGGGCAAAACGAATTTATAATTCGTGACCTATTTGAGCAAACTGTCTTATCGCGAAAAAAAAATTCTTTCTCAGTTCAGAATACGACAGATTTTTTCGTCACTAAGTTGACGTCTTGTCTTCCGAAAAACTTTTCCAAGTTTTTTTTTTTTTTTCAAATGTGAATCCGAGATGTTGTCGCCGAAAATTTGACAAGCAAGTTCTTTTCTTCTTTTTCCTCTGTATTAAAACGAATTTCGTCACTAAATAATGTGGCGAGCGAATTTTTTTTTCTTTCACTGTATGAATCCGAATCCCTCGTACACCAAGTTTGTTATGGCGGGTGACTTTTTTTTTTCTTCTGTATGAGTTACGAATCTACGTCGTATAGTGTTGTAGAGTGAACGACAAGTTTTTTTCCCCGTATGAATCCAAAATACGTTCGTCGCCAAGAGTTGTATATGGCGAAACGAATTTTTTTTTCTTTTTGTATCCTCCGTATGACTTTGGAATCCTTGTCGCCAAAGTTGTTATAGAGTGAACGAAAAAAAATTTTTTTCTCCGTATGAGTAACGAATCCCTCGTCGCCAATGTGTTGTAGAGTAGTTTTTACAATGGAGGCTTGTATTTGACTAACTCGGTCCTAAAAGAGGTTCGACGTATAAAACTTTAGGAACTTGAAATAATAGTTAATGACGCAGCAATCTAGATGTGGTGGATGATACTTTAATGTCCAACATCGACTGACTCACCAACTCACTCTGAGTCCCCTGGCGACTGCTACTACTTATTATATCTGGGCGAGTCTATTTACAATAGAATAGGTATGTTCTAGTATAACACTAACCCAGATATTGAACTCACAAACGCCAAAAAACAGTTGCATTAATTTTAAAAGTAGATAATATTCAAAATAGTTTTGTAATTATTTCACTTCCGCCATAAATTATTAGGCCGTGTTTTTTGAAGATCATTTTCTTTTTTATCGGACGCTATTGGGATATTTTGCTGAGCTAATATCTGGGTCACTCTCACTAGGATTGCAAACAATGGAAGTCTTCTTCTTGCTGTTCGATTCGAAGAAATATCGAAAAGTATGACAACCCAACGATTATCAAAAGACGAACTCTGCTCCAACCGAAATAATGAGTAATTATTTTTACCAAATAGAAAATCCTTTAATGTAAATGTCTTTTTAATTTCCTAGGAATCATAGCTTCATTTGCTAATGTTTTGCCAGAAATTACGCATGTGAGACGCGGTGGATTTCGTTCATTACATATGAAACCGAATGAATAATCATCTCTTCATTATGTTGACAATACCTCTTTTATAATATGTTTGCTGGATGAAGCAGTGTCGACACACCACCGTCGTCGTCTAATTTTTGATTCTTAATTAGAAATGTGTCTGTTTTAATTGGACGCTATGTAATAAGAAAAATAAGTTCAGGCTCTACATCGGTCATATTTCGATACATATACCATGAGGAACTGCTGAGTCATTCCCGGCAAACCAACTTTGGATGATTTTGATATATATCGGTGTTCATCGGCAATCCCTTGTCAAGTCGCGCCATTTATCGACGTGACCTGATTTCGCACACCCATCCACTTTATATATACGTTTATTTCTGATAATAATCATATACTCGTATAATCAATATAAAGGGGTTTTCAAATATAATGTTTTCGCGTCACACCGGTTAAAAATCATTGTCCTGATCAGTCCAAGTGATCGAAGACGATGTTTTTGAGTAAATGGAAACAAAAAGGACATTTATACGTAGCATCAAAAAGAGACATTTCTAAGGTGCATAACAAGGAAAGAGGCTTGGAAATTTTGACACTCACTAGATATATCGAAGGAAGCAGAAGATAACTTATCTAACGAGCATGGCAAAAAAGTGATTAGTAGAGATTGCTAAACACTTGGGCTAAAAAGCAAAGAAAAGCAAAACTGCCTCGTGTGGGGATCGAACCCACGGCATTTAGATAAATCCCGACGAATACAAACTGATTATGAGACTGACATGCTGCCTACTGCGCAACCGGTATGAGGATTTCGAACGCTGCTGTTATATTGTGATGACTGGCGCAACACATACATGGGTGACCACTTAGGAATACCAGGTATTGCAAGCTTGGATGTGTGGATGGTGCAATGGATAAGAGATCGGAATTGAAATACCCCTTAGAAAAGTATGAAACCACCTCTTTTCCCCCAGCTATGGATTAATTAGTAGGATTTGTATCAGTAAATCGTTATTATGTGCAATATGTTCCGGCTTTAAATAACCTGCAATAGGTTGTAAATCCATGAAAAACAAACCAATCATTCAATCAATCAATATTCAACATGTACGCGTACACAATAGCTTAGAATGTTGGCTTTCGGCAAGTAAAATATTTGTTGTGGGGGTCGGGGGTCATATGAAATATCTTTATTTTCTCCAGGCGTGTTTTGAGATTTTTCCATGCGTCACTTCTTAATATCTTCTCCCAGAAGGAAACGGTTAGCAAAGTGGCCTTACTCGGAGTTTGAGAATGCAGCTGGGTGCTTTTTTTAAAAGAACATCACCAAACAGAATGATCGAAAGCCACTCACAGTAGAGGATTACAGACGAATTAATAGGGTATATGAATTAAATGAAAGCGTAGATGATAAGAAGTGAAGATTACAAGGATAAGAAGAATAAATAAGGACGGACCCTTGACTTGAAGCACTCATGCAGGAGTCTATTCTAATGTTGCGGGAATGGGAAATATTATTTTCTGCCTACTGGTACATTTGTTTCGCAAACAATATTTGGCGCACTCGTGTGAGTCCAGGTAAAAAAGTGCACAAAACATGGAATTCAAGCTGGCAACAATTAATAATTATATCAACAAAGAATGTTACAGAAGGAAAATAAAAACGAATTTGAAGTTATGAACAGTTCAATACAATCTCTGAACTACTTACATGCCCTGTTTCTGAGGCGAGAGGAAACGTGGGGGCTGTAATATAGCTCACTAAGTAGCGGTTCTTGGGAAGATGCTGGTTAGAATTTTCTTCTTTTATTTAGAGATTGTACTACACACTCTCTTGAAATAGCATGGAGGATTGTAGCTGCAAATGCTTGAACTGGAGCCACTTGTCAATATTGTCAGTTTTGCTTGTTGAGAATATTATCAATTAAGTGTTTTGCGAATATTTTAAATTCTGCTACTTGCAAATATTGTGCATTAAGATTGTTGTGAATATTTCCCATTTTATTGTTGAAAATATTATGAGTTACCCTTATTGAGAATATAAGGACATATGAGAAAATGAAATATATTCAATAAATAATGAAAAAGATGTGTAATAGTTTCAGCAAATAATTTGCTCACATGAATTGGCATAAAGTTGGCATAGATATCTTCCTAGAAAGTTTGGAAAATGTGTGTAAAAAGTGAACACGTAACAAAAATGTATTCTACATAGAAAGAAACAAACGTAAAATATATAAAGGTGGTTACCTTCAAGAAATGTTCAAATAACACGACATTTAAGGAGACCGATGTAAAAATAAAAGGTTTTAAAGGTTACATACCGGCGATGCTATCATCAGGATAAAACCGTATGATTCAGGCCATGGTTAATTGTGCCAATTCTGGAGGTAAATCTCCAGCGTCATTTAATGTATATTATGTGTTCTTGACAATATCAACCAATGTTGTTGATGTGCAAGGCAATGATAGATCACTAAGAACATTTAAAGATACACGCATCAAGAAGAAAGTAAAGAATAGTAAGAAAAATGCTCTGGTTCAATAGTTCTGTTGATACCAACTGTTGACCAGCTCCTCGCTTTGTATTAAATGGTAAAGTCGGGCAATAAATCTAGCCCTTATTTTTTTTTTAACTTCCGCAGTATGACGGTTAGCATAGATAAGGTAACTATGTCAACGTGAGATACGGCAGATGAAAAAAAAAATACTACCGTACAGAAAACAACGTTTCAATCAGATGTGAACGGGATATGGTCTATTCTTTGTTTATTATCGGGAACCACGTATGGATCCCTTCAAGAGAAACTAGAATGTCTAGTCTAACGATTACATGATTTATGCATAAAGTACGCGGCGGGACCCACCAATAATAATATAGATAGACCAATCATACGCGATGGTGTCACTTAAAGCCTAAATCATTATAATAAATGTTCATTACAATACATCTATCTACGTTATGATCCCTTGTTTAAAGATCTGTATTATAATAGGTTTCAAATAAGGATTGAGTAAAATATCCTTTTAGTAATATACTTTATAGACTCATTAATTATTTTTTCCGATTTTGACATTTTAACCTTGACCTTTAATTTTACAAGGGGAACATCTGCTGGGTTTCTCACTGTGAACGCCAGCCATAAAATATATATATCAAATTTTAAAAAGTCGTATTTTTCTTTTGGTGTATAAAGTTGCAATAATTATGAAAGTATAACGTTTTCAAAATAATTTTGTGAATATTTCACCTCCGCCATAAATTATTAGTCCGTGTTTTAGTTAAAAATCATCTTCCATTTTTTCGGATGCAGTTGGGATAATTTTTCTAAGCTAATGGTGGTGTTATTAATAATGGCTCGAGCAGCCGAGTTCCAATTACAATTACAGTCGTTTAAAGGGTTGATAAGCCGTAAAAGAAAAAGAAAAAAACAAATCAATGAGTGAAAATATGTGTTAGTCTTGCGAATCTTGGCTCAACAAAAATGGACACTCACCGTTCATTTAAAAACTATGATTTTTAATAAAGGTTTGGACTCTTTTATCTTTCGAGGCGAGTTAATTCGCCTTAACATCTTGGTGTCTCGGTAGCGTAGGTGGCAGCGCGTCAGTTTCGTAATTATTTTAATAGGCCGTGATTGATCGGAATGTCCTGAGTTCAATTTTCACGTGAGGTATTACTTATATTTAATTTACTCATGGCTGCGCGCACGGATTTGTATGAAAGTGTACATGAGTATGGCCATGTGAGACACGGCAGATATAAATACTTTCTTCCGTACTGGAATCAGTCTTTCAAACTGTTGTGGATTCCGGGATGAAATCCGGTCTCAAATGAATGACAAACGCAGGAATGAAATATAGCAAATAAATGTATTGACGTAATAATATAATTGGTAATACGGTTAGTAGATCCAGAAATGCGGTTAGTAGCAATAATAATATATATAGAGTCTGGGAAATTCAGTATCGAAGTATGACTTCCGTCTGAGTCTACGTGCTCGCAACTGTGATTCCTACAAAGCGGTTACCTCACACTCTCACTCTGTCACTGTATCACTGTATCACCAACTGACTTCCGAGTATTCACCGGCAGCAGTACAAGTACACACTAGGCGAGTCCACTTGTATGAAAAAGGGGAGGACCCCTTAACATAAACGGTTGTGAAATGGAAATGGTCAATTTTTTGTTCATTATCGGGAATCAAGTATGGATCCCTTCAAGAGAAACTAGAACATCTATTCAAAAGAACTACATTATGTATTTACTCTGTCTCCCCACTAAGACGAGTTGTGACACAGGGTCATTTTTAAAGTGGGGAACACGAGCGCGTACACCCGGGCTAGGAACAAAAATTGCCCACAGCCCCAGCAACCGATCCTTCTGTCTGGTGCAATGAGAAGGCGCGGCTTCGGGCAGCTGTTCCCCAGGGCTGGGCACCTCTCAGTATAATTTTCCTCAGTTGCGACATTATATGCGTAAGATATAGGGCTAAACAAATAAATGTAACATAATCAATCAAAAGAAAAATAGCACTTGTAAACATTTTCGATAACTTTTATTGCTGGCGTTAACAGTGAGCAACACAGGTGTTGTTTCCCTTGTCAAATTCAAGGTCAAGGTTAAAATGTCAAAATTGGAAAGATTAATTAATTATTTTATAAAGTACTGTAATAAAGGGATATTTTAGCAAATAATTATAAGAAACGTATTAAAATACAGAATTTGAAACAAGGGATCATAAAATACATAGTTGTAATATAGTGAACATTTATTATAATGATTTAATCCTTAAGTGACACCATCGGGTATCATTTGTCTATCTGTATTATTATTGGTGGGTCCCGCCGCGTACTTTATGCATAAATCATGTAATCGTTGAACTAGACATTCTAGTTTCTCTTGAAGGGATCCATACGTGGTTCCCAATGTTAAACGAAGAATAGACAATTTACATTTCAGAGTTGTTTGAACTTGTTTTTTGTTTCATGTCAAACAAAATCTCAATAATGTGCTATTTTTCTCTGTACCGGATCCATTCAGGACCTTGGCGACCATAGCTCTCCATTATATTCTGTTTAAAATTTCTACCTACCCGTCAGACCAGTGAACATGCAGGTCAAAAATAATTTAATAAACTCTTTCACAGGAAGTATTATTATATATAAAATTGTAACATCCCCGTCTGTTATAATACTCGGATGTTCCAAAGAAGACTTTGGAACAACAGATTAGTGAAGAAACTGTTTCATCACGAGGATTAATAATACTAAAAAATATCTTAGTTTTTGCGACACCTTTCACAGTCAATGGAAGAGTCCGTGTTCTGCAATTTAGTATAGCGAAGGATGGTCGTCTTTCTACACAACTCCTTTTTTAAGATACACATTCTCTTGGAATAAGTATTTCCTTATTTTGGCTTTCACTTCCTTTGGATTTCTTTAATTAACATGGCGTTTCCGAGCAGTTATAATTGGAGTTTGCAAGTCAAGATATAACACGGAACTTCCATAATCTGTTTGTTAAATTTTTATTTCCTTGTCATTTCTTGGTTTAAATGCCTTTTATTTCGACTTTGTACCATATCATCCTGCCATACAATTTTTTTATATCACCATCTTCCCAACTTTCTTTTTCTACCCTGCAAATCTCGAAGAAAATCTGTTATCCCGCTTTTATGACTACATTTTCTTTTCTCAACGTGTATTTGGAGTTGTTTGTTAAGATGAAAAGAAATGTGATTTCTCCACGTGTATATTTCCTTGGGACATCTTGGTTTAATTATTTAATATTTTTATTTCACCATCTTCCCAGCTTTCTTTTTCTATCCTGTAAATCTAAAAGAAATCCTTATATCCCGATTTGAAAAATGTTAAAGTTAATTTTGTACTTTGTCAATATTTTATTTTTCTTCCAGGTAGTAATTTGTCAAACAGGTATTTCATTTTCCTGACGAACATTAGTCCCGTTGGGAACGTCCTCACTGCAGTATTATCTTTGAAAAGTTGAGAAATGTTTTAAAATATTTTTATTTAAAAATGTTTTTACGACTACATTTTCTTTTTTCAACGAGTATGAGTTCCTTGTTTTTATCTTAATAAAAAGAAATATGTTTTCTCCACGTGTATGTGTGAAAAAAGTTACAAGGGAGAAAGTGAGGAGGTAAGTCAAGTGTTACGTAGCTTGGTGAGGAACAGTGTTAATGTCACGGAGCTTGGTGAAGAAGAGGTGTGAATGAGTAAGATAATCCTTTCGAAGCCATGTGCGTTGTAAACTATTGCCGTTTGTGTCCATTTCTTATCCTTATTGATTTTGTCCATCTAGAGACTTTACTTAAATACTCTTCGAAGGGATCACGAAGCCTGCTTTTTTTTTTCAATTGTAGGACCCCATTGGTTGAAAAATGTAAAATATTTAATTTCAGAGGATTTATTTATGAACAGGGGGGTTGCGCAGATCCTCCGACTCAGAAACCATTTTTTTTTTCATTTGATATTTGACCATCTTGCTTTTTATCGTCGCTCCAAGAATATCTCTCAGATTGAGAGTTGAGTGTTTGTGTGTGTGTGTGTGTGTGTGTGTGTGTGTATGTGCGTGTGTGTGTGTGTGTGTGTGTATGTGTGTGAGAGAGAGAGAGAGAGAGATCTATATTAATCAGAGTATTATTGTGTTATGTATGTTTTGTAATGTTTAGACCAAGTGACCTTCTTACCGGATTTGGTCACTCTCTGTCTTGCATATTTTCTGTCAGCTGTTGAATTATCTGTTGTTTGTGAATTTCTTGCAGAGTTTTTATTAGTCGGAGCTGGTTTATTGGCTCGGGATTTTGTACTTTGCAGTGCTATCCGGGTATTGTCTTGTTGAAGAGAGATGTTCTGTACAAAAAAGTGTACTTCACTAGATTAACAACCTCTGTTTTGTTCTATCTATGGACACCGTGTCTCTTTTTACCTTGTGGCAAGACTCGGTAGACTAATATTTTCAAATGATTCATTGATTTTTATTTTGTTTTGATTTCATTACGGCTTAACATCCCTTTACAGCTAGAAAATATTAAAGATTTTATTTTTATTTTCTGTGACAAAAATGACTTTCTGATTTGAGTCCTTCTAATTAAACTATAGCTTTAGGTTTGTGCTATTTCCAGTTAAACAGATCTGCTAGATAACATGTCGACCAGATGAAAAAAATTCAAAGTAGGGAGGTGTTAAGCAAATAATTTCGAATGCTTTTCACTTGACCTACCATTATCGGAAGTGCTATGTGTATAAAACTGTAGCATTTTATTATACTACTATTCACTTCCATTCTGATATAATGCTCCTTATTTTGATTATTACATTTCCAAAGAATTCATTGGAACAGAAAATTAGTGAAAAAATTTCTCTGAATATCGTAGTTCGACACACTTTATGTCTCCATTGCGACTCCACTCACAGTCAATGGAAGAGTGTATGTTCAACAATTTAGTGTAGCGAAGGTGTATGGATTTTTCTGATATGTTCTATCTTAATATAGATGAATCCAGCCATGCGTATTATGCATCTGGGGAATAGCTGCTTGTGGCTGCACCCTCTCATGACACTAGAGATATGCATCTGTACTTGCAACGAGGCCAGTGCAACCGACTTGGCATTCTCTCCTAATCCCTGTTCTGCTATGTTCGTTAGTCACGTTATGCTTTGTCTTCTTCCATATGTCTAGTGAGTGTCAACATTTCTAAACCCATGGCGCGAATTGGCAAGGACTTTCGTAATGTAATTGATATTAGCCACTACTGACTTCGTGGCGGTGACTACGAACAATCGGCATTATCGGAATGATACAAACGAGACATGATTGCACCAAATTAAGAATAGTACTTTTAACAAAACATATTTTTAAGCTATTTCCGAAGTGTGGGTATTTTTGTGGATTTTTTTATGTTTTTTTTTTCATCATTTTGCAGAGGGGTTTGTGGCTTATGCTTATTGAGATTTGTCAAGAAGTCATTAAGTAGCGCTGTCAAGTAACTTTAAAAACGGGACACTTCCTGTCTTTATCCACTTCTGTTTTTCCCTTCTAGAATCCCTTGATGACAACAGCCCCATGAGATTTTGTTAGCGATTCATTAAGGGAACACGTCTATGGAAAAACAATATGAATTAGTGTAATCTTTAATCATGTAGGAAAGTGATCATTTTGCAATCGAAAAATACGTCGAAAATATACAATTTTAAACAAGATATTACAGTAAAAAAAATTTTCTTCTTTCGAAATGTCAGTCTCATAATCAAAAACCATATTTACGTATTACAGTATAAAAAAAATTAAGATTACACTAGTAGTAGTCAACAAGGGAGTCGAAAAATAGCGCAGATATTTGTTTTTCTTTCGAAATGTCGGGCGTCGTAGTCAGTATGAAAATAATCAAAAACTATAGTGTCAATGAGGGATCTGAAGGTCGTGAGTTCGATCCTCATTGATCGAGGCATTGATTTTGTTAGCGATTCATTAAGGGAACACGTCTATGGAAAAACAATATGAATTTAGAATGTGTAGGAAAATCTTTAATCATGTAGGAAAGTGATCATTTTGCAATTTGGAAATACGTCGAAAATATACAATTTTAAACAAGATATTTGTTTCTTCTTTCGAAATGTCGGGTAAAACCACTTTACGTATTACAGTATGAAAAAAATTAAGATTAAAAAGTAGTCAAAGGGATTACAGAAATAGGCAGCGCGTTAGTCTCGAAATAATCAAAAACTATAGGAGTGATCTGAAAAAATTGAAGATCTCACCCGAGGCATTGATTTTGTTAGCGATTCATTAAGGGAACACGTCTATGGAAAAACAATATGTGTAATCTTTAATCATGTAGGAAAGTGATCATTTTGCAATTTGGAAATACGTCGAAAATATACAATTTTAAACAAATATTTGTTTCTTCTTTCGAAATGTCGGGTAAAACCACTTTACGTATTACAGTATGAAAAAATTAAGATTACACTAGTAGTAGTCAATGAGGGAGTTCGGTAGCGCGCAGCGCGTCAGTCTCATAATCAAAAACTATAGTGAGTGATTGAAGGTTTTCGATCCTCACCCGAGGCATTGATTTTGTTAGCGATTCAAGGGAACACGTCTATGGAAAAAACAATGAATTAGTGTAATCTTTAATCATGTAGGAAAGTGATCATTTTGCAATTTGGAAATACGTCGAAAATATACAATTTTAAACAAGATATTTGTTTCTTCTTTCGAAATGTCGGGTAAAACCACTTTACGTATTACAGTATGAAAAAATTAAGATTACACTAGTAGTAGTCAATGAGGGAGTCTCGGTAGCGCAGTAGGCAGCGCGTCAGTCTCATAATCAAAACTATAGTGAGTGATCTGAAGGTCGTGAGTTCGATCCTCACCCGAGGCATTGATTTTGTTAGCGATTCATTAAGGAACACGTCTATGGAAAAACAATATGAATTAGTGTAATTTAATCATGTAGGAAAGTGATCATTTTGCAATTTGGAAATACGTCGAAAATATACAATTTTAAACAAGATATTTGTTTCTTCTTTCGAAATGTCGGGGCAAAAAACCACTTTACGTATTACAGTATGAAAAAATTAAGATTACACTAGTAGTAGTCAATGAGGGAGTCTCGGTAGCGCAGTAGGCAGCGCGTCAGTCTCATAATCAAAAACTATAGTGAGTGATCTGAAGGTCGTGAGTTCGATCCTCACCCGAGGCATTGATTTTGTTAGCGATTCATTAAGGGAACACGTCTATGGAAAAACAATATGAATTAGTGTAATCTTTAATCATGTAGGAAAGTGATCATTTTGCAATTTGGAAATACGTCGAAAATATACAATTTTAAACAAGATATTTGTTTCTTCTTTCGAAATGTCGGGTAAAACCACTTTACGTATTACAGTATGAAAAAAATTAAGATTACACTAGTAGTAGTCAATGAGGGAGTCTCGGTAGCGCAGTAGGCAGCGCGTCAGTCTCATAATCAAAAAAACTATAGTGAGTGATCTGAAGGTCGTGAGTTCGATCCTCACCCGAGGCATTGATTTTGTTAGCGATTCATTAAGGGAACACGTCTATGGAAAAAAATGAATTAGTGTAATCTTTAATCATGTAGGAAAGTGATCATTTTGCAATTTGGAAATACGTCGAAAATATACAATTTTAAACAAGATATTTGTTTCTTCTTTCGAAATGTCGGGTAAAACCACTTTACGTATTACAGTATGAAAAAAATTAAGATTACACTAGTAGTAGTCAATGAGGGAGTCTCGGTAGCGCAGTAGGCAGCGCGTCAGTCTCATAATCAAAAACTATAGTGAGTGATCTGAAGGTCGTGAGTTCGATCCTCACCCGAGGCATTGATTTTGTTAGCGATTCATTAAGGGAACACGTCTATGGAAAAACAATATGAATTAAGTGTAATCTTTAATCATGTAGGAAAGTGATCATTTTGCAATTTGGAAATACGTCGAAAATATACAATTTTAAACAAGATATTTGTTTCTTCTTTCGAAATGTCGGGTAAAACCACTTTACGTATTACAGTATGAAAAAAATTAAGATTACACTAGTAGTAGTCAATGAGGGAGTCTCGGTAGCGCAGTAGGCAGCGCGTCAGTCTCATAATCAAAAACTATAGTGAGTGATCTGAAGGTCGTGAGTTCGATCCTCACCCGAGGCATTGATTTTGTTAGCGATTCATTAAGGGAACACGTCTATGGAAAAACAATATGAATTAGTGTAATCTTTAATCATGTAGGAAAGTGATCATTTTGCAATTTGGAAATACGTCGAAAATATACAATTTTAAACAAGATATTTGTTTCTTCTTTCGAAATGTCGGGTAAAACCACTTTACGTATTACAGTATGAAAAAAATTAAGATTACACTAGTAGTAGTCAATGAGGGAGTCTCGGTAGCGCAGTAGGCAGCGCGTCAGTCTCATAATCAAAAACTATAGTGAGTGATCTGAAGGTCGTGAGTTCGATCCTCACCCGAGGCATTGATTTTGTTAGCGATTCATTAAGGGAACACGTCTATGGAAAAACAATATGAATTAGTGTAATCTTTAATCATGTAGGAAAAAGTGATCAAGATTTTGCAATTTGCTATAAAAAATACGTCGAAAAAAATATACAATTTTAAACAAGATATTTGTTTCTTCTTTCGAAATGTCGGGTATGGAAAAAACCACTTTAACGTATTTTACAGTATGTCGAAAAAAAATTTTAAGATATTACACTTTAGTAGTAGTCAATGAAAAAGTCTCGGTAGCGCAGTAGGCAGTCGCGTCAGTCTCATAATCAAAAACTATAGTGAGTGATCTGAAGGTCGTGAGTTCGATCCTCACCCGAGGCATTGATTTTGTTAGCGATTCATTAAGGGAACACGTCTATGGAAAAACAATATGAATTAGTGTAATCTTTAATCATGTAGGAAAGTGATCATTTTGCAATTTGGAAATACGTCGAAAATATACAATTTTAAACAAGATATTTGTTTCTTCTTTCGAAATGTCGGGTAAAAACCACTTTACGTATTACAGTATGAAAAAAATTAAGATTACACTAGTAGTAGTCAATGAGGGAGTCTCGGTAGCGCAGTAGGCAGCGCGTCAGTCTCATAATCAAAAACTATAGTGAGTGATCTGAAGGTCGTGAGTTCGATCCTCACCCGAGGCATTGATTTTGTTAGCGATTCATTAAGGGAACACGTCTATGGAAAAAACAATATGAATTAGTGTAATCTTTAATCATGTAGGAAAGTGATCATTTTGCAATTTGGAAATACGTCGAAAATATACAATTTTAAACAAGATATTTGTTTCTTCTTTCGAAATGTCGGGTAAAAACCACTTTACGTATTACAGTATGAAAAAAATTAAGATTACTACTAGTAGTAGTCAATGAGGGAGTCTCGGTAGCGCAGTAGGCAGCGCGTCAGTCTCATAATCAAAAACTATAGTGAGTGATCTGAAGGTCGTGAGTTCGATCCTCAAATGAGGCATTGATTTTGTTAGCGATTCATTAAGGGAACACGTCTATCATAATCAAAAAAAAAACAATTAGTGTAATCTTTAATCATGTAGGAAAGTGATCATTTTGCAATTTGGAAATACGTCGAAAATATACAATTTTAAACAAGATATTTGTTTCTTCTTTCGAAATGTCGGGTAAAACCACTTTACGTATTACAGTATGAAAAAAAAATTAAGATTACACTAGTAGTAGTCAATGAGGGAGTCTCGGTAGCGCAGTAGGCAGCGCGTCAGTCTCATAATCAAAAACTATAGTGAGTGATCTGAAGGTCGTGAGTTCGATCCTCACCCGAGGCATTGATTTTGTTAGCGATTCATTAAGGGAACACGTCTATGGAAAAACAATATGAATTAGTGTAATCTTTAATCATGTAGGAAAGTGATCATTTTGCAATTTGGAAATACGTCGAAAATATACAATTTTAAACAAGATATTTGTTTCTTCTTTCGAAATGTCGGAAAAAAAACCACTTTACGTATTACAGTATGAAAAAAATTAAGATTACACTAGTAGTAGTCAATGAGGGAGTCTCGGTAGCGCAGTAGGCAGCGCGTCAGTCTCATAATCAAAAACTATAGTGAGTGATCTGAAGGTCGTGAGTTCGATCCTCACCCGAGGCATTGATTTTGTTAGCGATTCATTAAGGGAACACGTCTATGGAAAAACAATATGAATTAGTGTAATCTTTAATCATGTAGGAAAGTGATCATTTTGCAATTTGGAAATACGTCGAAAATATACAATTTTAAACAAGATATTTGTTTCTTCTTTCGAAATGTCGGGTAAAACCACTTTACGTATTACAGTATGAAAAAAAATTAAGATTACACTAGTAGTAGTCAATGAGGGAGTCTCGGTAGCGCAGTAGGCAGCGCGTCAGTCTCATAATCAAAAAACTATAGTGAGTGATCTGAAGGTCGTGAGTTCGATCCTCACCCGAGGCATTGATTTTGTTAGCGATTCATTAAGGGAAAACGTCTATTTTGGAAAACAATATGGAATTTTAATCTTTAATCATGTAGGAAAGTGATCATTTTGCAATTTGGAAATACGTCGAAAATATACAATTTTAAACAAGATATTTGTTTCTTCTTTCGAAATGTCGGGTAAAACCACTTTACGTATTACAGTATGAAAAAAAATTAAGATTACACTAGTAGTAGTAGTCAATGAGGGGAGTCTCGGTAGCGCAGTAGGCAGCGCGTCAGTCTCATAATCAAAAACTATAGTGAGTGATCTGAAGGTCGTGAGTTCGATCCTCACCCGAGGCATTGATTTTGTTAGCGATTCATTAAGGGAACACGTCTATGGAAAAACAATATGAATTAGTGTAATCTTTAATCATGTAGGAAAGTGATCATTTTGCAATTTGGAAATACGTCGAAAATATACAATTTTAAACAAGATATTTTTTTCTTCTTTCGAAATGTCGGGTAAAACCACTTTACGTATTACAGTATGAAAAAATTAAGATTACACTAGTAGTAGTCAATGAGGGAGTCTCGGTAGCGCAGTAGGCAGCGCGTAGTCTCATAATCAAAAACTATAGTCAGTGATCTGAAGGGAGATCCTCATTGATTTTGTTAGCGATTCATTAAGGAACACGTCATGGAAAAATATAGGTAATCTTTAATCATGTAGGAAAGTGATCATTTTCAATTTGGAAAATCGAAAAAACAAATTTTAAACAAGATATTTGTTTCTTCTTTCGAAATGTCGGGATCTTTACGTATTACAATGAAAAAAATTAAGATTACACTAGTAGAGTTCGATCCTCACCCGTCAGTCTCATAATCAAAAACTTTTGATCTGAAGGTCGTGATTCATTCACCCGAGGCATTGATTTTGTTACGATTCATTATGGAAAAAACAATATGAATTAGTGTGGTAATCTTTAATCATGTAGGAAAGTGATCATTTTGCAATTTGGAAATACGTCGAAAATATACAATTTTAAACAAGATATTTGTTTCTTCTTTCGAAATGTCGGGTAAAACCACTTTACGTATTACAGTATGAAAAAAATTAAGATTACACTAGTAGTAGTCAATGAGGGAGTCTCGGTAGCGCAGTAGGCAGCGCGTCAGTCTCATAATCAAAAACTATAGTGAGTGATCTGAAGGTCGTGAGTTCGATCCTCACCCGAGGCATTGATTTTGTTAGCGATTCATTAAGGAACACGTCTATGGAAAAACAATATGAATTAGTGTAATCTTTAATCATGTAGGAAAGTGATCATTTTGCAATTTGGAAATACGTCGAAAATATACAATTTTAAACAAGATATTTGTTTCTTCTTTCGAAATGTCGGGGTAAAACCACTTTACGTATTACAGTATGAAAAAAAAAAATTAAGATTACACTAGTAGTAGTCAATGAGGGAGTCAATGACGGAGTCGATCGGTAGCGGTAGAAGCAGTAGGCAGCGCGTCAGTCTCATAATAATCAAAAACTATAGTGAGTGATCTGAAGGTCGTGAGTTCGATCCTCACCCGAGGCATTGATTTTGTTAGCGATTCATTAAGGGAACACGTCTATGGTCTATGGAAAAACAACAATTTGAATTAGTGATAATCTTTTAATCACTTTGTACAGGAAAGTGATCATTTTGCAATTTGGTCTCATAATCAAAAATACGTCGAAAATATACAATTTTAAACAAGATATTTGTAATCTTTTCTTCATTTTCGAAATGTCGAAAATATACAAAAACCACTTTTACGTATTACAGTATGAAAAAAAAATTAAGATTACACTAGTAGTAGTCAATGAGGAGTCTCGGTAGCGCAGTAGGCAGCGCGTCAGTCTCATAATCAAAAACTATAGTGAGTGATCTGAAGGTCGTGAGTTCGATCCTCACCCGAGGCATTGATTTTGTTAGCGATTCATTAAGGGAACACGTCTATGGAAAAACAATATGAATTAGTGTAATCTTTAATCATGTAGGAAAGTGATCATTTTGCAATTTGGAAATACGTCGAAAATATACAATTTTAAACAAGATATTTGTTTCTTCTTTCGAAATGTCGGGTAAAAAACCACTTTACGTATTACAGTATGAAAAAAAAATTAAGATTACACTAGTAGTAGTCAATGAGGGAGTCTCGGTAGCGCAGTAGGCAGCGCGTCAGTCTCATAATCAAAAACTATAGTGAGTGATCTGAAGGTCGTGAGTTCGATCCTCACCCGAGGCATTGATTTTGTTAGCGATTCATTAAGGGAACACGTCTATGGAAAAACAATATGAATTAGTGTAATCTTTAATCATGTAGGAAAGTGATCATTTTGCAATTTGGAAATACGTCGAAAATATACAATTTTAAACAAGATATTTGTTTCTTCTTTCGAAATGTCGGGTAAAACCACTTTACGTATTACAGTATGAAAAAAATTAAGATTACACTAGTAGTAGTCAATGAGGGGAGTCTCGGTAGCGCAGTAGGCAGCGCGTCAGTCTCATAATCAAAAACTATAGTGAGTGATCTGAAGGTCGTGAGTTCGATCCTCACCCGAGGCATTGATTTTGTTAGCGATTCATTAAGGGAACACGTCTATGGAAAAACAATATGAATTAGTGTAATCTTTAATCATGTAGGAAAGTGATCATTTTGCAATTTGGAAATACGTCGAAAATATACAATTTTAAACAAGATATTTGTTTCTTCTTTCGAAATGTCGGGTAAAACCACTTTACGTATTACAGTATGAAAAAAAATTAAGATTACACTAGTAGTAGTCAATGAGGGAGTCTCGGTAGCGCAGTAGGCAGCGCGTCAGTCTCATAATCAAAAACTATAGTGAGTGATCTGAAGGTCGTGAGTTCGATCCTCACCCGAGGCATTGATTTTGTTAGCGATTCATTAAGGGAACACGTCTATGGAAAAACAATATGAATTAGTGTAATCTTTAATCATGTAGGAAAGTGATCATTTTGCAATTTGGAAATACGTCGAAAATATACAATTTTAAACAAGATATTTGTTTCTTCTTTCGAAATGTCGGGTAAAACCACTTTACGTATTACAGTATGAAAAAAATTAAGATTACACTAGTAGTAGTCAATGAGGGAGTCTCGGTAGCGCAGTAGGCAGCGCGTCAGTCTCATAATCAAAAACTATAGTGAGTGATCTGAAGGTCGTGAGTTCGATCCTCACCCGAGGCATTGATTTTGTTAGCGATTCATTAAGGGAACACGTCTATGGAAAAACAATATGAATTAGTGTAATCTTTAATCATGTAGGAAAGTGATCATTTTGCAATTTGGAAATACGTCGAAAATATACAATTTTAAACAAGATATTTGTTTCTTCTTTCGAAATGTCGGGTAAAACCACTTTACGTATTACAGTATGAAAAAAAATTAAGATTACACTAGTAGTAGTCAATGAGGGAGTCTCGGTAGCGCAGTAGGCAGCGCGTCAGTCTCATAATCAAAAACTATAGTGAGTGATCTGAAGGTCGTGAGTTCGATCCTCACCCGAGGCATTGATTTTGTTAGCGATTCATTAAGGGAACACGTCTATGGAAAAACAATATGAATTAGTGTAATCTTTAATCATGTAGGAAAGTGATCATTTTGCAATTTGGAAATACGTCGAAAATATACAATTTTAAACAAGATATTTGTTTCTTCTTTCGAAATGTCGGGTAAAACCACTTTACGTATTACAGTATGAAAAAAATTAAGATTACACTAGTAGTAGTCAATGAGGGAGTCTCGGTAGCGCAGTAGGCAGCGCGTCAGTCTCATAATCAAAAACTATAGTGAGTGATCTGAAGGTCGTGAGTTCGATCCTCACCCGAGGCATTGATTTTGTTAGCGATTCATTAAGGGAACACGTCTATGGAAAAACAATATGAATTAGTGTAATCTTTAATCATGTAGGAAAGTGATCATTTTGCAATTTGGAAATACGTCGAAAATATACAATTTTAAACAAGATATTTGTTTCTTCTTTCGAAATGTCGGGTGAAAAAAAAAACCACTTTACGTATTACAGTATGAAAAAAAATTAAGATTACACTAGTAGTAGTCAATGAGGGAGTCTCGGTAGCGCAGTAGGCAGCGCGTCAGTCTCATAATCAAAAACTATAGTGAGTGATCTGAAGGTCGTGAGTTCGATCCTCACCCGAGGCATTGATTTTGTTAGCGATTCATTAAGGGAACACGTCTATGGAAAAACAATATGAATTAGTGTAATCTTTAATCATGTAGGAAAGTGATCATTTTGCAATTTGGAAATACGTCGAAAATATACAATTTTAAACAAGATATTTGTTTCTTCTTTCGAAATGTCGGGTAAAACCACTTTACGTATTACAGTATGAAAAAATTAAGATTACACTAGTAGTAGTCAATGAGGGAGTCTCGGTAGCGCAGTAGGCAGCGCGTCAGTCTCATAATCAAAAACTATAGTGAGTGATCTGAAGGTCGTGAGTTCGATCCTCACCCGAGGCATTGATTTTGTTAGCGATTCATTAAGGGAACACGTCTATGGAAAAACAATATGAATTAGTGTAATCTTTAATCATGTAGGAAAGTGATCATTTTGCAATTTGGAAATACGTCGAAAATATACAATTTTAAACAAGATATTTGTTTCTTCTTTCGAAATGTCGGGTAAAACCACTTTACGTATTACAGTATGAAAAAAATTAAGATTACACTAGTAGTAGTCAATGAGGGAGTCTCGGTAGCGCAGTAGGCAGCGCGTCAGTCTCATAATCAAAAACTATAGTGAGTGATCTGAAGGTCGTGAGTTCGATCCTCACCCGAGGCATTGATTTTGTTAGCGATTCATTAAGGGAACACGTCTATGGAAAAACAATATGAATTAGTGTAATCTTTAATCATGTAGGAAAGTGATCATTTTGCAATTTGGAAATACGTCGAAAATATACAATTTTAAACAAGATATTTGTTTCTTCTTTCGAAATGTCGGGTAAAACCACTTTACGTATTACAGTATGAAAAAATTAAGATTACACTAGTAGTAGTCAATGAGGGAGTCTCGGTAGCGCAGTAGGCAGCGCGTCAGTCTCATAATCAAAAACTATAGTGAGTGATCTGAAGGTCGTGAGTTCGATCCTCACCCGAGGCATTGATTTTGTTAGCGATTCATTAAGGGAACACGTCTATGGAAAAACAATATGAATTAGTGTAATCTTTAATCATGTAGGAAAGTGATCATTTTGCAATTTGGAAATACGTCGAAAATATACAATTTTAAACAAGATATTTGTTTCTTCTTTCGAAATGTCGGGTAAAACCACTTTACGTATTACAGTATGAAAAAATTAAGATTACAAAAACTAGTAGTAGTCAATGAGGGAGTCTCTATGGTAGCGCAGTCAGGCAATTTGGAAATACGCGTCAGTTTCTCATAATCAAAAACTATAGTGAGTGATCTGAAGGTCGTGAGTTCGATCCTCACAAAAACCTGAGGCATTGATTTTGTTAGCGATTCATTAAGGGAACACGTCTATGGAAAAACAATATGAATTAGTGTAATCTTTAATCATGTAGGAAAGTGATCATTTTGCAATTTGGAAATACGTCGAAAATATACAATTTTAAACAAGATATTTGTTTCTTCTTTCGAAATGTCGGGTAAAACCACTTTACGTATTACAGTATGAAAAAATTAAGATTACACTAGTAGTAGTCAATGAGGGAGTCTCGGTAGCGCAGTAGGCAGCGCGTCAGTCTCATAATCAAAAACTATAGTGAGTGATCTGAAGGTCGTGAGTTCGATCCTCACCCGAGGCATTGATTTTGTTAGCGATTCATTAAGGGAACACGTCTATGAAAAAAAACAATATGAATTAGTGTAATCTTTAATCATGTAGGAAAGTGATCATTTTGCAATTTGGAAATACGTCGAAAAAATATACAAT
Source organism: Acanthosepion pharaonis (assembly GCA_903632075.3). Lineage (NCBI taxonomy): Eukaryota > Metazoa > Mollusca > Cephalopoda > Sepiida > Sepiidae > Acanthosepion > Acanthosepion pharaonis. The sequence goes on from CAHIKZ030001220.1 coordinate 726,004, forward strand.
TTTAAACAAGATATTTGTTTCTTCTTTTCGAAATGTCGGGTAAAACCACTTTACGTATTACAGTATGAAAAAAAATTAAGATTACACTAGTAGTAGTCAATGAGGGAGTCTCGGTAGCGCAGTAGGCAGCGCGTCAGTCTCATAATCAAAAACTATAGTGAGTGATCTGAAGGTCGTGAGTTCGATCCTCACCCGAGGCATTGATTTTGTTAGCGATTCATTAAGGAACACGTCTATGGAAAAACAATATGAATTAGTGTAATCTTTAATCATGTAGGAAAGTGATCATTTTGCAATTTGGAAATACGTCGAAAATATACAATTTTAAACAAGATATTTGTTTCTTCTTTCGAAATGTCGGGTAAAACCACTTTACGTATTACAGTATGAAAAAAAATTAAGATTACACTAGTAGTAGTCAATGAGGGAGTCTCGGTAGCGCAGTAGGCAGCGCGTCAGTCTCATAATCAAAAACTATAGTGAGTGATCTGAAGGTCGTGAGTTCGATCCTCACCCGAGGCATTGATTTTGTTAGCGATTCATTAAGGGAACACGTCTATGGAAAAACAATATGAATTAGTGTAATCTTTAATCATGTAGGAAAGTGATCATTTTGCAATTTGGAAATACGTCGAAAATATACAATTTTAAACAAGATATTTGTTTCTTCTTTCGAAATGTCGGGTAAAACCACTTTACGTATTACAGTATGAAAAAAAAATTAAGATTACACTAGTAGTAGTCAATGAGGGAGTCTAGTAGTAGCGCAGTAGGCAGCGCGTCAGTCTCATAATCAAAAACTATAGTGAGTGATCTGAAGGTCGTGAGTTCGATCCTCACCCGAGGCATTGATTTTGTTAGCGATTCATTAAGGGAACACGTCTATGGAAAAACAATATGAATTAGTGTAATCTTTAATCATGTAGGAAAGTGATCATTTTGCAATTTGGAAATACGTCGAAAATATACAATTTTAAACAAGATATTTGTTTCTTCTTTCGAAATGTCGGGTAAAACCACTTTACGTATTACAGTATGAAAAAAATTAAGATTACACTAGTAGTAGTCAATGAGGGAGTCTCGGTAGCGCAGTAGGCAGCGCGTCAGTCTCATAATCAAAAACTATAGTGAGTGATCTGAAGGTCGTGAGTTCGATCCTCACCCGAGGCATTGATTTTGTTAGCGATTCATTAAGGGAACACGTCTATGGAAAAACAATATGAGGTCGTGATAATAATCTTTAATCATGTAGGAAAGTGATCATTTTGCAATTTGGAAATACGTCGAAAATATACAATTTTAAACAAGATATTTGTTTCTTCTTTCGAAATGTCGGGTAAAACCACTTTACGTATTACAGTATGAAAAAAATTAAGATTACACTAGTAGTAGTCAATGAGGGAGTCTCGGTAGCGCGTCAGTCTCATAATCAAAAACTATAGTGAGTGATCTGAAGGTCGTGAGTTCGATCCTCACCCGAGGCATTGATTTTGTTAGCGATTCATTAAGGGAACACGTCTATGGAAAAACAATATGAATTAGTGTAATCTTTAATCATGTAGGAAAGTGATCATTTTCAATTTGGAAAACGTCGAAAAAACAATTTTAAACAAGATATTTGTGAAATGTCGGGATCTGTATGAAAAAATTAAGATTACACTAGTAGTAGTCAATGAGGGAGTCTCGGTAGCGCGACAGTCTCATAATCAAAAACTATAGTGAGTGATCTGAAGGTCGTGAGTTCGATCCTCACCCGAGGCATTGATTTTGTTAGCGATTCATTAAGGGAACACGTCTATGGAAAAACAATATGAATTAGTGTAATCTTTAATCATGTAGGAAAGTGATCATTTTGCAATTTGGAAATACGTCGAAAATATACAATTTTAAACAAGATATTTGTTTCTTCTTTCGAAATGTCGGGTAAAACCACTTTACGTATTACAGTATGAAAAAAATTAAGATTACACTAGTAGTAGTCAATGAGGGAGTCTCGGTAGCGCAGTAGGCAGCGCGTCAGTCTCATAATCCAAAACTATAGTGAGTGATCTGAAGGTCGTGAGTTCGATCCTCACCCGAGGCATTGATTTGGGAACACGTCTATGGAAAAACAGTCACGTCGAAAATATAATCAAAAACTTTATAGTGAAAAAGTGATCAGTAGTAGTCAATTTCAAAAACTATAGTGAGTGATCTGAATTTGGAAATACGTCGAAAATATACAATTTTAAACAAGATATTTGTTTCTTCTTTCGAAATGTCTTTACGTATTACAGTATGAAAAAAATTAAGATTACACTAGTAGTAGTCAATGAGGAGTTCGATCCTCATAATCAAAAACTATAGTGAGTGATCTGAAGGTTCGATCCTTGCATTTTTGTTAGCGATTCATTAAGGGAACACGTCTATGGAAAACAATATGAATTAGTGTAATCTTTAATCATGTAGGAATGTGATCATTTTGCAATTCAGTAATACGTCGAAAATATACAATTTTAAACAATATATTTGTTTCTTCTTTCGAAATGTCGGGTAAAACCACTTTACGTATTACAGTATGAAAAAAAAATTAAGATTACACTAGTAGTAGTCAATGAGGGAGTCTCGGTAGCGCAGTAGGCAGCGCGTCAGTCTCATAATCAAAAACTATAGTGAGTGATCTGAAGGTCGTGAGTTCGATCCTCACCCGAGGCATTGATTTTGTTAGCGATTCATTAAGGGAACACGTCTATGGAAAAACAATATGAATTAGTGTAATCTTTAATCATGTAGGAAAGTGATCATTTTGCAATTTGGAAATACGTCGAAAATATACAATTTTAAACAAGATATTTGTTTCTTCTTTCGAAATGTCGGGTAAAACCACTTTACGTATTACAGTATGAAAAAATTAAGATTACACTAGTAGTAGTCAATGAGGGAGTCTCGGTAGCGCAGTAGGCAGCGCGTCAGTCTCATAATCAAAAACTATAGTGAGTGATCTGAAGGTCGTGAGTTCGATCCTCACCCGAGGCATTGATTTTGTTAGCGATTCATTAAGGGAACACGTCTATGGAAAAACAATATGAATTAGTGTAATCTTTAATCATGTAGGAAAGTGATCATTTTGCAATTTGGAAATACGTCGAAAATATACAATTTTAAACAAGATATTTGTTTCTTCTTTCGAAATGTCGGGTAAAACCACTTTACGTATTACAGTATGAAAAAAATTAAGATTACACTAGTAGTAGTCAATGAGGGAGTCTCGGTAGCGCAGTAGGCAAAAGCGCGTCAGTCTCATAATCAAAAACTATATGAGTGAGTGATCTGAAGGTCGTGAGTTCGATCCTCACCCGAGGCATTGATTTTGTTAGCGATTCATTAAGGGAACACGTCTATGGAAAAACAATATGAATTAGTGTAATCTTTAATCATGTAGGAAAGTGATCATTTTGCAATTTGGAAATACGTCGAAAATATACAATTTTAAACAAGATATTTGTTTCTTCTTTCGAAATGTCGGGTAAAACCACTTTACGTATTACAGTATGAAAAAAATTAAGATTACACTAGTAGTAGTCAATGAGGGAGTCTCGGTAGCGCAGTAGGCAGCGCGTCAGTCTCATAATCAAAAACTATAGTGAGTGATCTGAAGGTCGTGAGTTCGATCCTCACCCGAGGCATTGATTTTGTTAGCGATTCATTAAGGGAACACGTCTATGGAAAAACAATATGAATTAGTGTAATCTTTAATCATGTAGGAAAGTGATCATTTTGCAATTTGGAAATACGTCGAAAATATACAATTTTAAACAAGATATTTGTTTCTTCTTTCGAAATGTCGGGTAAAAAACCACTTTACGTATTACAGTATAGTCAAAAAAATTAAGATTACACTAGTAGTAGTCAATGAGGGAGTCTCGGTAGCGCAGTAGGCAGCGCGTCAGTCTCATAATCAGGTAAAAAACTATAGTGAGTGATCTGAAGGTCGTGAGTTCGATCCTCACCACCCGAGGCATTGATTTTGTTAGCGATTCATTAGGGAACACGTCTATGGAAAAACAATATGAATTAGTGTAATCTTTAATCATGTAGGAAAGTGATCATTTTGCAATTTGGAAATACGTCGAAAATATACAATTTTAAACAAGATACTTGTTTCTTCTTTCGAAATGTCGGGTAAAACCACTTTACGTATTACAGTATGAAAAAAATTAAGATTACACTAGTAGTAGTCAATGAGGGAGTCTCGGTAGCGCAGTAGGCAGCGCGTCAGTCTCATAAAATAAAAACTATAGTGAGTGATCTGAAGGTCGTGAGTTCGATCCTCACCCGAGGCATTGATTTTGTTAGCGATTCATTAAGGGAACACGTCTATGGAAAAACAATATGAATTAGTGTAATCTTTAATCATGTAGGAAAGTGATCATTTTGCAATTTGGAAATACGTCGAAAATATACAATTTTAAACAAGATATTTGTTTCTTCTTTCGAAATGTCGGGTAAAACCACTTTACGTATTACAGTATGAAAAAAATTAAGATTACACTAGTAGTAGTCAATGAGGGAGTCTCGGTAGCGCAGTAGGCAGCGCGTCAGTCTCATAATCAAAAAACTATAGTGAGTGATCTGAAGGTCGTGAGTTCGATCCTCACCCGAGGGCATGATTTTTTTAGCGATTGGAAAAGGAACACGTCTATGGAAAAACAATATGAATTAGTGTAATCTTTAATCATGTAGGAAAGTGATCATTTTGCAATTTGGAAATACGTCGAAAATATACAATTTTAAACAAGATATTTGTTTCTTCTTTCGAAATGTCGGGTAAAACCACTTTACGTATTACAGTATGAAAAAAATTAAGATTACACTAGTAGTAGTCAATGAGGGAGTCTCGGTAGCGCAGTAGGCAGCGCGTCAGTCTCATAATCAAAAACTATAGTGAGTGATCTGAAGGTCGTGAGTTCGATCCTCACCCGAGGCATTGATTTTGTTAGCGATTCATTAAGGGAACACGTCTATGGAAAAACAATATGAATTAGTGTAATCTTTAATCATGTAGGAAAGTGATCATTTTGCAATTTGGAAATACGTCGAAAATATACAATTTTAAACAAGATATTTGTTTCTTCTTTCGAAATGTCGGGTAAAACCACTTTACGTATTACAGTATGAAAAAAATTAAGATTACACTAGTAGTAGTCAATGAGGGAGTCTCGGTAGCGCAGTAGGCAGCGCGTCAGTCTCATAATCAAAAACTATAGTGTGAGTGATCTGAAGGTCGTGAGTTCGATCCTCACCGAGGCATTGATTTTGTTAGCGATTCATTAAAGGGAACACGTCTATGGAAAAACAAATGAATTAGTGTAATCTTTAATCATGTAGGAAAGTGATCATTTTGCAATTTGGAAAATACGTCGAAAATATACAATTTTAAACAAGATATTTGTTTCTTCTTTCGAAATGTCGGGTAAAACCACTTTACGTATTACAGTATGAAAAAAATTAAGATTACACTAGTAGTAGTCAATGAGGGAGTCTCGGTAGCGCAGTAGGCAGCGCGTCAGTCTCATAATCAAAAACTATAGTGAGTGATCTGAAGGTCGTGAGTTCGATCCTCACCCGAGGCATTGATTTTGTTAGCGATTCATTAAGGGAACACGTCTATGGAAAAACAAATGAATTAGTGTAATCTTTAATCATGTAGGAAAGTGATCATTTTGCAATTTGGAAATACGTCGAAAATATACAATTTTAAACAAGATATTTGTTTCTTCTTTCGAAATGTCGGGTAAAACCACTTTACGTATTACAGTATGAAAAAAAAATTAAGATTACACTAGTAGTAGTCAATGAGGGAGTCTCGGTAGCGCAGTAGGCAGCGCGTCAGTCTCATAATCAAAAACTATAGTGAGTGATCTGAAGGTCGTGAGTTCGATCCTCACCCGAGGCATTGATTTTGTTAGCGATTCATTAAGGGAACACGTCTATGGAAAAACAATATGAATTAGTGTAATCTTTAATCATGTAGGAAAGTGATCATTTTGCAATTTGGAAATACGTCGAAAATATACAATTTTAAACAAGATATTTGTTTCTTCTTTCGAAATGTCGGGTAAAACCACTTTACGTATTACAGTATGAAAAAAATTAAGATTACACTAGTAGTAGTCAATGAGGGAGTCTCGGTAGCGCAGTAGGCAGCGCGTCAGTCTCATAATCAAAAACTATAGTGAGTGATCTGAAGGTCGTGAGTTCGATCCTCACCCGAGGCATTGATTTTGTTAGCGATTCATTAAGGGAACACGTCTATGGAAAAACAATATGAATTAGTGTAATCTTTAATCATGTAGGAAAGTGATCATTTTGCAATTTGGAAATACGTCGAAAATATACAATTTTAAACAAGATATTTGTTTCTTCTTTCGAAATGTCGGGTAAAACCACTTTACGTATTACAGTATGAAAAAAATTAAGATTACACTAGTAGTAGTCAATGAGGGAGTCTCGGTAGCGCAGTAGGCAGCGCGTCAGTCTCATAATCAAAAACTATAGTGAGTGATCTGAAGGTCGTGAGTTCGATCCTCACCCATGAGGAAAGGCATTGATTTTACAATTTTAAGCGATTCATTCGAAATGGGTAAAAAACACGTCTATGAAAAAAAAAAACAATAGTGAATTAATAATCTTTAATCATGTAGGAAAGTGATCATTTTGCAATTTGGAAATACGTCGAAAAAATATACAATTTTAAACAAGATATTTGCAATTTTTCTTCTTTCAAGAAATGTCGAAATGTCGGGTAAAACCACTTTACGTATTACAGTATGAAAAAAATTAAGATTACACTAGTAGTAGTCAATGAGGGAGTCTCGGTAGCGCAGTAGGCAGCGCGTCAGTCTCATAATCAAAAACTATAGTGAGTGATCTGAAGGTCGTGAGTTCGATCCTCACCCGAGGCATTGATTTTGTTAGCGATTCATTAAGGGAACACGTCTATGGAAAAACAATATGAATTAGTGTAATCTTTAATCATGTAGGAAAGTGATCATTTTGCAATTTGGAAATACGTCGAAAATATACAATTTTAAACAAGATATTTGTTTCTTCTTTCGAAATGTCGGGTAAAACCACTTTACGTATTACAGTATGAAAAAAATTAAGATTACACTAGTAGTAGTCAATGAGGGAGTCTCGGTAGCGCAGTAGGCAGCGCGTCAGTCTCATAATCAAAAACTATAGTGAGTGATCTGAAGGTCGTGAGTTCGATCCTCACCCGAGGCATTGATTTTGTTAGCGATTCATTAAGGGAACACGTCTATGGAAAAACAATATGTGTAATCTTTAATCATGTAGGAAAGTGATCATTTTGCAATTTGGAAATACGTCGAAAATATACAATTTTAAACAAGATATTTGTTTCTTCTTTCGAAATGTCGGGTAAAACCACTTTACGTATTACAGTATGAAAAAAATTAAGATTACACTAGTAGTAGTCAATGAGGGAGTCTCGGTAGCGCAGTAGGCAGCGCGTCAGTCTCATAATCAAAAACTATAGTGAGTGATCTGAAGGTCGTGAGTTCGATCCTCACCCGAGGCATTGATTTTGTTAGCGATTCATTAATGGAAAAACACGTCTATGGAAAAACAATATGAATTACGTGAAAATCTTTAATCATGTAGGAAAGTGATCATTTTGCAATTTGGAAATACGTCGAAAATATACAATTTTAAACAAGATATTTGTTTCTTCTTTCGAAATGTCGGGTAAAAACCACTTTACGTATTACAGTATGAAAAAAATTAAGATTACATTTTAGTAGTAGTCAATGAGGGAGTCTCGGTAGCGCAGTAGGCAGCGCGTCAGTCTCATAATCAAAAACTATAGTGAGTGATCTGAAGGTCGTGAGTTCGATCCTCACCCGAGGCATTGATTTTGTTAGCGATTCATTAAGGGAACACGTCTATGGAAAAACAATATGAATTAGTGTAATCTTTAATCATGTAGGAAAGTGATCATTTTGCAATTTGGAAATACGTCGAAAATATACAATTTTAAACAAGATATTTGTTTCTTCTTTTCGAAATGTCGGGTAAAACCACTTTACGTATTACAGTATGAAAAAAAATTAAGATTACACTAGTAGTAGTCAATGAGGGAGTCTCGGTAGCGCAGTAGGCAGCGCGTCAGTCTCATAATCAAAAAAAAACTATAGTGAGTGATCTGAAGGTCGTGAGTTCGATCCTCACCCGAGGCATTGATTTTGTTAGCGATTCATTAAGGGAACACGTCTATGGAAAAACAATATGAATTAGTGTAATCTTTAATCATGTAGGAAAGTGATCATTTTGCAATTTGGAAATACGTCGAAAATATACAATTTTAAACAAGATATTTGTTTCTTCTTTCGAAATGTCGGGTAAAACCACTTTACGTATTACAGTATGAAAAAAATTAAGATTACACTAGTAGTAGTCAATGAGGGGAGTCTCGGTAGCGCAGTAGGCAGCGCGTCAGTCTCATAATCAAAAACTATAGTGAGTGATCTGAAGGTCGTGAGTTCGATCCTCACCCGAGGCATTGATTTTGTTAGCGATTCATTAAGGGAACACGTCTATGGAAAAACAATATGAATTAGTGTAATCTTTAATCATGTAGGAAAGTGATCATTTTGCAATTTGGAAATACGTCGAAAATATACAATTTTAAACAAGATATTTGTTTCTTCTTTCGAAATGTCGGGTAAAACCACTTTACGTATTACAGTATGAAAAAAATTAAGATTACACTAGTAGTAGTCAATGAGGGAGTCTCGGTAGCGCAGTAGGCAGCGCGTCAGTCTCATAATCAAAAACTATAGTGAGTGATCTGAAGGTCGTGAGTTCGATCCTCACCCGAGGCATTGATTTTGTTAGCGATTCATTAAGGGAACACGTCTATGGAAAAACAATATGAATTAGTGTAATCTTTAATCATGTAGGAAAGTGATCATTTTGCAATTTGGAAATACGTCGAAAATATACAATTTTAAACAAGATATTTGTTTCTTCTTTCGAAATGTCGGGTAAAACCACTTTACGTATTACAGTATGAAAAAAATTAAGATTACACTAGTAGTAGTCAATGAGGGAGTCTCGGTAGCGCAGTAGGCAGCGCGTCAGTCTCATAATCAAAAACTATAGTGAGTGATCTGAAGGTCGTGAGTTCGATCCTCACCCGAGGCATTGATTTTGTTAGCGATTCATTAAGGGAACACGTCTATGGAAAAACAATATGAATTAGTGTAATCTTTAATCATGTAGGAAAGTGATCATTTTGCAATTTGGAAATACGTCGAAAATATACAATTTTAAACAAGATATTTGTTTCTTCTTTCGAAATGTCGGGTAAAACCACTTTACGTATTACAGTATGAAAAAAATTAAGATTACACTAGTAGTAGTCAATGAGGGAGTCTCGGTAGCGCAGTAGGCAGCGCGTCAGTCTCATAATCAAAAACTATAGTGAGTGATCTGAAGGTCGTGAGTTCGATCCTCACCCGAGGCATTGATTTTGTTAGCGATTCATTAAGGGAACACGTCTATGGAAAAACAATATGAATTAGTGTAATCTTTAATCATGTAGGAAAGTGATCATTTTGCAATTTGGAAATACGTCGAAAATATACAATTTTAAACAAGATATTTGTTTCTTCTTTCGAAATGTCGGGTAAAACCACTTTACGTATTACAGTATGAAAAAAATTAAGATTACACTAGTAGTAGTCAATGAGGGAGTCTCGGTAGCGCAGTAGGCAGCGCGTCAGTCTCATAATCAAAAACTATAGTGAGTGATCTGAAGGTCGTGAGTTCGATCCTCACCCGAGGCATTGATTTTGTTAGCGATTCATTAAGGGAACACGTCTATGGAAAAACAATATGAATTAGTGTAATCTTTAATCATGTAGGAAAGTGATCATTTTGCAATTTGGAAATACGTCGAAAATATACAATTTTAAACAAGATATTTGTTTCTTCTTTCGAAATGTCGGGTAAAACCACTTTACGTATTACAGTATGAAAAAAATTAAGATTACACTAGTAGTAGTCAATGAGGGAGTCTCGGTAGCGCAGTAGGCAGCGCGTCAGTCTCATAATCAAAAACTATAGTGAGTGATCTGAAGGTCGTGAGTTCGATCCTCACCCGAGGCATTGATTTTGTTAGCGATTCATTAAGGAACACGTCTATGGAAAAACAATATGAAAGTAATCTTTAATCATGTAGGAAAGTGATCATTTTGCAATTTGGAAATACGTCGAAAATATACAATTTTAAACAAGATATTTGTTTCTTCTTTTCGAAATCGTATTACAGTATGAAAAAATTAAGATTACACTAGATTTAGTCAATAATCAGCGCGTCAGTCTCATAATCAAAAACTATAGGAGTGATCTGATTTTCGATTCATTAGGGAACACGTCTATGGAAAAACAATATGAATTTAAACAAGATAATCTTTAATCATGTAAAAAATTGATCATTTTGCAATTTGGAAATAGTCTCGTCAAAAAATATGATCAAGGTTTTAAACAAGATATTTGTTTCTTCATTTTCGAAATGTCTATGGAAAAAAAAAATGAATAGTGTAACTTTTACGTAGGAAATGATACAAGAAATATGAAAAAAAATTTTAAGATATTACTTCTTTCGAAAGTAGTAAAACCACTTTCAATTACAGGAAAAAAATTAAGATTCTAGGTAGTAGCGCAGTAGGCAGCGCGTCAGTCTCATAATCAAAAACTATAGTGAGTGATCTGAAGGTCGTGAGTTCGATCCTCACCCGAGGCATTGATTTTGTTAGCGATTCATTAAGGGAACACGTCTATGGAAAAACAATATGAATTAGTGTAATCTTTAATCATGTAGGAAAGTGATCATTTTGCAATTTGGAAATACGTCGAAAATATACAATTTTAAACAAGATATTTGTTTCTTCTTTCGAAATGTCGGGTAAAAACCACTTTACGTATTACAGTATGAAAAAAATTAAGATTACACTAGTAGTAGTCAATGAGGGAGTCTCGGTAGCGCAGTAGGCAGCGCGTCAGTCTCATAATCAAAAACTATAGTGAGTGATCTGAAGGTCGTGAGTTCGATCCTCACCCGAGGCATTGATTTTGTTAGCGATTCATTAAGGGAACACGTCTATGGAAAAAACAATATGAATTAGTGTAATCTTTAATCATGTAGGAAAGTGATCATTTTGCAATTTGGAAATACGTCGAAAATATACAATTTTAAACAAGATATTTGTTTCTTCTTTCGAAATGTCGGGTAAAACCACTTTACGTATTACAGTATGAAAAAATTAAGATTACACTAGTAGTAGTCAATGAGGGAGTCTCGGTAGCGCAGTAGGCAGCGCGTCAGTCTCATAATCAAAAACTATAGTGAGTGATCTGAAGGTCGTGAGTTCGATCCTCACCCGAGGCATTGATTTTGTTAGCGATTCATTAAGGGAACACGTCTATGGAAAAACAATATGAATTAGTGTAATCTTTAATCATGTAGGAAAGTGATCATTTTGCAATTTGGAAATACGTCGAAAATATACAATTTTAAACAAGATATTTGTTTCTTCTTTCGAAATGTCGGGTAAAAACCACTTTACGTATTACAGTATGAAAAAATTAAGATTACACTAGTAGTAGTCAATGAGGGAGTCTCGGTAGCGCAGTAGGCAGCGCGTCAGTCTCATAATCAAAAACTATAGTGAGTGATCTGAAGGTCGTGAGTTCGATCCTCACCCGAGGCATTGATTTTGTTAGCGATTCATTAAGGGAACACGTCTATGGAAAAACAATATGAATTAGTGTAATCTTTAATCATGTAGGAAAGTGATCATTTTGCAATTTGGAAATACGTCGAAAATATACAATTTTAAACAAGATATTTGTTTTTCTTCTTTCGAAATGTCAGGTAAAACCACTTTACGTATTACAGTATGAAAAAAATTAAGATTACACTAGTAGTAGTCAATGAGGGGAGTACGTCGAAAATATACAATTTTAAACAAGATATTTGTTTCTTCTTCGGTAGCGCAGTAGAGTCTCGGTAGCGCAGTAGGCAGCGCGTCAGTCTCATAATCAAAAACTATAGTGAGTGATCTGAAGGTCGTGAGTTCGATCCTCACCCGAGGCATTGATTTTGTTAGCGATTCATTAAGGGAACACGTCTATGGAAAAACAATATGAATTAGTGTAATCTTTAATCATGTAGGAAAGTGATCATTTTGCAATTTGGAAATACGTCGAAAATATACAATTTTAAACAAGATATTTGTTTCTTCTTTCGAAATGTCGGGTAAAACCACTTTACGTATTACAGTATGAAAAAAAAAATTAAGATTACACTAGTAGTAGTCAATGAGGGAGTCTCGGTAGCGCAGTAGGCAGCGCGTCAGTCTCATAATCAAAAACTATAGTGAGTGATCTGAAGGTCGTGAGTTCGATCCTCACCCGAGGCATTGATTTTGTTAGCGATTCATTAAGGGAACACGTCTATGGAAAAACAATATGAATTAGTGTAATCTTTAATCATGTAGGAAAGTGATCATTTTGCAATTTGGAAATACGTCGAAAATATACAATTTTAAACAAGATATTTGTTTCGTCTTTCGAAATGTCGGTTAAAACCACTTTACGTTTTACAGTATGAAAAAAATTAACATTACAGTAGTCAATGTGGGAGTCTCGGTGGCGCAGATGGCAGCGCGTCAGTCTCATAATCAAAATCTATAGTGAGTGATCTGAATGTCGTGAGTTCGGTCTTCACCCAAGGCATTGTTTTTGTTAGCGATTCATTAAGGGAACACGTCTATGGAAAACAATATGAATTAGTGTAATCTTTAATCATGTAGAAATGTGATCATTTTGCAATTCAGTAATACGTCGAAAATATACAATTTTAAACAAGATATTTGTTTCTTCTTTTCGGGTAAAAACTTTACGTCAGTATGAAAAAAATTAAAACACTAGTTTCAATGAGGGAGTCTTACAGTATGTCTCATAAAAAAACTATAAGATCTGAAGGTCGTGAGTTCGATCCTCACCCGAGGCATTGATTTTGTTAGCGATTCAAGGGAACACGTCTATGGAAAAACAAATGAATTAGTGTAATCTTTAATCATGTAGGAAAGTGATCATTTTGCAATTTGGAAATACGTCGAAAATATACAATTTTAAACAAGATATTTGTTTCTTCTTTCGTAAAACCAGAAAAAATTAAGATTCTCATCGGAAATCACGAATCGTCTCATAATCAAAAACTATAGTGAGTGATCTGAAGGTCGTGAGTTCGATCCTCACCCGAGGCATTGATTTTGTTAGCGATTCATTAAGGGAACACGTCTATGGAAAAACAATATGAATTAGTGTAATCTTTAATCATGTAGGAAAGTGATCATTTTGCAATTTGGAAATACGTCGAAAATATACAATTTTAAACAAGATATTTGTTTCTTCTTTCGAAATGTCGGGTAAAACCACTTTACGTATTACAGTATGAAAAAAATTAAGATTACACTAGTAGTAGTCAATGAGGGAGTCTCGGTAGCGCAGTAGGCAGCGCGTCAGTCTCATAATCAAAAACTATAGTGAGTGATCTGAAGGTCGTGAGTTCGATCCTCACCCGAGGCATTGATTTTGTTAGCGATTCATTAAGGGAACACGTCTATGGAAAAAAAATGAATTAGTGTAATCTTTAATCATGTAGGAAAGTGATCATTTTGCAATTTGGAAATACGTCGAAAATATACAATTTTAAACAAGATATTTGTTTCTTCTTTCGAAATGTCGGGTAAAACCACTTTACGTATTACAGTATGAAAAAAATTAAGATTACACTAGTAGTAGTCAATGAGGGAGTCTCTAGCGCAGTAGGCAGCGCGTCAGTCTCATAATCAAAAACTATAGTGAGGATCTGAAGGTCGTGAGTTCGATCCTCAATCAAAAACGATTCATTAGGGAACACGTCTATGGATCTGAATTAGTGTAATCTTTAATCATGTAGGAAATCCTCATTTTGCAGGAAATACGTCGAAAATTTTTTTAAACAAGATTCTTTCGAAATGGGTAAAACTTTACGTATTCTATGGATTAAAAACAATGAAGTCTCGGTGTAATCTTTAATGATCTGAAGGAAAGTTCGATCCTCATTTTTTGCGATTCATTTGGAAACACGTCTATGGAAAAAAATATACAATTTTAAACAAGAAATATCATTTTGCAATTTTTCGAAAATATACAATTTTAAACAAGATATTTGTTTCTTTTTCGAAATGTCGGGTAAAACCACTTTACGTATTACAGTATGAAAAAAAATTAAGATTACACTAGTAGTAGTCAATGAGGGAGTCTCGGTAGCGCAGTAGGCAGCGCGTCAGTCTCATAATCAAAAACTATAGTGAGTGATCTGAAGGTCGTGAGTTCGATCCTCACCCGAGGCATTGATTTTGTTAGCGATTCATTAAGGGAACACGTCTATGGAAAAACAATATGAATTAGTGTAATCTTTAATCATGTAGGAAAGTGATCATTTTGCAATTTGGAAATACGTCGAAAATATACAATTTTAAACAAGATATTTGTTTCTTCTTTCGAAATGTCGGGTAAAACCACTTTACGTATTACAGTATGAAAAAAATTAAGATTACACTAGTAGTAGTCAATGAGGGAGTCTCGGTAGCGCAGTAGGCAGCGCGTCAGTCTCATAATCAAAAACTATAGTGAGTGATCTGAAGGTCGTGAGTTCGATCCTCACCCGAGGCATTGATTTGGGAACACGTCTATGGAAAAACAATATGAATTAGTGTAATCTTTAATCATGTAGGAAAGTGATCATTTTGCAATTTGGAAATACGTCGAAAATATACAATTTTAAACAAGATATTTGTTTCTTCTTTCGAAATGTCGGGTAAAACCACTTTACGTATTACAGTATAAAAAAAATTAAGATTACACTAGTAGTAGTCAATGAGGGAGTCTCGGTAGCGCAGTAGGCAGCGCGTCAGTCTCATAATCAAAAACTATAGTGAGTGATCTGAAGGTCGTGAGTTCGATCCTCACCCGAGGGCAATTTTGTTAGCGATTCATTAAGGGAACACGTCTATGGAAAAACAATATGAATTAGTGTAATCTTTAATCATGTAGGAAAGTGATCATTTTGCAATTTGGAAATACGTCGAAAATATACAATTTTAAACAAGATATTTGTTTCTTCTTTCGAAATGTCGGGTAAAACCACTTTACGTATTACAGTATGAAAAAATTAAGATTACACTAGTAGTAGTCAATGAGGGAGTCTCGGTAGCGCAGTAGGCAGCGCGTCAGTCTCATAATCAAAAACTATAGTGAGTGATCTGAAGGTCGTGAGTTCGATCCTCACCCGAGGCATTGATTTTGTTAGCGATTCATTAAGGGAACACGTCTATGGAAAAACAAATGAATTGTGTAATCTTTAATCATGTAGGAAAGTGATCATTTTGCAATTTGGAAATACGTCGAAAATATACAATTTTAAACAAGATATTTGTTTCTTCTTTCGAAATGTCGGGTAAAACCACTTTACGTATTACAGTATGAAAAAATTAAGATTACACTAGTAGTAGTCAATGAGGGAGTCTCGGTAGCGCAGTAGGCGGGTAAAAAGCGCGTCAGTCTCATAATCAAAAACTATAGTGAGTGATCTGAAGGTCGTGAGTTCGATCCTCACCCGAGGCATTGATTTTGTTAGCGATTCATTAAGGAACACGTCTATGGAAAAACAATATGAATTAGTGTAATCTTTAATCATGTAGGAAAGTGATCATTTTGCAATTTGGAAATACGTCGAAAATATACAATTTTAAACAAGATATTTGTTTCTTCTTTCGAAATGTCGGGTAAAACCACTTTACGTATTACAGTATGAAAAAAATTAAGATTACACTAGTAGTAGTCAATGAGGGAGTCTCGGTAGCGCAGTAGGCAGCGCGTCAGTCTCATAATCAAAAACTATAGTGAGTGATCTGAAGGTCGTGAGTTCGATCCTCACCCGAGGCATTGATTTTGTTAGCGATTCATTAAGGGAACACGTCTATGGAAAAACAATATGAATTAGTGTAATCTTTAATCATGTAGGAAAGTGATCATTTTGCAATTTGGAAATACGTCGAAAATATACAATTTTAAACAAGATATTTGTTTCTTCTTTCGAAATGTCGGGTAAAACCACTTTACGTATTACAGTATGAAAAAAATTAAGATTACACTAGTAGTAGTCAATGAGGGAGTCTCGGTAGCGCAGTAGGCAGCGCGTCAGTCTCATAATCAAAAACTATAGTGAGTGATCTGAAGGTCGTGAGTTCGATCCTCACCCGAGGCATTGATTTTGTTAGCGATTCATTAAGGGAACACGTCTATGGAAAAACAATATGTGTAATCTTTAATCATGTAGGAAAGTGATCATTTTGCAATTTGGAAATACGTCGAAAATATACAATTTTAAACAAGATATTTGTTTCTTCTTTCGAAATGTCGGGTAAAACCACTTTACGTATTACAGTATGAAAAAAATTAAGATTACACTAGTAGTAGTCAATGAGGGAGTCTCGGTAGCGCAGTAGGCAGCGCGTCAGTCTCATAATCAAAAACTATAGTGAGTGATCTGAAGGTCGTGAGTTCGATCCTCGGGTAAAAACCCGAGGCATTGATTTTGTTAGCGATTCATTAAGGGAACACGTCTATGGAAAAACAATATGAATTAGTGTAATCTTTAATCATGTAGGAAAGTGATCATTTTGCAATTTGGAAATACGTCGAAAATATACAATTTTAAACAAGATATTTGTTTCTTCTTTCGAAATGTCGGGTAAAACCACTTTACGTATTACAGTATGAAAAAATTAAGATTACACTAGTAGTAGTCAATGAGGGAGTCTCGGTAGCGCAGTAGGCAGCGCGTCAGTCTCATAATCAAAAACTATAGTGAGTGATCTGAAGGTCGTGAGTTCGATCCTCACCCGAGGCATTGATTTTGTTAGCGATTCATTAAGGGAACACGTCTATGGAAAAACAATATGAATTAGTGTAATCTTTAATCATGTAGAGGAAAGTGATCATTTTGCAATTTGGAAATACGTACGTCGAAAATATACAATTTTAAACAAGATATTTGTTTCTTCTTTCGAAATGTCGGGTAAAACCACTTTACGTATTACAGTATGAAAAAATTAAGATTACACTAGTAGTAGTCAATGAGGGAGTCTCGGTAGCGCAGTAGGCAGCGCGTCAGTCTCATAATCAAAAACTATAGTGAGTGATCTGAAGGTCGTGAGTTCGATCCTCACCCGAGGCATTGATTTTGTTAGCGATTCATTAAGGGAACACGTCTATGGAAAAACAATATGAATTAGTGTAATCTTTAATCATGTAGGAAAGTGATCATTTTGCAATTTGGAAATACGTCGAAAATATACAATTTTAAACAAGATATTTGTTTCTTCTTTCGAAATGTCGGGTAAAACCACTTTACGTATTACAGTATGAAAAAAAAATTAAGATTACACTAGTAGTAGTCAATGAGGGAGTCTCGGTAGCGCGCAGTCTATAATCAAAAACTATAGTGAGTGATCTGAAGGCGCGTCGATCCTCACCCGAGTCATTGATTTTGTTAATCATTAAAAACTATGGAAAAACAATATGAATAGTGTAATCTTTAATCTAGGAAAGGATCATTTTGCAATTTGGAAGTACGTCGATCCAATTTTAAACAAGATATTTGTTTCTTCTTTCGAGGTAAAACCACTTTACGTATTTTGAAAAAATTAGCGATTCACTAGTAGTAGGAAGTCTCGTAGCGCAGTGGAAAAATCAAAAATATAGTGAGTGATCTGAAGGTCGTAGTTCGATCCTCACCCGAGGCATTGATTTTTTAGCGATTCATTAAGGGAACACGTCTATGGAAAGTAATCTTTAATCATGTAGGAAAGTGATCATTTGCAATTTGGAAATACGTCGAAAATATACAATTTTAAACAAGATATTTGTTTCTTCTTTCGAAATGTCGGGTAAAACCACTTTACGTATTACAGTATGAAAAAAATTAAGATTACACTAGTAGTAGTCAATGAGGGAGTCTCGGTAGCGCAGTAGGCAGCGCGTCAGTCTCATAATCAAAAACTATAGTGAGTGATCTGAAGGTCGTGAGTTCGATCCTCACCCGAGGCATTGATTTTGTTAGCGATTCATTAAGGGAACACGTCTATGGAAAAACAATATGAATTAGTGTAATCTTTAATCATGTAGGAAAGTGATCATTTTGCAATTTGGAAATACGTCGAAAATATACAATTTTAAACAAGATATTTGTTTCTTCTTTCGAAATGTCGGGTAAAACCACTTTACGTATTACAGTATGAAAAAAATTAAGATTACACTAGTAGTAGTCAATGAGGGAGTCTCGGTAGCGCAGTAGGCAGCGCGTCAGTCTCATAATCAAAAACTATAGTGAGTGATCTGAAGGTCGTGAGTTCGATCCTCACCCGAGGCATTGATTTTGTTAGCGATTCATTAAGGGAACACGTCTATGGAAAAACAATATGAATTAGTGTAATCTTTAATCATGTAGGAAAGTGATCATTTTGCAATTTGGAAATACGTCGAAAATATACAATTTTAAACAAGATATTTGTTTCTTCTTTCGAAATGTCGGGTAAAACCACTTTACGTATTACAGTATGAAAAAAATTAAGATTACACTAGTAGTAGTCAATGAGGGAGTCTCGGTAGCGCAGTAGGCGCGTCAGTCTCATAATAATCAAAAACTATAGTGAGTGATCTGAAGGTCGTGAGTTCGATCCTCACCCGAGGCATTGATTTTGTTAGCGATTCATTAAGGAACACGTCTATGGAAAAACAATATGAATTTTAGTGTAATCTTTAATCATGTAGGAAAGTGATCATTTTGCAATTTGGAAATACGTCGAAAATATACAATTTTAAACAAGATATTTGTTTCTTCTTTCGAAATGTCGGGTAAAACCACTTTACGTATTACAGTATGAAAAAAATTAAGATTCGAAATGTCGGGTAAAACTAGTAGTAGTCAATGAAAAAAGGGAGTCTCGGTAGCGCAGTAGGCAGCGCGTCAGTCTCATAATCAAAAAAACTATAGTGAGTGATCTGAAGGTCGTGAGTTCGATCCTCACCCGAGGCATTGATTTTGTTAGCGATTCATTAAGGGAACACGTCTATGGAAAAACAATATGAATTAGTGTAATCTTTAATCATGTAGGAAAGTGATCATTTTGCAATTTGGAAATACGTCGAAAATATACAATTTTAAACAAGATATTTGTTTCTTCTTTCGAAATGTCGGGTAAAACCACTTTACGTATTACAGTATGAAAAAATTAAGATTACACTAGTAGTAGTCAATGAGGGAGTCTCGGTAGCGCAGTAGGCAGCGCGTCAGTCTCATAATCAAAAACTATAGTGAGTGATCTGAAGGTCGTGAGTTCGATCCTCACCCGAGGCATTGATTTTGTTAGCGATTCATTAAGGGAACACGTCTATGGAAAAACAATATGAATTAGTGTAATCTTTAATCATGTAGGAAAGTGATCATTTTGCAATTTGGAAATACGTCGAAAATATACAATTTTAAACAAGATATTTGTTTCTTCTTTCGAAATGTCGGGTAAAAACCACTTTACGTATTACAGTATGAAAAAAATTAAGATTACACTAGTAGTAGTCAATGATGGGGAGTCTCGGTAGCGCAGTAGGCAGCGCGTCAGTCTCATAATCAATTTTAAAAAACTATAGTGAGTGATCTGAAGGTCGTGAGTTCGATCCTCACCCGAGGCATTGATTTTGTTAGCGATTCATTAAGGGAACACGTCTATGGAAAAACAATATGAATTAGTGTAATCTTTAATCATGTAGGAAAGTGATCATTTTGCAATTTGGAAATACGTCGAAAATATACAATTTTAAACAAGATATTTGTTTCTTCTTTCGAAATGTCGGGTAAAACCACTTTACGTATTACAGTATGAAAAAAAATTAAGATTACACTAGTAGTAGTCAATGAGGGAGTCTCGGTAGCGTCTCATAATCAAAAACAGTAGGCGTGAGTTCGAGCGCGTCAGTCTCATAATCAAAAACTATAGTGAGTGATCTGAAGGTCGTGAGTTCGATCCTCTTCTTTCCCGTAAAAGGCATTACGTATTTTGTTAGCGATTCATTAAGGGAACACGTCTATGGAAAAACAATTAGTTGTAATCTTTAATCATGTAGGAAAGTGATCATTTTGCAATTTGGAAATACGTCGAAAATATACAATTTTAAACAAGATATTTGTTTCTTCTTTTTCGAAATGTCGGGTAAAACCACTTTACGTATTACAGTATGAAAAAAATTAAGATTACACTAGTAGTAGTCAATGAGGGAGTCTCGGTAGCGCAGTAGGCAGCGCGTCAGTCTCATAATCAAAAACTATAGTGAGTGATCTGAAGGTCGTGAGTTCGATCCTCACCCGAGGCATTGATTTTGTTAGCGATTCATTAAGGAACACGTCTATGGAAAAACAATATGAATTAGTGTAATCTTTAATCATGTAGGAAAGTGATCATTTTGCAATTTGGAAATACGTCGAAAATATACAATTTTAAACAAGATATTTGTTTCTTCTTTCGAAATGTCGGGTAAAACCACTTTACGTATTACAGTATGAAAAAAATTAAGATTACACTAGTAGTAGTCAATGAGGGGAGTCTCGGTAGCGCAGTAGGCAGCGCGTCAGTCTCATAATCAAAAACTATAGTGAGTGATCTGAAGGTCGTGAGTTCGATCCTCACCCGAGGCATTGATTTTGTTAGCGATTCATTAAGGGAACACGTCTATGGAAAAACAATATGAATTAGTGTAATCTTTAATCATGTAGGAAAGTGATCATTTTGCAATTTGGAAATACGTCGAAAATATACAATTTTAAACAAGATATTTGTTTCTTCTTTCGAAATGTCGGGTAAAACCACTTTACGTATTACAGTATGAAAAAAATTAAGATTACACTAGTAGTAGTCAATGAGGGAGTCTCGGTAGCGCAGTAGGCAGCGCGTCAGTCTCATAATCAAAAACTATAGTGAGTGATCTGAAGGTCGTGAGTTCGATCCTCACCCGAGGCATTGATTTTGTTAGCGATTCATTAAGGGAACACGTCTATGGAAAAACAATATGAATTAGTGTAATCTTTAATCATGTAGGAAAGTGATCATTTTGCAATTTGGAAATACGTCGAAAATATACAATTTTAAACAAGATATTTGTTTCTTCTTTCGAAATGTCGGGTAAAACCACTTTACGTATTACAGTATGAAAAAAATTAAGATTACACTAGCAGTAGTCAATGAGGGAGTCTCGGTAGCGCAGTAGGCAGCGCGTCAGTCTCATAATCCAAAACTATAGTGAGTGATCTGAAGGTCGTGAGTTCGATCCTCACCCGAGGCATTGATTTTGTTAGCGATTCATTAAGGGAACACGTCTATGAAAAAAACATGAATTAGTGTAATCTTTAATCATGTAGGAAAGTGATCATTTTGCAATTTGGAAATACGTCGAAAATATACAATTTTAAACAAGATATTTGTTTCTTCTTTCGAAATGTCGGGTAAAACCACTTTACGTATTACAGTATGAAAAAAATTAAGATTACACTAGTAGTAGTCAATGAGGGAGTCTCGGTAGCGCAGTAGGCAGCGCGTCAGTCTCATAATCAAAACTATAGTGAGTGATCTGAAGGTCGTGAGTTCGATCCTCACCCGAGGCATTGATTTTGTTAGCGATTCATTTAGGGAACACGTCTATGGAAAAACAATATGTGTAATCTTTAATCATGTAGGAAAGTGATCATTTTGCAATTTGGAAATACGTCGAAAATATACAATTTTAAACAAGATATTTGTTTCTTCTTTCGAAATGTCGGGTAAAACCACTTTACGTATTACAGTATGAAAAAAATTAAGATTACACTAGTAGTAGTCAATGAGGGAGTCTCGGTAGCGCAGTAGGCAGCGCGTCAGTCTCATAATCAAAAACTATAGTGAGTGATCTGAAGGTCGTGAGTTCGATCCTCACCCGAGGCATTGATTTTGTTAGCGATTCATTAAGGGAACACGTCTATGGAAAAACAATATGGATTAGTGTAATCTTTAATCATGTAGGAAAGTGATCATTTTGCAATTTGGAAATACGTCAAAAATATACAATTTTAAACAAGATATTTGTTTCTTCTTTCGAAATGTCGGGTAAAACCACTTTACGTATTACAGTATGAAAAAAAATTAAGATTACACTAGTAGTAGTCAATGAGGGAGTCTGAGGAGTCTCGGTAGCGCAGTAGGCAGCGCGTCAGTCTCATAATCAAAAACTATAGTGAGTGATCTGAAGGTCGTGAGTTCGATCCTCACCCGAGGCATTGATTTTGTTAGCGATTCATTAAGGGAACACGTCTATGGAAAAACAATATGAATTAGTGTAATCTTTAATCATGTAGGAAAGTGATCATTTTGCAATTTGGAAATACGTCGAAAATATACAATTTTAAACAAGATATTTGTTTCTTCTTTCGAAATGTCGGGTAAAACCACTTTACGTATTACAGTATGAAAAAAATTAAGATTACACTAGTAGTAGTCAATGAGGGAGTCTCGGTAGCGCAGTAGGCAGCGCGTCAGTCTCATAATCAAAAACTATAGTGAGTGATCTGAAGGTCGTGAGTTCGATCCTCACCCGAGGCATTGATTTTGTTAGCGATTCATTAAGGGAACACGTCTATGGAAAAACAAATGAATTAGTGTAATCTTTAATCATGTAGGAAAGTGATCATTCATGTAGGAAAGTGATCATTTTGCAATTTGGAAATACGTCGAAAAATATACAATTTTAAACAAGATATTTGTTTCTTCTTTCGAAATGTCGGTAAAACCATTTTTTACGTATTACAGTATGGAAAAAATTAAGATTACACTAGTAGTAGTCAATGATTTGGGAGAAAATCGGTAGCGCAGTAGGCAGCGCGTCGAAGTCTCATAATCAAAAACTATAGTGAGTGATCTGAAGGTCAATGAGTTCGATCCTCACCCGAGGCATTGATTTTGTTAGCGATTCATTAAGGGAACACGTCTATGGAAAAACAAATGAATTATGTAATCTTTAATCATGTAGGAAAGTGATCATTTTGCAATTTGGAAATACGTCGAAAATATACAATTTTAAACAAGATATTTGTTTCTTCTTTCGAAATGTCGGGTAAAACCACTTTACGTATTACAGTATGAAAAAAAATTAAGATTACACTAGTAGTAGTCAATGAGGGAGTCTCGGTAGCGCAGTAGGCAGCGCGTCAGTCTCATAATCAAAAACTATAGTGAGTGATCTGAAGGTCGTGAGTTCGATCCTCACCCGAGGCATTGATTTTGTTAGCGATTCATTAAGGGAACACGTCTATGGAAAAACAATATGAATTAGTGTAAGTTTAATCATTTAATCATTTGAAATACGTCGAAAATATACAATTTTCATATTTGTTTTTCTTTCGAAATTTGGAAAAATACGTCGAAAATATACAATTTTAAACAAGATATTTGTTTCTTCTTTCGAAATGTCGGGTAAAACCACTTTAATCATGTAGGAAATGATACAATTTGTATGAAAATATAAAAAATTAAGAAATTCGGTAAAAACACTTTACGTATTATGAAAAAATTAAGATTCAATAGTAGTCAATGAGGAGTCTCGGTAGCGCAGTAGGCAGCGCGTCAGTCTCATAATCAAAAACTATAGTGAGTGATCTGAAGGTCGTGAGTTCGATCCTCACCCGAGGCATTGATTTTGTTAGCGATTCATTAAGGGAACACGTCTATGGAAAAACAATATGAATTAGTGTAATCTTTAATCATGTAGGAAAGTGATCATTTTGCAATTTGGAAATACGTCGAAAATATACAATTTTAAACAAGATATTTGTTTCTTCTTTCGAAATGTCGGGTAAAACCACTTTACGTATTACAGTATGAAAAAAATTAAGATTACACTAGTAGTAGTAGTAGTCAATGAGGGAGTCTCAAAACTATAGTGAGGATCTGAAGCGCGATCCTCACCCGAGGCATTGATTTTGCGCGATTCAGTCTCATAATCAAAAACTTTAATATGTAGGAAAGTGATCATTTTGAAGGTCGAAAATATACAATTTTAAACAAGATATTTGAGTTCGATCCTAAAACCACCCAGTATGAGGCATTGATTTTGTTAGGCGATTCATAATCAAAAGGGAACACGTCTGATTTTGTTGGAAAACACGTCTATGGAAAACAATGAATTAGTGTAATCTTTAATCATGTAGGAAAGTGATCATTTTGCAATTTGGAAATACGTCGAAAATATACAATTTTAAACAAGATATTTGTTTCTTCTTTCGAAATGTCGGGTAAAACCACTTTACGTATTCACTTATGTTTTCTATTTGGCTTTCCGTTACACTTAATACTACTAACGAAAGTGTGTGATCTTTAGTGGCTTTGTTATTGATGCCGTGTTTTTCATCCAGTGCAAAGGTTTACGGCTATATCACATAGTTTGATCAGTATGTAGATGGGTGACCGCTTAGGAATACTAGGTGCTGTAAGCATGGATATGTTGGTAGTGTAATGGTTAACAGTTCGGAATTGGAAATCGGAGTGCTGAGTTCTGTTATAGACAAGCGTATGGTTGCAAGAAAGAAATACGACAACAGCAGAAATAGATTTACGTGATTTATTTCAATAGGAACGTATGGTTTGGGGACAGCTACCTTGTGGTATAGTTCATAGGCCGGCTGAAGATCTGGATTGATCTCTCATAGTAGTTCTCGCTGGTTGGCGTAGCGCTGCAGCTGCTGCTGACCGCTCAACCTGACCGTAACAGGTCTCTTCGCTGGCCTCCTGTTGACCCCGTTGTACTTCCGTGTGACCCCTTTTATGGCGTTTTTTTATGGCTTAACAGGCTCGTAAAACGACGCGAGTATACTTAGGAGGGAAGCATTTTTATAGGTCGAAAAATAGAAACACTTTAAAAATTTTTTTATTTTCGACCCGAACTCGTACGTCGAGAACATGCGTAACAACGAAGATAATGGTCATTTTGTGACGGGGCCTGTCCTGTTCATCGGCTCTCTCTTGAGTATGTTAGTTCATTTGCCTGTGAATCAGTCGAGATATGTCTTAATTTATTTTATAAAAGTTCTAATTGCAGTCCGGTTCCTTATATTAACTTAGACGAAAATTCCCTTAGGAAAGGTGTGAATCGACCTCATTTCCTCCAGTTATGGATTAATTAGTAGGACCAGTAAATCATTATTATCTGTAAAATGTTCTGGCTTTAAATAACCTGCATAAGGTTGCGAAGCCGTGAAAAACAAATCAGTGACTCAATTAATATCCATCGCGTGCGCATGCACGTGTGATTAGAATGTTGGCTTTCAGATAATGAAATCTCCGTTGGGGTGGGGTGGGAGGTATTTGAAATGTTCCTTTACCTTCCAGACGTATTTTGAGCTTTTTTCCATCAAAGTTTCATTGTTGCCCAGTCAGTTCATAATATTTTCCCCCAGAGGGAAGCAGGTTACTCGAGATGATGGTGGGGAAATCTTTCATGTACCCGGGCTTCAGCGATGGCGTCTTTCTTGGAGTCCGAAAATGCACGGGGTGTTTTTTTTTTTCAATGAATATAACCGAATAGAAGGCTCAAAAGCTACTCACAGTAGAGGATTACTGACGAAATGATAGGGTGTATGATATAAATGAAAGCGTAGGCGATAAAAGTGAAGATTATGAGGATAAAAGGATAGATAACGATGGGCCCTTAGCATAAAGGGATCAATATTGAATTTTTCAGGGAAGGACTCATGCAGAAGTCTATTCCAAGCCGTCAACACAAATCCACGATCTTGCTCAACTCACACACAGAATTTCGTAACTTCAAACATTTTCTCTCTGTAACTTTCACCAAGCACAATTTACCAGAACTCTGTTGATTCAAACCAGTTTATTCACAACATATACCGAGCAATTGTATTTCTTGGTGTTATTCATTCTTCACATGCAAACTTTGTTCTAACAATTATTTCGGAACATTTATCTCACAAGAGGACTTTATTCAAACAGTTGATTACAATCAATCTACAGTTAAAGAGAAACAACTACCTTCTTTTTAATCTACATTGTGAATACGATTTTATTTCATGCTTGTATTTTATTCAATATATATTTGTTGGTTAACAAATTGGAGTTGTTGTTATTATTACTTGAATTCTGTACGTGGAAGTATCATTAATATAAATAGTAGTAGTACCTATATATTTGGTACCCCGCTACACAGTAACTGGGATGATAATTTCACTTCTAAAAAGGCGCCAATTCACCAGAAGTCGATCCTTTTGTCCATATAGAAGGTTTTCCCTCCACAGGTATTCGTGAATCCTGGTAGAATCCATTTTTCTTTGCTCCATTATTTATTGTCATTTACATAATTTGTATTTAAGCATAATATAAATATATATTAAAATTAATTAAAAATGTCTGATTTAATTAAACATTGTGCAATAAGATTCGATAGGTAAACAATGAGGGATTGCTGCTTCATTCCAGGCAAACCTACTTTCGATATATATCGGTTTTTATCGGCAAGTCCTTGTCAAGTCTCTCCATTGATTGAAGTGACCTCATTTCATATGATCTATTGTTTGTTTATTATCAGAACCAATATCGAAGGATGCAGTGCATAACCGATCTAACGAGCTTGACAGAACAAGGATTAGAACAGATTGCCAAAAGTCATTACTGAGGCATAAAAAGAGGTATTTGCACCCACGTTACAACCGAATGTGAAGCAATGTTCTTATAGGGTGGGTTTAATGGCAATACCGTGCATTAAATGCTCAAAGCATCCTCAGCATTTCCTCTCATAGGCATGCCGGGCAATAAATCAAGCCCTCTCCCGAAGTGCTTGACTTTTTAAAAAACTTCCGGAGCGTTAGCGTACATGAGTACGTCCACGAGAGACACAGCAGATACAGAATTTTTTTGCACATTGCAATCAGTCTTTAAAACAGATGTGAAATGGAAATGGTCTATTGTTTGTTTGTTTATTATCGGGAACCACGTATGGATCAATTCAAGAGAATCTAGAAGATCATTTCAAACTAACTACACGGTATGCAGTTTTTACTCATTCCCCCGCGAGAATGAGATGTGACACAAGGTCGGGTTAATGTGGGGACCTGAGCGCGTACACTCGGGCAGGGACAAAAATTCCCCTCAGCCCCCCAGGTGCTGTAAGTTGTATGTGTGGCTGGCGTCTTTTGTAGAGGGAAAGGTGTGTGAAAAAGAAATAAACAATCTTCAAACACAGCTGTATAAATTTAAATAAATTTTATTATTGATTATTTGTTTTCTTTCAATTAGAAAGAAACGAATTAAAATATCCTTGCGAGATAAATTCACACAGAAATATTTTTGTTTTATTTCTTTATAATACAACCGAATCAATTGCGTTAGTATGATAGAAGAAAAAGAATGTGTTTGTAATTTCTGCCTGTCGACACTGGCTTTGTTATATGAAGACGTTAGCCATTTATTGGAAGACGTTCACAAATGTCCCATTCTACACAGAAGTTCGGTGGCTTTCATGTCACAAGGTACTGAAAAGATTTTTTTTATTGCGACACGAAATTGTTATGTTTTTGTAAAGAAAGGGTCAAAGCACAGATGAATTGAAAGATGAAAGCTGGCTCCAAGATCTAGCTTTTTCAGCGGATGTTACTCCCCAATTGAGTGACTTTAATTTGAAATTACAAGGTAAAAATAAGCTCATCACAGTTACATGATGATATCAAGTGTTTCATTGCAAAATAAGCTTTATTGAAATCCCAGTTGTCACATAAATACTTGATTCATTTTTCTATGTGCAAGGAGTTGAAAAAACTACCAATATTGAGTCTGTATTTATCTTTGCTAAGTACGACAATTACCTTGAATTGCTGTCAAAGGAAAACAAATCAATCAGTGAAAATATTAGTTAGTCTACCGTATCATGACACAAGGAAAATAGACTCTTAACATTCACTTTAAATGCTATGCTCTTTTAGTAAAGGGTTGGACACTTTTGCCTTTCGAGGCGGCTTAATTCGCCTTAACATCTTGGTGTCACGGTAGCGTAGGTGGCGGCGTGTCTGTATCGTAATTATCTTAATAGGCCGTGAGTGATCAGAAAGTCGTGCGTTCAATCCTCATCAAAGATATTACTTACGTTTAAATTAACGGCGCACACGGGTTTTTCTGAAATCTGCATCCTTTTCGAAGAAAATGCAAACGAGACTAAAATGCAACGAACTGATAGAAAAAAATTCAAGACATGTCTGCAGAAAAAATATACAATTCATGTAAGTCTTAAACAAGAGTCTCATGTTCGACATTCTAATATTTTCACCTGCTGCAGACAGCAATGATCCTTGTGCGATTAGAAACAATGGCAACAATATTTTGAACATTTATGTGACGAGAGAACTCAGATAAAATGAATTTCGATAATATTATATATGTATATACATATATATGTGTGTGTTTGCGTTTTCATATAACCGAGTAAAAAGAGAGAAAATAAACATTATGCATGCAAAAGAAAGGAGACATTGATAGAAATTATTTTTATGATACGCACGCTTCTATGTGTGTGTGGGTGCGTCGGTGTGTGTATGTGTGTGAATGTTCAGTTACTCACATATCCCCATACCCGAAAAAAAAGTTTTATATTTCGATACGAAAAAATATTAAGATCGGATATCGTAGTAATCGCATCGCTGGTTCAAGCTGTTGCTGGTGCAATATTAAGGAAGAAATATATTCACAACGAAAAAATAAAAGAAAAGATTCATGTAGTTAATCTTCAGTTGATTTATATAGTCTTTTTACAACAAGAATTAACCCTTCCCGCCTGGATTGTAATACTGTGCGTCGCATAATAATTTGGATTCAAAGTTCTTCGGAATCAGAAATCTGGTGGCAGCTGTCTTGGATTCCAGAGGCACCCGGTACGGGTTCTCAGGCCAAGTCCTCGAGCTCCCAAAACTCTCTTATATGCACTTCGGCCCAAAACTGGCGTGGGACAGAAGGATTTTTGTGATTCGTTGATTCTTCAATTTCCACATTAATTCTAATAAGGGTTCTTTGTTCCCTATTTCTGATTTCTTAACCAACTTTCTAAATTTGGAGAATTATCCACCTACCTCGGGAGTAGTTACAGGGATTGCTCCTCTCCCAGCTCCAGCCTGCTTCACTTCTCATCTAGCATCACCACTCCACACAAGCGGTGCTAAATCCCCCTTCCATCTCAGCACTCCACCTTAACCTATCTTTCAGGGCTGGTCCAAATGCCTTTATAACAAATCTAATTTTCAAATCCTGTGGGCGAAAGGGCGTAGTTTATTGTATTCATTAATTTTAATTCTCCTGCCTCCTCAATGCAGTGATAAAATTATCCTTTCATTTCCGGACCTACCCATGTCCAGCGAAAACAAAACCAGATCACTCTTTCGACAATTACAGGATCTGTTTTCATAACTTCGACCATCACAACGGGTTCGCTCCTTCATTTCATTTCACAATTCGTTTTCGTCAACGAAAATATATTTGTTTGTCTAAATTCTCAAGGAAGGGATGAAATTGTTCCCCCAATCAGTTTTCGTCCACATACCAGACTCTCGATAGATAAGAAAAATAAACTTTATGAGAGAAGAAGTCTAGAGGGTCCCATTTTCACCAAGGAAAATGTCTCCTCTCCCCCCTCTCTCTCTCTGACTTCCAGGCTACATTCCATTTTAGGCTTAAAACTTTTTTTGCTCAGAATCAATATTTCACCACTGTCATTGTCACAATATAGTGAAAATATGTCATAATGACTTAAGCGTTAGATGTCACCATCTGATCTGTTTTGTCTATCCATGTTAATATACGTCGGACCAGCCACATATTTTATACATATATCATATACTTATCTGGCACATGTCAGAGGGTATCCCCCAGACAGGGTTCTGCCGAGGCAGAATCTCGTCTCGAACTCAACTCCGTTTTTTACGTGGTCTATAGGAATTTTTGCCCGAGCCTGCGGGCTCAGTACTACACTAAAACTCGGCCTTGTGCCACATCTTGCTGCGTGGGGCAGTGGGTAAATAATTACATATATCATGTAATTTGTTAAACTAGATTTTCTAATTTCTCATGAAGGCATCCATACGTGGTTCCCGATATTAAAAAATATAGACCCTTTCCCTTTCACAAAGACTGATTTCAGTGCGAAATAAAGTTCTTATATGTGCCGTGTCTCTTCAGAACGTGGTAAATCATAGCTCTCCTCAGCTTCCAGTACTTACTTTGTATACGCCCACGTCTCTGCCGGAGAAGTTTTACAATACAAGTGCTGTTTTTTAACACCTTTTGAGCAGGGTGATGACAACAACACTTAAGGATAGTACCGAAAACAGTTTGTTTGAAATAAATTCATAAAATGGAAATAAAGACGACTCACTGAAAACTGAAAACTGTAAAAAAAATTAATTGCACTGAAATATGTAAATGAAATAAATGGTACTTTTTAAATATGTAGTAATGTTGACGGTGAAAATGGCTTAGGATGATGTTTCAAATTTTTTACTGAGTAAAAAACGCTAATTCAAAATGCTCAGCATGTGTTTCCTTTGAAGAATTTGCAATAATGTAATCGACGTTCAGCAGAGACGACTTACCTCAAGCCACGTGATTTTTATTGATTATGACCTTCCGTACTTTTAATTACAGCCATTTTAACGATTTTATGTACATAAATTGCATTTCTTAATTACTGCGGATCTTCTGATTAGTAAAACGATACAATTTACAACGCTAAAAGATCTATCTCATAGGACACCCTGAAACGTGATGCAGCTTTTAACTAAATTTATAATATTTTAACAACAAATGTAAATCATTATAATTAAAGAAATAATTGTAATAAAATTTATTTTCATCGAAAAAATATTTTGTTTTGAATTAAATAATATATTTGATTTATTGGAAGGTTTTGTATGTTACAAATTCAGAGCTGATTTTCAGGTGGGGGGTTCCAATTAAAAACAAAAAAAAACATAGTTTGCATTCCTCAAAAGCCTTGCGATTTTAACTATTGTAATCATTAACCTCAAACTCGATCGAATTTCTAGCGTTTTTCATAAAGTGGTTATTGGGGGAGTTAATAAACATTAAAAAAAATTCTGCATGACTTTAATAAAAATAAACTTATTTATAATAATTTCAAATCGTCTGTGAATAGTTCCTGAAAGTTTCATTAACATCCGACAATTATTTCTATTTTTTATGTTTTTTCAAATTAATGTTTGTCATACCAAAAAAACATTACTAAAAGTATCTATATTATTACTAGTTCCGCTGATACAGAGAAACAAGGTTTTTTAATCAAAATTTAGAATGTTCTAAAAGAAAAAATTTTTTTTTAAATAATTAAAAAACGGTCTTTCCTCTTAATAATAACATTAACATTTAGACGATAAAATTTTGTTTTTCATCAAGTTGGTACGTCTTTTCATCGTACTATGATATATTTTTTGATTTCGTGAGTACCTACATTAAAAGGTTACAAACAATCAGATTTCTGTCGTACCATCAGGGTATTCTCTTAACACAATTCACAAAACCTTATTTATTTATAATTATAATGATGATGCTCCTAAGTAAACAGACACTGGACCATCCAGTGATTTGCCCAGTGAATTATTTCTCTCAAGCAAAAAGTCATACTGATACATTTAAATTAATTTATAATTAATATTTAATTATAAAATTAAGTTATTTGAAAATATATCGTATAGTAATAATGAATATTTTTTTATTCATTAACATTTGTTGCTGGTAATAATGAATATTTCCTTATTTTTAGCGGAAACTGTCTCGACGTATGATATGCCTGACTACACAGTTTATATCGGGGAAAACAAACTGGGGTATTACTGTAATCAACGGCTTGTGGAAAAAATTAAAATTTGATAGCGTTAACAAAAGCAGAATTATAAACTTCCTCAGTAAGAGGACGAGTGTTTTCTGTTAAATGACCCTGCTAGTCACACGAAAAATATTTGAAAACTTTTATGAAAAATATTTAGATCAACTTCTCAATATATTTTTAGATGTCTTTTCCCAAAAGGTAATGACTTATCTATAGCTTCGGCCTATTGCGGCTCGTAGACACATAAGCTCCGTAAAATATGTGTCCATAAGCGTTTCTTAGTTAGCATCTTTCAGATATTTAAGTGGGCTGGCGGCCCTATATTAAAACAGCAGTGTTAAATGCAGCAGGTTAATGAAACAGTTACTGACATGTTGTCACATATTGTTGTATGATAACGGCAATCATCATTGGAGATCAGAGAAGCTGCCAGATTTTAGCTTGCAATAAATCATCTTGATTGCCTTCTTCAAATTATAACATGCCTGAAAATACACACTCATTTGAAAGTTCATATAGTGCTGTGACTCTGAGTTTTGTCTGCTCAAGACTGTCTGTTTTTAATAGATACCGCCAAAAGTTGAGCTAGAAACACATTGAAACGCATTTAAAATTAACCTCATCCGCTTTTTCGCAGGAAAACAAATAGCGTAATGAAAAAGGCCACAAACTTAACTAAAATAAAGTTTTATCGTCAAAATGCTTATGTTATTATTAAGATGAAAGACCAAAGTATTTTTTAATTATTTTTTGAAATTTTTTAATCCTTTCTAACACGTTCGAAATTTTGGTTAAAGTCTTCTTTTGTTGACGTCATCGCGATGGCATGAAAATAATATTATTTTTTGCACTTTTTTTTCCGTTGAAAACACATTGATTTTGAAATTCTTGTAAATTTTAAATTAAAATTAAATTCAGCCCTATTATTATTCGTTTTAAATGAAGGATAAGAGCCTTTATCTGTATAAAAAAAATTAGATGTAAATAAAATTTATAGGCATTTCTTACGTTCGCCCGACACTCACCGAATCAGCGAACTGATATTAAAGTCGAAAAAGTTAAAGTAAAAAAAATTATCTATAATTCTGAGATGAGATATTGCAACTATATAAATCATTCTTCGATTAATGCGTTTTTGATTGAGGCGCTAAAAATTTTATATGCCAAAATTCGATTAGTGCATACATAATACTCAATTATTGTGGTAAAACATTCTTGAGTATAACCATAGTAAATAAAAGATTTCATTAAAGTTACCATGTAAATTAACCGCACTAATCGAGTGATACTTAAACGCTATTTACATCATTCGGGCAGTTCTCCGCACATTATTCCCAAAGCAAGTGGCCCAGATATAAAAGCGTTGATTGAAGTAATACAAAAAGTGACTTGAGACAAAATGGTTAGACCAAGTTACAGCAAAACAAACAAAAAACTGGAGAGTTAAGGTACAAAAGAACTCTAAACCACATGATTATCCAATACAACAAGCTAAATGTTAATATTTCTCTATAAATATGTTCATTTTATATAAACGCGAAAAATAACACAACTTCGTGAGCGAAACGAAGGGACAAACTTCAGATCAATCACTACAGATTGTATTATAAGACTGACGGGGTGAGAGCGTGTATAACTTCAGTCCTATGCTTTTTTTTTATGTAAATACTAACTGAAAACAAAACATTTCGAGGCGATTCAGAAGAATCATCAAACATTTTGACAGAATGATATGTCTGGGAAGATTGTAGAAATGGCAAAATGATTAGATTCCTCCATAATTAAACAATAAGGGAGGACATAGAGAATCGCCATAGATGTGATCACCTCAAGAATCGCTACAAAAAACATATAAATGAGCATGTCGGTCAAAATAAAAAAAATTACGTTGCACTAAAAACATTCCGGATAAAAAAAGACAGAAAGCGAAGTAGGCAGCGCGTCAGACTCATAATCAAAACAATAAGAAATGAACTGAAAGACGTAAAAAACCAAACTGGCAAGAGGAATTGCTCATTTAACAATTTAGTAAGTGGAGACGTTTATGGCGAAACAAAATGATTTGGTGTAACATAATGTTTAATCAGGGAGGAAATTGATATTTCGCCATTAGTACATACATTAGTATTATAGGCAAAGTATTTCATTCGTATTTCGAAATTTCTAGGAAACGCATCGTACAATGAGTTTAGTGGGCATTACGAAAGAAAAAATAAATATTTCGCTTACATGGTATAGTTTGGACGCATGCACAAATGACAAAATAACGAATTTCCTACATAATTAAACAATACGTTACACTAAATCACATTTTTTCAGCTTATTCGTGTTCAATTCATGAATCGGTAAAACGCAAAGCCGCGGGTGAGGATCAAACCAATGAACAGATCACTCATAAAGAATTCGAGCATGACAAGGACGCGCTACCTATAGCGCAACTGAAATCCTCATTATTTTGATCTGAAGTCCGTAAAAGGTACATTGGGTTTAAAAGATATTTCGAAAGAAGAAGCAAATATTTTCCTTGAAATTGGATATTTTTGAACAGATGTACAAATGACAAAACGAGCAACTTCCTACATGATAAAAACTTGCGTCAGACAAATTCATATTGATTTACATAGACGTGAATGAATCACTACAAGCGGAATACCGCGGGCGAGAATCAAAAACCGACATTCATATCAATAAGCAGAGTTGTTAATTATGAAAATGACGAACTGTCGGCTGCGCTACGGAGAAGCCCTCATCAGCTAACGTAATCTTAATATTTTTCATACTGTAAAACGGGCGAGGAACAAACTTCCTAATTTCAGAAGAGTAACTGTTGTTTTTGATTATAAGATAGACGCGCTGCCAACTGCCCTACAGAGACTACGGCATTGACAACCATAATCTGAATTTTTTTCATAATGTAAGATGTAAATTGGTTTTAATAGACATTTCGAAAAAAGAAACAAATATTTTGTGTAAAATTGTATATTTTGAAAGCATTTACAAATAGCAAAATGAACAGTTCCCTAAATGATTATAGATTACATTAATGCATATTGTTTTTCCATAGACGTGTTCCCCTCAGGAAACGCTACCAAAAAAAATGCCACGGGCGAGGAACGAACGCAGGACCTTCAGAAACTCACCATTGCTTTTGATTAACACATTAACGCGCTGCCGACTGCGATATCGAAACCCACTCGTTGCTAACTTTTTCATAATGTAAAAGATAAAGAGGATTTACTAGACATTTCGAAAGAAGAAACAATTATTTAGCTTAAAATTGTATATTTTGGAGGAATTTACAAATGGCAAAAGTATCACTTTCCTACATGATGAAAGATTAC